>CALNVZ010000174.1:21663610-21685159 GCA_940671915.1 Paracentrotus lividus
CAAGGACATAAAACACAGATTAATCCTTGTGGAATGTTCAAGGTCACAAGTGCTTTTACTTTATTTCAGTATGAAGGGACAGATTTTCTGTAACGCAATATATGAAAAAATGAGATAATTAGGATTTCAATATAAAATAAAATACACAAGAAGTAGGGGGACTAGTCTACATCATCAGTTTGCTCATGTTGAATATTCAAATATTCAAATGAGACATTGAGACAATTGCCAGAACTGTTTTTACGCAAAAGTCAACCTAAAAAAATGCATAACTTTGTTATTTTTTCATCCGATTTGATGAAATTTCTGGGTTGTGCTTTGATGAATTATTAACTTAATTTTTACAAAACTTTTTCATTTCAGCCGGACTCCTCCTTTAAGCCTGCGTTCAGAAGCATCCATAAAGTATCTATAAGTAAGTAAGTAAAAAAGACCAAATTTAATGGAAATTTACAAACACAAACACTATGGAGCTGAGCTGCTCGCACGTGACGTCACAAAATCAAAACATTTAAATATTCATAACTTCGCCCTATTTTTGGGTCGTTTTCTTCAACTTTCATTCGTATTTTTCTTTTATTTCTGCATTTTTTAAAAGCCAATAAAATTCCAGGGTGAACTTCCCTTTAAATTTCAGAATTTGACAGGATTGTCCAAACATAATAAAATTTCTATTCGAAAATGACCCTCTAAAATATCTTTGAAATTTATAAATCAAATCACAGTGGCGGATCAAAAGAGGGGCGTTATAGGTATGCACCCGATAATTACGTAAGTGATGATATCAGAAAATGTTAGACCTCACCCCATGTCATGTCATACTGGCACGACATCGAACAAAATATATGCAGTCAAGACAGTTATCCCCATATTTATTTATTTAAACACCGATATGATATGTTATACACAATTTTGCGTTTTTTGTTTTTTTTTTTTTTTTTTTTTTCTTTTTTTTAGTAAACAAGAAGAATATAATATAAAAGTTGAAATTTCCATTCGCCCTCCCTTTACCTATAAATTCATGACTGTAAGCCAACAATATATTCATCCATATACTCGTATGTTCAACATGCATGTTCACATCGCTGGAAAAAAAATGAAAGGCTGACTTTCAGATGGATGCATGTTTGCTTTTTTGTTGGTGACTATAATTTCATTTTGGTGATGAGCATCCATTCATAACAAAATATGAATGCGTGGCCCATTATTGATCGTGTACCAGTACGCTATATAATGATGAAAGCATGATAGTTTAATGAATTATGGGAATTTTTTATTTTTTTTTCTTGTCTGCATATCATACTTGACCAGGAATGACTTCTTTTTTTTTTTTATGCAGCAAATTACAGTAAACATAATTAAACATAACGGCATGATGAACACTACTAAATATTTATGTTGTTGTAATAGTATGAACAATAATCTTTCTACTCATTACAGTGGAGTAAAGGGAAAAGCTAGAGAGAGTATACGTCACAATAAATATGATCTGTTTGTATCTAGTTCATCGGGCTACATAGTGAGGGTGCTCATTGTTCCAAAAGCTCGTTCACCCGAAAATGAAATAAGATTTTTTTTTTTTTTTTTTTTTTTTTTTTTTTGTAGAGGTTCATTGTTCCGAAATGTTCCATAATATGGCTCTTATCGAAAGTAATTTGCGTTTATTTAAACCAAAAATGAAATAAGGCTCTCGTGGATCTGACCGAAATATCGTTCGTAATCGAAAAACAAAATATGATCGTTCATGCAAATTAAATGGGTTATTAAGCTTTAAGAATCTTTCATAATGGGAACAATCTCAGTTTCATTTTCCGGATCTACAATCCTTATTTCACTTTTGGAGAATTGACCTCAATTTCGCTCTCGACTTAGCAAATTCTACATCATTTTCGTATCAACGAACCTGGACCAACGAACCTCCACTCTAAAGGGCCTGTCCCACAGAAGGCGATCGTTGTGGCGACAACCTGCGAACTACTCTTTACCCATCGCCACCATGCGCAGGTCCAATCGCCTATAAGATCGTGAATTATCGCGTCTGTCGCCAACAAATACGTAGCAAAATTCTGTTTCGCCGCTAGTTTCTCACAAGTTAAACAATAGCCGGCGTCAGTTGGGTTGACGTAAATGACCGTAGCATGTCTTCTCTTGTCGCGACAAGGTGCTATCGTCGATTGTCGCCAGATAGAACATGTTTAGCAGAGCGGAACGGCGGCCAGTTGTAGGTTGCCGCGCTCCAGCGTACGTACGTTGCACGCATCGCTGAACCGAAAGGCCAGTGAAGTTTAAGACGCTACGGCCTTTGTCGCCACCTACATGCACAAAAATCAGGATCGGCCTCCCATTAAGATACTGTACAGTCGCCGCTGATTTTTGAAATTTTCAAAAATCAATCACGACCCAAATTATAATGCGCGACTGAGAGGACTACCACGAATATAAAGGCGACAGGCCGCCATCAGGTAGAAAACACTCGATCGCCTGTGTCAGTTGCAAGGATCGCCACAGTGCGCAAGTTCATATTTTGGTTGATTTTATGCTGCGACGAGAGAAGTCGAGTTGCGAGATGCGCGAAGGTCGAGGCTATTGTATTATCGGATACAAGCTATTGTTAGTCTATTGTTTGCGTGGATGCAAGTCGTTGTCGTAGCCTATCGTAGACAGAGTCGTAGATTCGTATATGATCTTCGGTCACCTACGATTTTGACACGATTCTGGCAGGTTCTAGCATGCATAGGTTGTCGCCACAACGATTGCCTTCTGTGGGACAGGCCCTTAAAGGGCCTGTCCCACTGGCTCGACTTCTCTTGTCACAGCTTAAAATCAACCAAAATATGAACCAATAATATGAACGAGATAATACACGATCTTATAGGCGATTGGACCTGCCCATGGTGGCGATGGGTACTAAAAAGTAGTTCGTAGGTTGTCGCCACAACGATCGCCTTCTGTGGGACAGGCCCTTTACGACATAGTATGTGTAGCTGTATGCTACGGTCACAATCAGGTGGCCGTGCACATCTAGCTCTATGCGCATGGTCTGGTCTGTGTCTGACTTCTCATACATTTAGGAGCGAGTTGCCATGGTTGTGACCATGACATGATGACAACCGGTATCAGTGGACAACAATCACATTAGAACAACTGAAAGTAGCCGGGAAAACAATTAAAAGAATTCAAAGTGACATCATATCCCTTTAATGCTCATGCAATTTACAATAGTATTTATTTATTAATTTAATTCATTTTTTTTTAATGTAATTTAAATTTCAAAGGCATAACATATAACAATGAGTATGACTTAATTTAATTAGGCGTCGATTGATTAAAAATTATACCCGTTGGCGAGTACAGCAACACAGTACATTTTTGGTATTATTAATTCATCTTATTTTGTTTTTGAAAAATAAAGGAGACAATCTAAATATACCATATAAACATTAAGTCCAATATATACAAACATATGTACAATATAACTTTCGGTTTTTGGACGGGAAAGCCCGTGTTAAATGAATGGGGAGTGTATCGATTCTGTCGTTTGCCATTTGCGTTTGCCTCATTGCAAGTGCGTAATAACAGTAAAGTGGTGCGCACAACAGCTTATAACAATGGATACGCAGATCAATAATCTACGTCATAATAGTTTAATTAGCACCAAAATTTTGGGAAAGATTAGTGGACTTACTCATGATAGGGGACCATGCGTAACTTTACGCATGATTTGATCAACTTTACGCATGACTTAGTCTTTGTGAAACTGACTTAGCAAATCATGCGTAAAGTTACGCATGACTTAGTACTTACGCATGATTTGGGAGTTACGCATGACTTTAAGTCATGCGTAACTCTTTGTGAAACACCCCCCGGATTAGGTTAAGTCCATAGAGTTACATACCCCAAAAGTCAAAGATCTCGGGGTCTATTTACTATAATAAAAAGTTAACGCTCCATCTTGCAACAATACTGGTCTATATGAACTCCAAATACTAAATTATCCCTTGTACAGATCTATTTCACCTCGGCCTGCGGCCTCGGGGAAACAAATCTGTTCTCGGGATAATTTAGTATTTGTCGTACTTATAATCCAGTATATTGCGCGATAGATTGTACACTATTTATATAGTATATATTTTGGTCATGTGTCACATATTGGGGTACAGTGAAAGGGTGGAGGCGTTACGTTTTGGAGGAAAATTTTCATATTTTATCGCATAGCATGAAACAAAGTACGGTCATGAGCTGTACAATGTCTCAAATTGTAGATAATTAAGGCTACACGTCTGCGAAGTTTCAACTCTGTCCTGCGCACAGTTTTAATACAAAGATAATTTGAGTAGGGTAAGGTAGGGAGGGGAGAATCCTACGGTGGAGGCATGTGTTAAAGCATTGGGAATTCCAATTTTTGTTTACTTCTTATTCTTTGTTGCATTATATTTGTATCTAATCGGTCTTCTTCTTCTTTCTTCTTTCGTATGAGTTATAGTAGTAAGTAGTGCTGTAAGTCAGGCTATTTCTCGAAGTTGGGTAAGCCAGTTGATTTGTGCATCATTTGGGCTTGTTAGGTCAGTCATCCCCTCAGGTGGTTGGAGGTCAGGGCAGCTGTAGATAATGTGATCTGCCGTCTGCTCATCTGCACCGCAGATGCATGCTGGTGAATCGCGAAGCTTCCATCGGTGCATGTTGGCATTGAATCTGCCAACCCCAGTTCGTAGCCGGTTGAGTGTTACCCATTGTAGATTAGAGCCAGCAGGAGCTTTGATGCCAAGGGGAGTAGTAAACTGCCGTGGGCGAATCGTCTAGTCTTCCCAGCTCTTTTCCCATTCCTGGATGAGACTGAACTCTGATCTGCTGAGGGCGGCTGCGTGTCGGGAGAAAGGTCGGCGTGATCGAAGGCCTTGTCGACCTAGGTCCTGGGAATTTGTCGTTATTTTGTGCAACAGGTGGTCATCATCAGCCAAGGATTTGGTTGTCAGCTTGTCTGTTAGATGCTCGCGACGTCTTGGTGGCGCAATTCCAGCGAGGACTGGAAGAAGATCAGTTGGTGTTGGGCGAAGGCATCCAGTGATCAAACGCATGGTGTCATTTAGTGCACGGTCCAGCTTCTTGGTGTGTGTGTGCTCCTGCACCACGCTTGGGCAGCATATTCAGCAGAGCTGTAGACCAGAGCTAGACCCAGCAAACACAAACGTTTTCAGAACGTTTTAAAAACGTTTTATTCAGGTCCCGTAGGTCCTCGTCTGAAATGAACGTTTAGAAAACGTTCATATAACTCCAAGTTGGACTTTCAATTTGTGAAAAAATAATGGTTCCAAAAAGAACGTTTTTAAACGTTCTTTGGACGTTACAAAATGGAACGTTTTTAATCAAAACGTTCACAAAACGTTTTATTTGGAACCTTATAACGAGACATATTTTATTGAACGTTTTCTGAACGTTTTTAAAACGTCCAAATAGGACTTATGCAAATGAGTGGTAATTTGCATATAATACGTTATACATATGGAAATAAACGTTTTAATGATTTTTTTTCTATTTAGCAGTAATAAATTCATGTTTTGGTGTTTCGTTTTATTGTAATATTGTTCAGAAACACACATAAAGGATTAAAAAACACTAATTCGGTATTGGAATGTACTAACATAACAAATAATGTAATAACTAACCATTACAAACGATACTTTCAATAAAATATAAATTTACTGGAGCATTATTTAGTGTTAAATCAAAATAAATCCAACTCAAGTCTGCCCTTTAAGCATGATTTTGATTGGAGGAAACTTTACTCCTAAGTGCCATTCCACAATTTGGCCAAGAGCTTGAGGTGCAAATAACAATTTTATCTATTACATTGTTTACATAAATTTTTAATAGGTCTACAAACGTTCCTATAGACATTCTTAAAACGTTTTCTGAACGTTCCAAAGGTTTCTTGACGTCCGCAGAACGTTTTCGGAACGTTTTAAAGGTTTTCTGGACGTCCGCAGACGTGCATGGAACGTTCCAAAGGTTTTTTTAAAGGTTTTCTGGACGTCCGTAGAACGTCCACAGAACGTTGTAAAAGGTTTTTGGACTTTATAAGGTTCCAAAGGTTTTCTACAGGTCCTTATAAATTTTCGAAAGGTTCTTTTTGGGTTTTTAACGTTTAGAAAACGTTTTCTAAACGTCCATTTGGAACGTTTTATTAACGTCCAAAACCTTCCACAAAAGGACGTTTTCTAAACGTTTTGACAAAACGTTCCATAGAACGAACTTGGAACGTCTTAAAACGTTCAGAGAACGTCCAATGTTAGCTGGGGAGCACCTGTGCGAAGGTGGATGGATGCACCCCATGATGTACCAGCCAAGCGACGCAACAAGTGTTTCCTTGCTAACTTTTGCTCGCAGGGCTTCAAGGTGATGTCTGTACGTCAGCTGTCTGTCCAGTTTCACTCCAAGGTATGTTGGATGGGGGTTGTTTGGTAGAGGTGTACCATCGTGGACAACAGACATCTGTCGATTGGCTTCTTGTGTTGAGATTGAAGGCATACGCTTTCGTCTTTGCACTCTCAGTTTCAGTCTCCACATCTTAAGATGTCTGCGAGGAGCTTCATGTCAGCTGAAAGAATTTCCTCCACCTTTGTCAAATTCTTATCTGTGTATACAGCAATGCCAGAATCATCTGCATACCATACTGCCGTGAATCGGTCTTATAGGTTGAGTTATATAATTATGAATCTTTTTGGAATTATCTGGTTTAAATAAATGTAAAGTAGATTTTTCAAGAGTCACTTTATCAATCTCTCTATTAAATATTCCTCTCAACCAACTCCAATCTCTTCTCCATATCTAATACCTCTTCATGTCCAAGTTTTCCAGTTTAAAGTGATACCTCACGTCGCAGTGACGTTTCGAGACTCCGAGACGTCTCCCGTGACGGAAAAGATCTCATAGATTATGAACATGTGTCGCTTCCGATTTCCCCGTGACTCATGAGACGACGCAGACACTCGAGAGACGTTGCAATAAAGTCAAGAACGTCTCAGAGACGCTTCTAAACCTTCTCCGCAATTATAATCTTAAATCCGTCTCAAATTGGCTCAGCATGGCAAGTGAGATACCTCCCTAAACAGTTTTTCGGCAATCGCAGAAGGAAAGTCAGGGAAGCTCAACCCCAATCAGATCAAAAGTTATTCGGATTCCTTTCATGCCAGGAAAAGTGACACGACGGAAAAGTCAGATCCGCCGCTTTTTCGCTGCTCTAAAAATTAGTATCATAACATAACTCGCAGTTCTTTCATAGTATCAATGCTATAGCTGTAGAGCTAATTTTATTTACTTGCTGAATTTCAACTTTTAAGGACTCCTTAACGTCTCTTCTGAAACGATTATTGGCGGAATAAATATACAAAGAAGTTAACGACGTGGTTTGTAACTCTGAGATTGAACAGTATTGCAAGAAGCCTTGGAATGTGTTTGTTAGTATGCATGAAGAATGAGGAATTGAGGGAATGACAAGCTTTGGAAACCAGGTTATGAAGAATAGTATGCTTATGATAAGGAGCATCCGGGTCGTTTTTCTTCCGAAGTCATGTTCTTTTGGCTTTTGATAAATTTTGGTCGATTCCCAACACGATCTTGATTTTGAGAGGATGTTGCTATGAACGATGCCGTTTAGAGAGTTGTTGGTCCATGTGTCCTGGATGCAGGGTTTCCCAGGTGATGGTTCAGTTACAGATGTCGGAAAATTGGATCAACTTTGACGGTCCTGGAGATGAATGAGAACATCCAGCAAATTCTAAATGCGACGATTTTTGGGGAATCTTATTCATGCTTGCAACATCAACCGAATAATGATCAGTATCAAAAGCTGTTTCTTCAATAATTGCTGTCGAACGTGACTCCGGTGAAATACCGTTGTTTAGAGCGACAGGTGCTAAAGCGATGTCGTTTCCTACAAGATCGGCATGAATCTGAGCTCTCTTTCTGAGGAAAGAATAGATTAGAGCGTAAAATAAGTAGTAGTCGCAAATGAGATAAAGTACAATATTAGGAAGCTAGTTACAAGATTAAAATAGCTCGTAGGGTTAGGAGGCCAAATATTACAGATTCTTCTCCCGTTGCAACTATCTACACGAAATCAGTAATGACGGCAGATGCAACATTTAACATGATGGCGATGCAAGCACATATTGTCACTAATAACATCGATTTACGCGTAGTCATTCGAAAGCGAAGTTGACGGGACGACATACGACCATATAACGGTCGATGCTGATTGCAGTGGTCAGGTAAAGTGAGGTTTCAGCTAATAGTTCTTCGGCAAGTCTTCCTATTCGACATAGACGAATAGTGACGAGATCATAAAAACTGTTTTTGACGATGAACAAAGGCGAGAATACGCATGCGACGAGGTCGACCGTTCCTTGGGCTATGATCAGGATATCCGTGCTCGTTTTCCGCTTCTTCCATGCGTAGACAAGGACGATGATGACATTGCCCGGCAATCCTAAAAGTAATGCTATTACGTAGAAGGTTAGATTTACAACTGTGTTATTGCTTATATCAGCGTCCAATGTCCATGCTTCCGTCGAATGACACGAATCATTCAAACTTGAAACATTTCTACTTTGAGACATGTTATCCATCGGATTTTTATCTGCAGTTAAGGCATGTGACTGCAGTCGGATAATTTACATGTACACTTCTAGAGATATCAATCATTCAAATAACTTCAAATATCATGGTCATTTTGCTCAATACAACAGTACTCATCCTAGCTGAACTGTCTGGCGAAACATCGTTGGAATGAGAGAAGAAGGGAGGGACTGATGGGAAACTGATCAATTGATTATATTCAGTACATCACTGTGAACCGTGATTTTTATAATGAGAATGCTAAAATGATTAAATGTTGTGGTGTAAGTCGGTACACAAGTAGTTTCCCTTGGTTGCCATGGCAGTATAATGAGAAAAGAGGGAACATGCAGCCGACCTCAAATGGTTGGAAATGTGGAGAGAGAGAGAGAGAGAGACAGTGAAAAATCAATTTATATATATGATTGGAAGTACAACGTTTTCAAATGAAAGGTTGGCTATCCATGAATGAACACAAGTGATACGGAGATGATGATGCAGTAGATTTTTATTCGCCCAACATAATTAATTTATTTTTTAAATTCAGGATACAGCAAATATCTTTTCATCGATGTAATCACTTATAAACATTGGGAATCTTTTTAAAGTCAGATAAAAAATATGCAATTTTATTAATAAAAGTGAAGGATAAGAATGAAAGTAAAGACGCATAAAGGAAAAATTGTGCCAGACCAATTCAGATTAAAACTAGAACTGTATAAAGGCCCGGTCCCACTGACGGGAGGATTAATTGCGCATGAGTTGCGTATACAAAAATTCGTAGAAATGTACATTGTCCCAATCAAACATCTCTTGTTTCTTAAAAGTAAGTCAGACATGTATAAAAGTATTTCTATACACGTATTGAAATTTGAGTTTGTAAGGAAATTGATTAACATATGCTTTGCCTGTACACAACAGGATGTAACATAAAAGCTATCCAAGAAGAAATGGTTAATTAATTGCAACCATTTCATTGGTTAAAGATTTCTTAATCTTTGCACCAAGTGAAATGAAGTGTTTATAAGACCCTGTGCTTAAAAAAGATATAAATTTTCTCAATAATAGTGACATGAAATGGGACATTATATTGTAGAATAATGCGAACGCGAAACGGGGAAGGGGCTTTATCTGGTTTATTAAAAGGGGCCATCATGATGTATTGTCTATAGATATACACACATGCACATTATTATGCATATGAGTACTAGTATATCGTCGAATTCATAGGGCTGTAATGCTGTAATGTAAAATTTTCTCAATAATATTGAACTGAAAAATGGTATTTCTAGCCTTACATGACTATAAGCGCGAAATTGATGGAGAGCTAGAGGGCTTTAACTGTTGATTAGAGGCGGAACATCATGACGTAATACCAGCAAACACAAATCTATATAAATATGGACGAATTCGAGTTAGGGCAGTATTATGCGAGCGCGAAGCGCGAGCTGGAAATTTTCTCAATAATAATGACTTGATGAAACAAGATACTTGTAGCCTTATGGGAGCACGACACGGGGAATGAGTTGGTGTATATCATCGTGACGTTAATACATGCATAAAAGATGAACAAAGTCAAGTGCAGTTTGCGCTATCTTAATATGTTATATTATGCGAGCGCGGAGCGCGAGCTGAAAATTTTCAGGCAATTTTTAAATGTTGTCTGAAATTTGAGAGCAAAGTAGGGACTAATTTGAAAAGAGGGCATTTACCCCACAGAAATAGAGAAATTCTCTATTTCTGTGATTTACCCCCCGGAGAATAGTGGAAGTGTATTATAATGAATGGTCCTAGTCCAGAAATGTTAACTTGTAGATGAAGAGCCGAAATAAGTGTTACAGATTCTTATTCATTATTTATTTGATCAAAACATCGTGGATTTTTGAGGGGGAATACTTATGCCTTCAGTTTTATATATAGGCCTAGAGGCACCTGTCCCATGTGCACCCTGTATTGGTGCCCCTGATTATCATCAATTAGATTCCCCCCCCCCCACCACAACCGACACCCATGTTTGAGAGGACACACTACAGTACTAGTACTTAGTTTACCCCTGTTTGTTAGACTTAGATCTAGGCCTACAAAATAAAACAACAAAATAAATGTTTCTAGTTCATTTTGTAACAAACATTTTTTTCCTATTAATTTTGTTTAAAAAAAAAAAAAAAAAAAAAAAAAAGGGATATGATAGACCTAGTTTTGTACAGAATAAACAGGGGTAATACTTGGCGCCTCATACCTTTCACGCGGTCGTCCAAGATCCATCCTGGCTGGCAGGTAACTGAATAATTATAATGCAATAATACCCTAAATTATGCTTATTTTTTAAAATTAGGTTATAGCTGGTTTCATTAATTATTACTGAATGCCTTGAGAAGTTTCCTCAACAACCAAGACAACTGGAGATGTATTATTTTGTTTGTTTTCTAGCCCCCATTAGTACAGTCCCACACATGCCAACCAGTGTGGTGTAACTATACACAGCCCCGTTGCCGAAGGCGACGGGGCTGTACTTCCACTGCCGTTCCACCACCTCCATTTACAGCGAAATAATCAGCGATGATGAGCGATCAGGTGATTTTACTGGTTAATATGATGATACTAATGTTCAAATGTAATTCAACGGCATGTATGATATTTCAACATACGGCCGTTGAAAAACTGAAGTAGAATCTAAGTTAGAGATTTATAAGAGCTTCTTTTCTTGACTTACCAAAATGAATTTTCCGTTGGCCTTCTTCTTTATAATAGTGTTGGTGCCATCGCTGCCATTTTCTATGACGTCATTTTACTGTGCGAAGACGTATTTAACTCTGTGGTGAAGACAACGCACGCACGGAGAAATATACGTTGATGGACTCAATTTTCCTGTATTTTTCTTCATTATTAGTTGATTACTTCATGTGAAACATCGGCAGATGTCACCAATTCGAGGAAAAACTTCAAAGATTTGATTCAATGTGAGTATGAATTCAAAGAAGATATTTTTGACCACGAAATTTGTGGTCATGTATAGATATTTTCAAAACTTCACCAAATATGCATGTCTACTGGTTCGTCAGTTCCCGTCGCTTCGCGACGGGGGCTGGTCGGTTTGAGTGTGGTGTACTGTAACTTAGATTCTAAATCTAAAGTGCCCAAAATTCGACCACTTAAAGGGGAAGTTCACCCTGGAACTTTATTGGTTTTGAAAAATGTAGAAAAATAAGAAAAATAAGATTGAAGGTTTGAAGAAAATTGACCAAAAAATAACGAAGTTATGAATATTTTAAGTTTTGATTATGTGACGTCATGTGCGAGCTGCTTTCCAATATGTTGTGTATGGAAATTCCATAAAGTGTCATTTTTTCAGAAGAATATTAATTATTTCACCTGTGCGGTTGATATATCATCAAAACTATGTTCATATAGATCTACATGCCTCTATGAAATTGACCCATTCCATTATCAAGAACCATGAAAAAATACAAATTTATGGAATTTCCATACACAACATTATGGGAGAGCTGCTCGCATGTGACGTCACAGAATCAAAACTTTAAATATTCATAACTTTCTATATTTGTTGCTCGATTTTCTTCAAACTTTCACTCATATTTTTCTTTCATTTTTCTGCAATTTTCAAACCCACTAAAATTCCAGGGTGAACTTCCCCTTTATTAAGCTTTTTGCAGCTCTAGATCTAGTTTGAAAATGAAAAACATATCATCTTTCATTTTCAACAGATATTAGAAGCATATATTATAAATTAAATAATTGTTATAATTTTTTTTAAATAAAAAACTAAAAGTTATTTTAGTCTAGGTTGATAGTAAAATCGGAAGTTTTATAACACCTAACGTTACAGTCTACTCGTAGAAAAATCTACAAGTTTGTTTTTACACACTTAACTGTTACACTTATTGCATGGTCAATTATTATTGACATTGCTAGTAGCTATACACGGCGGACGCTCACCCCTGAAAAGCAAGATTTTTCTGCCTTGTTTTTTAAATCATCAGACGTGTGTACTATTCAAAATGTGTCCTATATAAAAAGTTGAGATATAGCTCTATATTATATGCCTATATCTTACTTTTTTTTATTTAAAAAAAATGTAAAACAAAATGGGAAAAAGCTCACCGCTTTGCGTAGGTGTGTTCTCAGTGTGGGATCTTGCAGGAAAGAGAATTTTTCTCTCGAGAGCGTTAGTCTCGTATATAGGCATCTTAATTTTATCACTCAAACATTTTTTTCCCGCCACCGATGGGACTTCCTACACGATTGGGTGAAAAAAAACTTTGCAGAACTTTGGGATGGATCTCAGGCACGTATCCAGGGTGGCCGGCCGGCACTACCCCCCACCCCCTTACAAAAAAAAATAAATAAATAAAGTGGCGATCGACCCGATTTATGCTCTATGATGGCAAAATAAATAAATAATAATAACACCTACTCCCTCCCAATCCCCCCCCCCGATAAAAAAAAAGGAAAGAAAAAAAAAAAAAAAAAAAGGAAAAAATGGGCAACCTGCCAGATTTACCAATTGAACTATGGCCAAAACTTGATGACCTTTACGATGGAAAAAGGCCCCCCCCCCAAAAAAAAAAAAAAAAAAAGAAAAGAGAGAAGAAAAAAAAGGGTGGAAAATGGAGACCAGCTCTATTTATGATTTATGATGGGAAAAAAAAAAATGAACATCTACCTCCCAAACCACCCCCTCCAAAAAAAAAAAATGAAAAAAAAAATGAAAAAGAGAGAGAAAAAAAAAAGGGCAAAAATGGCGACCAGCCAAATTTACCAATGAACCTAACCCCTTTGGCCAATACTTGATGACCTTTATGATGGGCAAAAGGCCGAATTTTTTTTTTTTTTTGCCCATCATAAATCATTCGTCTTCCCCCCCCCCCCAAAAGAAGAAAAAAAAAAGTGAGAAAGAGAAAGTAAAGTTGAAAACGGACCAGCTTGATATTTTTTATTGATGGGAAAAAAAAAACAAAACATCTACCCCCCCCCCCCCTCGAAAAGAAAAAAAAAGAGAGAAAAAAAAAGAGAAAAAAAAAAGAAGAAAAAAAAAAAAGGAAAGAAAAAAAGGGGGGAATATGTGACAGGGGAAAAAATGGGGTGTACCAGAAATGTAGAATTCAAATTTGCACCCCCCCCCCTCTTGTGAAATACTCGATCCGCCACTGTACTTTCGTAAAGATCAGTATTGGTTGGGACTACCTGAATAAACCATTCCGAAAAAATCTTCTTTGGGCCTGGAAGAAAGCTAGTCCCGTTATGAGGTCAATTGAGTTCTGCGGGTCAATCTTGTTTCTTGTAAACAAAGATTGTCAATTACACGATAGTCAATCACAATATATTATCGTAGTATTATAATGCTTTACTGAATGGGTTTTGTCCTCTTTGTTATTCAAGCTCTATAGGGTGCAAGCCCTCAACGTCGTTCAACATACAGTAGCTGGAGCACACTCGAGTCTGTTCTCATTCACTGAATTGGCTGATAGGAGGAGAGAAACCGACTGATATGTCTACATTTGAATAATCTATATCATCTCTAATCCAGTCCAAAATACACAGGTAAAGTGATTGTGAAATAAATTGGAACTTTTACTGTAATGAAGTTAAAATATCAAAAAAGGGAATCGGTGGCCGATGGGGAATGCGTCGATCTGTTCTATGGTAGGTTTGCACGCATATGTGGTTTTTAAATTACTGCGGCAGCCCGTACACGAAGTGTACGGGCTGCGAGTTATTAGCATCAAAACATGAGGTGCCTTCCCTTTTCCAGACAAGAATGTCAAAATTATGGAATAAAAGATGGACAAACCTATTTTAATTATTAGCTTATGTACTTACAATACTAGCCGGATGTCTATCTCATTTTTTATGATGATCATAAAGCAAAAAAATGGCATCAGAATTGCTGTTACAGTGTAGTTAAATGAGTCACATTCGCGGTGATTAGTTTGCAACACGCATGCGCGACATCGGCAGCAGCTACATACTCTACACGCTAGTATTTTGACAGAGATCGGAGGAGACTCTGAAATGGACTGGAAAATACAAGATTTCTTCAAGTGCTTATGTACTATTTTTTTAGGAATATCTGATTTGCATCTAGACTTCTAGTCTGTTAAGGTACGTGACATTACATGAATTATATTTTTTGCTATATTTTACCGATTCTTAGTGGTATTTTTAACCATTCCAAATCGCACTTTTAAAATTCTGAAGGGTTTTTTTCAGGACGCTGCCACTTCGTGGCAGCGTCCCGGGGCTAGTTTTTACAGAGCTAGAGAACAATGCATTTTGATTGTGGGGCGCTCTGATTAGCTATCGCGCGGAGCTCCGCCTCCTGGTTGCGATGACTGAAGTGTGTTGACCGTAACTGAACAACGCGATTCAGCTGTTCCCGATAAAGACCGCTTTTGTTGTGCGCACTGTCAATCATAACCAAAGTGGACCCATTTCGCAAGAAAAACTGCAAGACTCTGCTTCACAAAACGTTTTCCGTAAAACAAATCTTTCAATATTTTTTAGAATAAAGAAGAGAAATATAAAAAGGAACTTCAACGAATCCACTGTCGGACTTCGCCCAACATTTGAAAACGTATAAAGAAATGAGGACTTACCAAAAAAATAAATGACGAATCTGAATTTTATCGTGACTATTGTTCATTGGAAGGCACAATGGTAGTGTTTTTCATATGCTGACATGATCATTCGAGCGTCGTGCATAAATTAATTTAATTATGGAGTAAAAATTTCTATGTGACCTACCTTCTTACCAAGATAAGACATAGCTCATTTTTTATTTTGACTTCAGTGACGATGTGTGCGTGTGATATGAGTTGATTGGAGTGTGTTTGAGTGTGTTTTGGGGTTATATTTTCCATATTTGTCTGAATCTGGTCGAATCTCGGCAAGGGTCGAATTTTGGGCACTTTACTCTACTGTAATCGTGGAAATATTCGCTGTACATTAATTTTTGCGGATTTCGCGCAAAGATCTTTCGGCGCGAATTTAAAAACACGCGAATATATGAGCATGTTTTGAATGTATGCTTTGAATTGGATCAATTGCATTTGTAAGTAAATGCAGCGTGAATTTAAGAACCTGCAAATATGTTTTGATAGGTACCCCCACAAACGCAAGATGGCGCTCTCGCGCACACATGCAAATAGGTGGGCAGTTCCAAGGTAACGGAGTGACATTCAGAAGCAACATTTCAGCATTCAAACACATTTATCATCCATACTTTAATCTTTATTTACAAAGAAATGGTTCATGACAATAGCTGATGGTACCCTCTTTTCAAAATGATAAAATTTGTTATAGTGATCTGCATAATTAATGAGATATGAATATTCATAATCATGGTTACGGAGTGACGCAAAATGGACATGCATATTTGAGCAAAAAACATTTTGAACTTTAAATGTCTATCATAATTTTGAGTAATTGATTGGATTCTATGTTATACTAGGTATAATATGCTGCCTTGCATGAGAAAATTGGTTGAATATTTTGTTAATTATGACTTAAAACTTGAACCCATGTCCGGTTACGGAGTGACGGTTACGGAGTGACCTCTGAATCATCCACACAATGGCAATGTAAATGGACTATGTCTCCCTTGCTAAATAAAAAAAAACACCCTTGATTGTTTCAATTTTAATTCTGCTTGCTCTGTATGATAGCTCTAGATGGGGGATTCAAAACTTCTACACAGAATTTTGAAACTCATTAAGTATGCTAATTTATGTGCATTTTTCAAAATTCACAATAATGGATTTTCTTTATTTGTCGACCGATTTTGAATTTTTTTTTTCTTTTTTGTTCCATCTAGTAGAGCTACATGAGGTTTACCAAACTTCTACACAGAATTTTGAAATTTTGATTTGAAAATTGTCTATATTATATTATGCTAATTTATGCAAAATTCTTAAAAAATAACAATAAATGCTTCTCCTTTATTTGTCGATCATTTTCAATTTCATTTGCTTTATATGATAACACTAGGTGGGAGATGCAAAAATTTTAAACAGAATTTTGAAACTCATTAAGTATGCTAATTTATGCAAATTTTTCAAAATTCACAAACAATGAAAAAAAAAAATATTTTGACAGATTTTTTTTTCCTAATCTGGTAAAGCTCCATGATGTTCACTAAACTTCTACACAGAATTTTGAAATTTTGACTAGAAAATAATCTATGCTAATTTATGCTAATTTGTTTTTTAAAATGCTTCTTCTCCTTCATTTGTTGATTAATTTCAATTCTGTCACGCTTTATATGATAGCACAAGGTAGGGTAATTTTCAAACCCATTGTTTTACTTTTATTTATATGTACAGGTCAGTGTCTTCTTTAAACTACTATTTAAACTTACTTAAATGGTATAAATGTAACCAAATGATTGAGTTCACAGCCTCTTCCAAAATAATCTGCTGCAAAGTTCTCAAAGGAGCTCATATGAGACCTCACACAAATGCTTGAGATGTGCAATTAATTGCTGACAAAGGGCTCATTTGCATATTTATGATCCCATATCCTCAAAGCATGACACCCCGATGTCTTTCTTGGGCACTTCACTAAAAGAATTCTGAATTTTAAAAGTTCTAGTGTAGAGTGAGCTTTGATCAAATTGTACATGTACATTGTACATGCAATGCAATGGGATGTCACTCCGTAACCATAATGGTTACGGAGTGACACATTTTATGAGGCCATATTTCTCAAACAAAATCCATTCAAATATAAAAAGTTTATGTAATTGATAGGTATGGGTGTTCCAGATTTGCAAATAAATTTTTGTTGCATTAAACCCAATTATTCTAAAAATATTTTAAAAATTTGTGTTTTTGTGGTTACGGAGTGACATTTTGAGGTAACTTCATGTTTTTGCTCACTGATGGGGAACAAAGATCGCGAAGCAAAATATTATGTGAAAACTTTATTTTTTATATATCCTGCTTTCATAATAAAATATGATCAAAGTATATTTTCATTTTCTAGGTACATTTCTCTTACATGAAATTTAAATTAAAAAGATATAAATTTGACAATTTTAGTAATATTGAATATTAATTCCATTTTTAAACCCAAAAATGCCCTAAAAAGGCTAAATCATCCACAGATATTGAAAATTTGGACTTTTAGCTGTCATATGATACCAAATTTGTCATGGAACCATGAATTTGAAATTTGGGGGGTCATGTCCTGTTTTGCTTGGAACTGCCCAGGTACACAAAAATCGGTATCTCGAGAACAAAAAACACTTCCGATATCGCCTGGGAAAAGCGAATGCAGCGCCTTGGTTTTCGTGAGTTTTTTTTAATTTTGTAATTGCCCCAGAATTATTGATTATCTATAAAACATGTCTACGAGTGTAACGAACGGAAAAAGTCATTATCAACCTCCTAAACCCAGAAATTTTCCCCTGAAAATGTAACGAAGTGCTAGGACTCATTTTGAGGCATTGTTATCGAAAATTACTTTTGTTTTTTCCCCTAAATTTTGAGTGGCAACAAATGTCTTTAAATCCTAGTCTTTAGCATTTTATGGCTGTTTAGTTATGTGTCTATCCATACGTCCTTGATATATCGTCCCCCAATAAACAAACAATTAGAATTTAGAGGCATAGAAATGGCTTGTCAAAGTAACAGTCAAACGATCCTCCTTTGATTTTTCCGTGACTTTTTCTCGTTTTCCGCGCGTGTCGGCATGTCCCGTGCCTGCTGTACAGAAGCCCTATCGTAAGGGCTCACCATGGTGCGTGCACGCATGACGCACACATGATGATCGTTTGGACTATCGATAGCTCATGCAGAGACAGCTTTCTCATTGAAATTTTCAACACGGTAAGTGAGCTGTTTTAGCTGGTTTTTTGCGCTTTCTGAGATTTTAAAGTGAGTTTTAAGTCATGTACATGCTAAATGAAACATTGAACTTTTTTTTAATGTATGATTTGTGACTGTCAGAGCATTTTTGCTTTTTATCTGGGAGTACCTAGTTTTGATGCCTCAGAGCGCGAAAATAATAGCGAATACATTATATGGTAATCCTAAGAGGGATCCTAGCTAACTCGGCCCACTGACTAACTCGGCCTCGTCGGAAATTCTGGGCCGAGTTAGCCAGGAGGTATTGAATCGATCGTAAATACTTATTTGTGTTGAGCTTGGGTATTTTTCACAGCTTTTATTATCAATTTGTTATGGAATGATGTGACTGATATATTTACTAGCATGAATAGCAAGCTGCTAGCGAACATATTTTGAATTAAAACCGCACAAAAAGTGAAATTTTAGGTCTGTAAATACGCCTGCAATTATGCCTGTGTTTTTACCGTCTCGTCCCATTTTGTTTGAGATCACCGCCGCTGTGCGGGCTGGCATCGGTGAACAGCACTTATCGCGATATCTCAAGAACCACTTGAAATATCAACTTCAAACTTACGGATGGTACGCGGTATGTATCACCATACATGTAGGAAGACGATCTGATTAGATTTTGGAGTATGTAGGTCAAAGGTTAAGGGTCACAGAAGTCAAATTGTGAAATTCCATGTGTTGAGTTCATTATCGCGATATCTCAGGAACCACTTGAGATATGAGCATGATATGATTGGGTTGGGGTTCACAAGGTCAAAGGTCAAGGTCAAAGTCAAAGGTGTCTTTGTATAGAGGAAAAAGACTAATGAATGTGTCATTTATGATCTG
Organism: Paracentrotus lividus; assembly: GCA_940671915.1. Classification (NCBI taxonomy): domain Eukaryota; kingdom Metazoa; phylum Echinodermata; class Echinoidea; order Camarodonta; family Echinidae; genus Paracentrotus; species Paracentrotus lividus. Next base: position 21,682,930 of record CALNVZ010000174.1, read on the forward strand.
ACAGTGGCGGAGGCATACATTGCGACCGCATGCGGATGAGGATTCTTCTAGTTCTTTCATACGTATGAAAATGTTATCCCTCATATTGACGTAAGATACAGCAATGATAATTTCAAACATCCCATGGATAAAGAATTACAGTTGCATGCAGAATTATTCAACCCCCTTGATATAATGAGTGCATGTATTCTTATAATAATTTGGTTTGTTTCTGTTTCTGTTCGTGGAAGGAAACATCAAAGAAATTAAAGGCAAGACAAAAGCCTTTGATTTATTATTGACATTAGGAATCATGTTCCTTCCTGCATGGACATATATGGTTGATCAAGCAAATTGATGTCATTTTCATACCTTTCTATGATCACTGTAGCATAAGTTTTATTGCTTCAATGATTCTAGCTCAGTCATTCAGGTTTTTAATTGAGGACATAATATGCTTTAATTTGATATGCGTTTCATAGTATTTCAATAGGCATTATTCATTTCAAAAACATTTTTTGACGAATAGGCTTTAACTGAAAATTTCCCCCATTGAACTTATACAGGCCAGGGGTTGTACAAAAGAATCAATATTTCACTTTCAATTCCTATACAAATGAACAAAATCGACTGAAATATCAAGAATTTTGAATGGAATTGAAGGATATCATTTCGTCTCTCAACTATACAATGTAGATAAATCCTTGATTGCGCACGATCAAAATGTATGCCTCTGCCATTGCCAAATCAGAAATAATTGGTACATTCATCTATTCATTTCCCTTTATACAAGACATCTTTGACCTTGAACTTTGACCTTCTGACCCCATACCTAATCAGATCATTGTCCCTCCTATACATGAGCCAAGTTTGAAGTACATCACGTCACAAGTTGGCCTACTGCATTTCTGACAAGATATTTATATATCATATGGAACTTTAAAAGCACAAACTAATGTCTACCATCCACTGAATAGAGTTATAATTATAGACGAATTTGGTTTAGGTAATGTTTTGTCATGGTGGCAGCCATTGCTGGGGGGGGGGGGTGGGCTTCCAATGTACTACGCATGCTCCTTGTGTGCGCATGTAGGTGTAACAAAGGAAAATGTACAAACGCGCAGACGTACGCACATGGCGCATGCGTAGTACACTGGGTAACCCCCAGCTAAATGGCGAGCACATAGAGGGCTCACTTCTATGAAATGCTGCCCGAATTCGTCTATAATCAACCTATTTTTGCCTATTTATTGTCTTTTATAACATTTGACCTTTTACCTTGTGACCCCCAAATCTAATCGGATCATTTTGATTCTAGTATGCCCACCATGAGCTAAATTGTGAGAACAAGCTATTTTTGCCTATTTATTGAGCTACGTGACCTTTGACCTCGTGAACAAAAAAAAATCGAATCCGATCATTGTCACCAAATTATGCACACATGTACCAAGTATGAAGATGAACTTTTAAAGGGTTTTTGCGTTATCATGAGAACGAGCTATTTCCCCTTATTTATTGACCTCTGTGACCCCAAAATCTGATCAGATCATTGTCACCTCATTATGCACACATGTACCGAGTATGAAGATGATCTGTTACATGGTTCTTGAGTTATCATGAAAACGAGCTATTAACCTCTGTGACCTTTGACCCTTGACCCTGAGACCCTCAAATCTACTCAGATTATTGTAACCCCAGTATGCACCCATGCACCAAGTATGAAGATGATCTGTTCAACAGTTCTTGAGTTATAATGAGAACTAGCTATTTTTACTTATTTATTAACTTCTGGGACCTTTGACCTTTGACCCTAAGACCCCAAAATATAATCAGATTTTTGTCACCTCAGTATGCACACATATACCAAGTATGAAGATAATCTGTCTATCGCCGACAATGCCCATTGAAAAAACAATAGAAAACAAAAAGTCGAAAAACAAAGAAATACATAAGAAATTAAAAAACAATGAAATACATAAGAAATGAAATTTAATACAGAATTTGTTTTGAAATCCATTTCATCAGAATCTCGCAAAGAGCTTATAAATAAAAAATTAGCAACTTTGGAGCATTATTTAATGAATTAGAGCAATGTGTAAATTTATGCATAAATTAGCATAATTAATTAATACCGAAAAAATTTTCGGAACATTTGACGATGCATTTTTGGAGATTCCGTCCTAGCTGACGCGTGTGGCGATTTTCGTCGCCATCGCGCCGTCGACAGCCGAGATCTCGGGGGGGGGGGGGG
>CALNVZ010000174.1:21685173-21725805 GCA_940671915.1 Paracentrotus lividus
CAGTCATGAGATGACCAAAAAAACCCAGGCCTTTTAGGGTTTATAAGTTATCCTGAGAACGAAAGTGGGACAGACGGGCGGACGGACTACCCGAAAACATAATGGCTCCGGTGAGACTTCGTTGTGGGGGCATAAAAATTAGAATGACCAAGTCATAGCAATTGAAGAAATACAAGTTGTGCTTCAGTGATCACAGAAAGGCAAGAAAATGATATTAACTTGCTTAATCAACCATCTCGGTTTATGCATGAATTAACACTATTTCTAAAGTCGATTAAATAAGAGGTTATTGTCTTGTCTTGAATTTGATATATAACTTGTTAATGTTTAAAGCAAATTTTTCATGCAATAAAGAACCAAAGTTAAATTTTTGAATGAGAATACACATACTCATACAATGTACCATAGGGATTGAATAAATCTGCATGCAACTTTATCCCTTTAATTTGTATTCTTGGAGCAGAAAATGTGAATAATTGCTATTTCATATAGTAAAATATAAAAGAAAAAGTGGATTAATGACATCATCAGCTTTCTCATCGAATATACGCATAGAACTGTTTTGGAACTGTTTTAAAAAAAGACTCTAGTACATATAGTAGAAGTATTATTATTCACTAGTATATAACGAAAAAAAAATTAACATGAACCTTTGTTGGATCTTGATCAAGTACACTTTTTTCCTGAATGTGTAATATGCATTTATAAATGCATTATTTATGCACTCCATCATCAACACACATGTCAGCGATCACTATGGAAGCTAAAGAATGTACCGCCTGATGAATATATAGACCCAATGATGATGCTTGGGAGCAAAGTATAAAATGTTAGAGGGAAATTTAGTTTCAAAGGCTATACCGCCATCATTGTTGGTGTGAAGTCCAATGCTCTCGATCATATTTTGAGGTGTTTGCAGTCAGGCAGTGATCATTTCCAGGGTGATGAAATCAACTCAGCTGGTCAATACAAAGAAAAGGTGACATGGGTGGATAGCCTTTGAGGTGTGAACACCTGCTCTATAGGTCCAATGCATCATGAGAGGCAAGGACTTCCTGTTGCCATGGTAACTCAGGGATACATAGAGGATGATGCAGTTATCACTTCTGAGGTAGTCGAGTTTTTGAGGTTGGATAATTTGTTGCTCTCGTTCGACAAGGTACAATCCTAGAGGTACATGAGGCAATGGATGTCATTCGTTGTGTCTCGCTTTGCTCTTTTTTTGAACGATATGTTGATGGCCTCAAATTTTTCTGTCTTGGAAGCTGAAAGTTTTAGGATGTCTGATGTGGCCATCTACGTGGTCATTGCCATCATCATCGTCGTCAACGCCATCGGGAACATGTTAATCATCTTCACTTACCAGCGAGAGTCTATCTTAAGAGTGCCCGCAAATACCTATATTGTTAGTCTTGCATGTGCAGACCTCTTCTATGTAATCTTGGCTCCCCTCTGTCTTCTCGTTTCAAATGTCATGGATATAAGTCAGTACACAACATGCCTGTGGAGTCTTACTCTTCTTATGATCAACTTCCCCATCTCTATTTTCCACCTTCTCTTGATCGCTGTGGATCGCTATACTGCAGTGACAAAACCTCTCAGATACTTTGTGATCATGTCTGAATTACGAGTGAATGTCTACCTTCTCCTAGCATGGAGTTTAGGGTTGCTCATTGGTCTCTTACCCCAGTTTGGTTGGAATAATGCATTGGATACTCCTCTACCAGTATGCAGCTATCTCTTTATCCTACCTAAAGAGTATTTCATCTTCCTTTTCACAGTGTGCTTCATCATTCCTCTGCTCATCATGGTCTTCCTTTACTTTGTCATGTTCCGAGAAGCGAGGCGTCAGACCCGCCGTGTGGCACAGCTAGAGATAGCTGTTCTCTTCAAGAATGGGGTTAGGCGTAAACCTCGCTTAATGAAAGACATCAAGGCCACCATAACCGTTGGTCTCATCTTAGGCAGTTTTATCTTGTGCTTCTTACCAACCTGTTTAGCATACTTTACTTACGTGGCAAACACCAACTTGGGCAACTCTAGCGTATTCCTAGGCCTCTCCAGTGCTTGTAATATAACCTTAGCCCTTAGTACTGCCATCAATCCATTCATCTATGCATACAAGAGTCAGAGATTCCGACAAAGAGCATCCGTTATCATCCATCGCACCCATGATCTTCTTAAGATTCTATTTGGGTGTCATCCATAATGATGGAGTACAAAGTATTTTGCATGAGAATAGTCTTCCACAGACACTCATGAATCCAAGAACTTCCAATCTTGGAGTATTCATTCATTTGCACTCTTTTGCTGTGTGAGCAAGTTTTAAGTGAACGGGTATGTTAAAAATAATCATATCGATCAGATAAATCAGCTTGTACTTGACCTGAGAGATAACATCTACCTTGTTTATTTTTACAATACATTGTATACTGTATAAACCAATATTTTCGCGATTTTGGACTAGTTAGGGAAGTTCACGAGAGCGAAATTTTGCGATTTGGTGATGACTTCATTACTATAAATGGAAATTTTCGCGATGACCGACTCGCGAAATTCAAGTCACCGTGAAAATAACCACTTATACAGTAGTATGTACTTTCAAAAGATAACCATAGTCAATATAACCAAGCATGCCTGTCTCCTCACCTCATGCATCACCTCATCCCTCACCCCATCCCTGAACTACTCAAATTGTTCATTTTCCTCTCTCAGGATGAAAAATTCTGATCATGAACACAGTGATTATAAATGTATGCCAGGTAATGACACTGCGGTACATTATCAACTTCTAGTTTTAACAATGCATTAATGTAGTATCACAATTTTTCATATCATTTCAGAATATTTAGCTCCTATTGACTGTTTCACCAACACATCTTAGATCTGATACCTGCACCGACATCTGCATCACAGAAGCCAGCAGATACTCTGAAACTATGGCTGTGCAACCTCAAATGGATGCAAAACAGGTGTGGGACTGGTTTTCATAAAATCCTTTTGTGCAATAAGAACATGAATAGCAAATCATGCATGTATGTGGACTGATCTTCAAAAATATTCTCTCAAGATGAAATTAACAAATAAATCTTTGTCATTGCTATTAAAATGGTCAAACAATATTGTTTGAGTTCTTCTGTTTCAAGCTTATTCATAATGATGAATGTGTATGTACCATGTTAAACGATCAGATTTGAAACCAGGATTTTGGTACAATTGATCAGTCAGACCAGTATTGAAATTCAATGCTCAAATCAATACAGTTTAATTTTTAAAAAAATGAGGATATTGAGAGGCATTGACAAGGCCAGCATCCTTACAAGTTCACAAAATAAATAAATGTGAATGATAAAGGTTAAGATAGAGAGATAGATAGATATGCAAACTTCGTAGAAATAGGAAGCAAGCAATGTACTTTCTAGAAGTAGAGGCACATTTAGATATTTAATGCAATATTCTAGTTTATCATTTGCATATGTATGATTTATTTTTAATTGTAGTTGAAGGAGTTTCTACATTCCTACAACAAGCTGACCGAAGCCTGCTTTGCTGATTGTGTTAGTGACTTCACTAGCAGAAAACTACAAGACAATGAGGTTAGTTTGTTATCCTATGCAAATCTGAGTTTGGTACTACTTTTGTTTAACCCTTAAATCTGGTGTATAGTTTTGGTAACAAATAAGGAATCGGTACAAAACCGATCAAATGTAGTCTCATGTTGACCACATTGCACTAAAAGATATGTGTGAGAAATCTTGTGACATTCCTTTCATGATTTCCGGTGAATTTCAATGAAAATGTTTGAAAGAAACAGAATGTAACGGTTGTTTTAGACCATCTTCTGGGATAGGTGCTCGCCCACAGCTTCCCGCATGAACAGGCGTAGCAAGCTGTGTGTATCAGGCAAACAATAAAATCCCCATTGGTTTCCACATGAACCCTTACTCAATGTTGAAACTAGTCGGATCCCAGACTTTTCAAGTTTTATACTTATATTATGAAATAAAGACACTAAAACAAGATTTCAAGTACTATAATTTTCCTTATTATATTTATAGGATTCAATCTTTAATATTATCTAAATGTGCATCCAAATGATTTTTTTCCTTCTCCCGAAACTATACACCAGCTTTAACAGTACACCATATATTTTACTTTGCATTTTACTTAAAAGCCCCCCCCCCCCCCCCCCCCCCTCTGTATTGATACAAAAAATTTTCTTTTAATGATATATCTTCATAATGTATCAATATCTGCACATTTTGAATAGTGAAATACGAGATAGAAGAGGCCACATCTATCATACCTGTGTGTTACAAATTAAAGTGTAGCAGATGGTTTCAACTATTTAGTGCACTTCTATGATTCAATTTGGTTCCAAAATGTTTTTCATGATAATCCTGGTGTATTAAAAGTAGAGGACATACACCTTCCCAACTTCAAAGAAATAATCTATAAAATTTTATCAGATGTGAAATGCATACAGATATTGCACTATGGAAACCACAACCTTGAGACATATATTCATGTAATTTTTTTGATATTGGGTAAAAAAATAATGTCTTTCTTCATTGTGTTGCAGCAACGCTGTTCATTCAACTGTATGGAGAAGTATCTGAAGATGACACAGCGAGTATCCTTAAGATTTCAAGAGTACCAGGTCCAACAGAATGAAGGTCTTCTAGCACAACAATCAAAGTTTGGTGGTAGATAGTACATATGGACTATACATAGTTTTTATCATCATTGCAAAGTGATTGGACTAGACAGAGTTAGGGTTGTATCGTTGTGGAAAAGAGACAAGGAGACAAGCCTACAAACCTTTTTGTACAATTACCTATTGGATTTTTCCAATGCAGCTACAGACTAATGCTCGCTCCTTGATCTGCATTGACATCTACTAAAGAGTGGAGGGCTCTACGTTGAATTTCCACATGGTCTAAACCCTTTTATCCTATAACCAGTTCGTCTACAAACCATTTGATTTAATTGAAAAGACATTATCATGTCAAAATTACACCCCCCCCCCAAAAAAAAAAAGGCTTCAAAATGCTTCAAAGTACTTTTGAAATGAAATAGAAAATCAAAGTGAGAAGTATTGTTTGTCACATTAAAGGAAGCACTAACAATGCAATTCTCCTTATTGCATATAGGCAATACTTGTTGATATCAACTATCGATAATCGGATATTGACATGAGCTCTTAAAGTTTGTCTTGGCCAGCACAAGAAGTACCTTCACAGCATATCTTGGTACTTGAAAGGAAATTTCTACTACCGTTGGTGGATATCGCTGAGTATTGGCTATATGCGATATTAAGGCGAATTGAATCATTTATATCAGACACACAGAATAATTTTCTTGGTATCACATGGCAGTTTGCTATACAGTTTTGTATGATTGCTACACTAAATTTCTTTCTTGTAGCAACTTTTTTTTTTGCTCAACGCTAAATGTATTCTTGAGATGCAAGTCTGTGTTTCAGAAGAATTTTAAACTGATGAGACTTTATAACGAACACTTTGATCAAGTTCAAACTTAAATATGATGATTGCTTCTTAATCCTTCTGCAAAAGTGTGATTTTTTTTTTTTTATTTAATTCATATTTAATTCATGTATCATGCAGCTCTTGTACTATGGTTTGTCTGTTATTACACAAGCTTTCAAACATGGCCTCTCTATTTGTACCATTGACTCTTTGTCTGCATTGGTTGATGACATTTGTCACAATTGTACAATAATAATTATTTTATTTTTAACGCTTGTTCTAGAGGTGTTTATAACAAATATACTGGTTGTACTTTCCAAATTAACATCAAATAAGACTTTTTTTGTACTTCAAATGAATGTGGTATGCATAGGGTTAATTCAGGACTATAATCTATCACCCTGTGGGAATTTTATGGTTAGTAACAGGTGGTATATGTTTATATGACTAATAATGCCTCGTAATGGATGGGATAGGAAGCTATCCCTCATTAAATTGGAGAATGATGAATTAAGATTGCCACGTCTCTATGCATCCCCGAAAAAAAACACTGCTCTTTCATTTTTTCATTTGTTTTTGGTTCATTATGGGAGATCCTTGTTTTTTATTTGAAATTCAATGAACGATGTTTCTTGTTTCCCTAGGATACAGGTACAGTGTATTTACTTTTACCTGATATTGGATCAATATGTTTATATTTAGATTGCAATTAACATCAATGGCATTGTTGTGTATCCACGAGATGTACTATATTTTATTTAAGTGCTTGATATTGGTAGCTTCTTTGTCAAAGCTAATACTAGGTATGAATTTCCCCCTTTTTTTGGGGGGGGGGGATTAATGGTTTGCTTTTAGAAGGAAAGTCTCTGCCATTTTTTTCACTCCCTCCATCATAAAGATGGATTACTACCTAATATATGAATAGAACATTTCTTGTAATTTGGAAGACTTTGTCTTCTGGAACTTGTATTTAAACTATGCATACCAAGGTATGTTCTTTTTATTGTTGATCACATACAAAAAGAAAATGTTGTTCAGGTGTCTATTTAGATAATAAATGTGTAACATGCAAAGAGAAGTAATAACTCAATTTTAATTCATGATCTTTTCATTTTTTGTGCGGCAAGTTTTGAGAGTTCCTAATACTTTTTGGAATGTATAATATCATAACAGAGAGTTGGGTGGTGTATAGTGGAAGCTCGTTGTAAGGAGGTCCTCTGTACAATGGAAAATACCTTCTAATATCAGGATAGTGTTTCACCAAGTCGTTCGTCAAGGACTTTTAGAACAACTAGGACATCTTAGGTGCTATGCTAATTATATTATCAATCATTTTGCACAAAAAATGATTACCAGTTGTACGTAAAATTGTTTTTATCTTTATACAAACAATTTGGTGAAACACAACCCTGGAATCTCTTTGTATCAGACCATTTTATGAGTTCACATGGTACATATACTAATTAGGCAAGATGCATTAATGTTTCAATGCACATGTATTCAAGTTCTTTCTCACACTGAATTGCACACTTCTTCTACTTTGCTTTCCAAGTGACTCAAAATGTCATATTGTGTTCCTATTGAATGCAATATTTCTATAATAAATAATGAAGATGTAAAGTGAAATTGAATGATTTCAAGTATCATATTTGTTGAGAATGCATCTAATTCATATTGTATAGGGATGATCGAGGCCTGATATTAACTGTAAAACCAGATTTTTTTTTTAGTGCATGATACTTTTGCGAATTTCATGAAAGTTTGTGTCAACACAATGCATGGAATGCTATTGCAATACTGTATGAGTAGAGTGTGGGTAGAAAGACCGTTGGATCCAATTTGCAAAAGTTTCATGTTGCAAATGTTTCAGGTTTTGCAGTATTTATCTTTCAAGTAATGCCTTTTCATAAACTTCGAATAGATGCATGAAATTTGGCTGATATCAAAAGTTTTTAAATCCAGTGAACAAATTTATTTCATGCAAATTGAAAATGTTCAATATGAATTTCATGGCACAAATCTTTCAAACATAATAATTTACTTTCAAGAAAGAAACACATCACCTAAAATTCACATTTTTTCTTCCATGACATCTCATATACATGTACAAAATGATTAATGAATTATGCTTAGAGAGCAACTAAAATGGAAAGAGGCTCGATTTCTCCAAAGTTGAGTAAGAAGCCATCTTAAGGAAGTAGACAGACCCCCATGTTCCTTTGTATGATTTTTGTGAATATATTCACATAGTCCAGTAAGAAGAAACTGTACATTTTCAGTTTCACTTGATCTCTTGCTTACCTCATCTTTCATGCTTTCAGGCATCAGGAAAGAAAGTGAATTTTTATACCTCTTTTTCCACTTTATGTTTACTATCAGTAAAAACCAACTCAAAATTTCATTTTTTTGGGGGGTGTGTGAATGAATTTCTGGCATTGCCACATTTGATTGGTCAAATTTTATCACACATGAAATATTTTTGTGCTAGAATATGTTTGGCATAAAGTCTGGAGGCACTGTATAGGTTTAATTGATACAAGATGACTTTAATTACAGAGATGTACAGAAGCTGTAAAAAAAAAACAACTAATAATTCCAAGTTTTGCTATATCTTGCATTAAATGGATCAGAATAAATAATCTGGTTCAGACAGCTATTATGTAAGAAGATACTCTAGTAAAGAGTTGAATTTTATTATAATCTATATACACAATTTTCCGAACTGAAATTTACAATATAAGTATATCATTTCACCAATTATTTTCTATACATAAATATTGAGTAATGAGTAATAATATGAATTCTGAGTACAAATGGATAAAATATGGTTGATAAAACAGTATGTTAGGTAATACATGCGTGGGCAATGCCACTGGAATGACTATTACCAAACTTTTTAATACTTACATTATTTGCATTGTAGTAAATTGAAAATGTTCGAGCTTTTAATAAACCTACTTAAATGTATATTTACCTTAAGCCCCAAGCCATTTTATTCAAACAAAAAAGCATGCAATTAATCTCAATATGAAAAAATATGATAATCAATGTTACATTGGAATTGCCCGTGTTCAGATATTGCATCAAATATACATATTGAAATAAGGCACACAGAAGAAGTTGAAAACCTACACGTTCCAAGACATTGATATTTAGGAATAGAGCGATGGAAACAATAATTAAATTTCTATACAATCTCAATTCAATTTCTGAACTTTGATTTAAACATGGTAGGGATTCAAACTAAAATGTGTAATTAAAAAAATATGTTGCAAAATGATCATACTCCCTGAAAACGCTCATTAAAAAATATAATATAAAATATATATCATAATATGCTAATTAGGTTCAAGAAAAATTAAAAATCAAAAATACATATTATACTGTGATCTACAGAACAGAAGGTAAATAAAGTATATACCCATTTCTCTTTTGGAACATGTTTAATCATACTTTCAAACTGATGCAAGTGAAAAAAAAAAAAAAAAACTTTCAAAATGTAAGAGCAGAAGTATCAAAGCATTAAGCTGTTGTAAGATCAATGAAATATGCATTCAAATAATCCATGCAGAATCATACCCTGCTATCAAAAACAATACCTCAAATATAAGCTATTCATACTCCCAACTTTTTGGAAGAAAAGCATGTAATAATAATCCATGCGCAAGTCTGACAGCCAGGAAAGCAATACACCTGTTATGACGCTATACCATTCTTCCTCTCACAAAGAGGTTCATCGAGCCAAACAACCAGCACAGGAGCTTGATTATCGATTCCAACCCACGGTTATGGATGGAAGTGACTGGAATAATGAAATGGTGGCAAACTAGACTTCATATATTGAATAGAGGCTTGATGGTTTCATGACATAACAGGTGATAGTCCTTCCTCTACCCATCTATTCACACACTTTACTCTCTCCTCTATCGCCAAGAGGTTGAGGAGCAGGGTTCATCCAATGACGTTCAAGTTTAGTTAATTATTGTATTGTGTATTCTTTAAAGATTTATGTTTTTTGTTTCTCTTGACAATTGATAATTTTGACACATCAAACTTGAATGCATTACAACAGAAAAAAACAAATTCCATATTCATGTGATGTAGATCACAGGATACAAAATGTATCAAAATCAGTTATTTCCCATGAAATAAGTATTCTGAGGTAAACCCCCTTTAATTATCTTTATAAGAATCTATTTTGTTACTTAGAAGTCCTTTTTTTTTCTAACTCAACTACATTGTATCTAAAAGGAAGAATTTCAACTTATGAGAAAAATGAAACAAAATGTACGGAACAAGTGAAAAGAGTAAAACTGAAACATACTATAATGTAGGTAACAAGCAAAACAAAAACATAAGTTGAGAAAGCACTTGCCAGTAGACTACACAATGCATCAAAGTACGAAAAAATCAAGATTGGCAAACCTGATGAGACAATAAGAATATTAGATAGACAAAAAATGTAACCTGGGCCCCGTAACACGAAGGTTTGCGATCAATTGCAAATTTGAAAGAAGCATTGTAATTGGTCACTGTCCAGTCATTTGAACAAAAATTGCATGCAACAATGATTGTGATTGGCTATTGCAACTTTGCGATTGATTGCAAACCTTTGTGTTACGGCGCCCAGGTAATGTGAACACATTTTTAATATGCATTGCTCAGGAGAAAAAAAAACCCATCAAGGCCATGATTTGGTACAACTCAGGACGGATGTCAGTAATCAATTTTTTTTCCTACAGCTAGCTCAAATGAGATAATTTATAATTTTTTTTTTAAATCACTATCAAGCACATAGCATTATACAATCAGTGCAGATATTTTGAAGATTGTTCATATCACTTTTATTTTCAGAAATACTACTGTTACTGTATTTACTGTGATGTATTTTAAGCTTCCTTTCTTTCTTTATAATTAGTGTTCATATTTATTTATTGGATGGCGTACCATTGGAAAAATTAGAAAATGCAAAGTTTCTTGGCGTTTTAATAAATGAAAACCTGAGATGGAATTGCCACGTACGAAATATTTCTAAGATTATATCACGTAATGTGGGTTTACTATGTAAAATTAAAATACTATGTACCTTTAAATGTGTTGTTTATGTTATACAATTCTTTAACCCTGCCATATATCTCATATTGTAATATTATGTGGGCAAATACAACAACAAATACCAATACAATCTTACTGTTACAAAAGAAAGCTATGCGCATATGTACCAATTCACAATACCGAGATCACACAAGTCCATTATTTGCTCAATTAATAACCCTTAAAGCTGTTGATATCTATTTTCTACAAAATGCAATTTTTATGTTCCGCTTAAAAAATAATCAACTCCCATCATATTTCCCTCCATTGTTTAACTTAAATAGAGATGTCCACTCTTATCCCACTAGACAAGCGAACAAGTTTCATTTAAGTAACCCTAGAACGGCATTGGCTCTTAAATCCATTCGACACACTGGTCCAGATATTTGGAATTCTCTTCCTATTGAAATCCGCAATTTGAACACACTGTATACCTTCAAGAAAGCTGTAAAGTCTATGTTATTGAGTATGTACTGAGCATTTACTTACTACATTTTGCTTATTTGATATGATAAAAACACTTATATGTACTTATCAATCGTCTATGACCTGGCACAATCACTATAGATGATCCTATTTTATGTGAAAACCAACCTCTTTCTCTCATCTTTCTTCTCCGCAAGTCATCTTCTTGTTACTTAAAAAATGAAAAAAATGTTTTATGTATTAATTCAACTTTTTGTAAGTTACATATATAATTGTAGGCTGCTAGCTCATCAAGCACCATGCTTATGCCGCAGTCTTCCCATGTCTGTCACAATCTATGTTATACTTATATTCTGTTACATTTCCTCTTTTAAAATGAAATTTGAATGACTCGTAATACTATGTTCATAAAATGTATATGTGAATTATGATGTGGAAAATAAAATCAATTTAATTAGGTCTAACGTGCTACCCTCAATTTGTCTCGTATGTCCTTGTCCTGCTATCCTAAATGTATTTAAATCTCATAATGAATTTAGATCACTTGCTTTTTAAAATGCACTTTTAAAGGTTTTCTTTTTATCTAGTTTGTTATACTTTTCTTATTATATTAAAAAAGAAAAAGACACCCCTTTTTAAGGTAAAACATCATTTAACTAATGTTAATACATATTTTCTCTACCAAATACCCTCCTTGCATATGTTAATATCCATATTCCAAGTGCAGCGTCTGAATAAATGTCAATACTTTAAAGGGAAAAATCCATGCTGAAACCAAGCTGGTTTTAATGAAAGGATAACGAGGTTATGAATCTTTAAAGTTTTGTTGTAACATCACTTGTGAGGTGTTCTCCCATTAAATGTATCTTGTGTTTTGCTCTCCATTTTTCATTTACACATGTATTTCAAAAAGGCATGTATAAAACCATGTTACTATGATAAATAAAAATGTCAAATAGCAAATGGTAATTTGTGGGATTTATAGTACACAAATTCAAAACTTTTAATATGTACGATTTTAATCAAATCTGATTATGTTTCTCTCATTGTCCTGCTTTCATTAAATACAACTGAATTTCAGTGTGCACTTCCACTTTAAAGGGCAAAGCACTTTACAGCAAGTTTTTTTTTTTCCCGATTTGTTATAAAGCTAGATATTTGCCCTCAACAAGTACATACAGTACAAAACAGAAATAAAAAGCCTGAATTAACATGGCATTTACAAATTATTACAGAATTTAGAATTTCAAATAGAATATTATCTTCTTTTGATATACAATCATCATTAGAATTTAGACAACAAATTTCTGCTCATAATTTTCAAGTATTGCATAATTTAGATTTCACAAAATATCAAATGAGAGTCATGAATGAACACAATACATGTCCGGTATTGAGGCATACCGGTGCATGAATAAGTATTTATACACAACATCATTTGAAAGTAATACTTAATAATAAATACATCACTTAGAAATACCAAGAACAGTGTCAAAATTCAAAATATATATTTTTCGATTCATGCAGTACAAGTTGTGTATATTTTTGAACTGTACATCATCTTTTCACAAAAATAAATACCTGAATACCATCATAATATTGACAATTATTTATAATGCATTGCTGACTGTATGAATGAGAACATTCAATAAAATTCTACATGATACAAGTCCAATTTTCACTCGAGAAAATAACAAGTCTGGATCATGATAATTATTGGAAGCCTGTAATGTATTTCCCGGACTGGAGAGGTTTTAATGACCTGAACCAAGCATGAAAACTAAATTTAAAGACAATACCAACCAGCAGCCATGTATAGCACCACCTCAGGTCCTCAACTACTCAAATCTGCCCTAGTTCCTAACCCATAATGCAACATTCTGAACAATGTAGTCTAATAGGCCCATTTGAATGATAAATGACATATAATAAATGACATTCATTCGAACTGCAATTATTATGTTACCTAGTAGCAAAATAAGTACAATTCCTCTCAAAACATTTTATTTTTCATGGGCAAATAAAATTAAAGACTAATTTATGCATTGTTTTATTAATAATTTTCTCAAAAGGTATATTTATACCAGCTTTGGTCAGTTCCCTCCCACCTTAAAGGGAAACTCCTGATATGGGAAAGGTGAAAAAATTATTGTGAGCCGACAAATGATTTTCATGTGTTTTAAGAAGGACATAACAATACATGTATAGCAAAAAAAGGTCCACTGCTAAGATTTGCTCTTCAAATACCCTCATATTTATAATATGGCCCAGAAAAAGCTACATAGGCCTATTTCGGCCCAAAATTTTGTATACCAGTAGTCACAAACATGTATTTATGTGTGAAGTGCATTTGACAATTAACAGAATAAAGTTGATGTTATTATTTTGGTGATTCCAGAAGATCATAGCATTCAATAATTCTCAGGTGTATTGTAATCAACCATTCCCAATAACTTTCAAATATTTTCTTAAACAAGTTAATCTCAAAACAAAAGCATTAATTTCCCTTAAACAGTTTTAAGTAGGCCTACAGTACACTCCTATTATTATGAGTTGTTCAAGACCAAGCCAAATAAAATGTACCTTGTTATAATAACAACTACTAATCATACTGAAAACATAGACACCGTACCAGGAAAATCCCCTCGTTACAACAAAATCTTGTTTATCTGTGTTCGTTTTAACAGGAGTAGACTGTACATTACAGGTAACATACATGTAAATGTAACCAAGCAATTATTGAAAAGAGAGATACTTGCAGAACTCAGATTTTGTTGTCAAATCTGGCAATCAAAGTCTTTTTTTTTTTCACACTGATTTTTGAAAATTTTTGGTTAACTACATTTTGAAATGGTCTGTATATCAGAGAGTTTAGTTCATAAGCACAAGCTTTATACAAATTTGGAAAAAGTTGAAGTTTCATACCGAAATCTACTGTCTAAAAAAAAAAAAGCTCCTTTTTTATCACTCTAAAACAAAAAGCCATATACTTACTGACCAAATTAAAGCTTTTAAATTACTTTTGCAAGGCAAGCTACAGAGTAAAAAAATGTAATCATTTTGCAGCTACATGTAGGCCTACAGAAGTTGCAGATTCAGTCTGTGTTTTGCATGACACAGTAGTTACCAATACCATGCAATTCTTAATTTTTTCTTGTGTGTGAATAAATTCCCTTGTCAATTTAAACACTTTTTCCTCACATGCATTCTTCATATGTTAGATATTCAAATATATATACATTTATATATTTCAAAAGTATGTGTATGCACATTCTCCCTATGGGCCTTTCATACATGTATCCAGCAGTCCATTTTTAATACTATAGTACTGCAGATATATTTCACAAAAATTGTCCTTTTATTAAAAATCTAGACATTACTGTTTTTCAATTGAACAAGGTGAAATCTTGATTTTCAATTTTCCATGTAATAATTCAACTCTGGAATAGACTGCTCTGGGGAATCGAACAAGAAAAAAAAAAGGTTCATTCATTTTTTGTTCTTATTTGATCTGGCCTCCTTCAATCATTCCTATTAGTATTTGAAGAGCTTCCACGCAAAAGGGACTAAATCCACTTCTATAACTTTAGAGCAAATGGCATTTGTTTACCAGATTTTGTACACATGTCTATGGGAAAGGGAAATTATAAAATGCATTTTCTTACAGTTGCAATCAACATTTAAGAAAATCCTTTTATTTAATGATGGGTACGTACCTGAACAAGGCGTGATATCAATAACTCAATTTTCATCAAAAATGGATTTAGTCCCTTTTGCATGTAAGCTCTTCATATGTAGGTTAAATAAAGTATTCGATCCTACTGAGAGAGTTTAATGCAGTTCATGCTTGCCCTGTTGTATGTGATAATTACATGGAGAAATTCTTCCCAAAATACACGTACATGCTACCATTGGTCAAATGAAATCATTATTAACGTTTCATACCAGACAAAGTTTCATAAAGCATGCTTTTCAGAAAATAGCACATAATCCTTGGGATGATTCACTGACAGCTGAAATAAGCTATGGACCTATGGAAAGTAAACATGGCTATTGATCCTAAAATTGATTTTATCCCAGTTGGGATTGATTTTAGCTGTAAGTGAATCACCCCTGGTCTAATAGTTATACAATTACATCATATTTGGTGGGGGTTGCAAATCATTTAGTTTAAATATTAAGTGCTTGTTCTTTGTTTGTAAGGTGGGCTAGTGTGTTGTGCAACCATATAGTGAATGTTATTTGCTGTAAGATGTGCTTATTGTGCAACCATATAGTGCAGATTAGGTCTATGTGCATTCTATTCTTTCCCAGCACCCTGCCCTAGGGATCAGTTTTTATTAGCATAGATTCTTAACATGTTTCAACTCAATTAAGCTGTAAATCTACCTACGTTAAGGACAACAAATGTCTATGCCTCACCAAAATCATTGACTTGACAGTTTTGGCAGATCATGAACCTTTTTGAAGAGACAAATTATTGCATCTGACTGCGAGATGTGTTGGTGTTCTTGTACACGAAGGACTTATAAGAACTTCTGTGTGTTTTCATAGTCCTGATTGCACAAGTGATAATCACCTTATACAGGAGTCCTATTTTACATACTTACCTCCTGTCAAAGTCTATACCTTGATCATAAGACCATCACCTCAAATAGGCAATACAATGTCATAGTTCTAGTATCTACTTGGTCTCAAAACGATTTCTTGAGACAAAGTCCTGGTCCTGCATTATAGTCCTAGTCCTGCAGTAAGACTTGGTCCTATATGGGACAGCACTTGGACTCTGCTTTCTTTCTCTGTCTCTGCTGCATAAGGAGTGCATCCTGCTGCCTCTTCTCCTTCATAGCTGTAAGGTAGTCCTGGTCTTGGTGTACTGAGATGTGTTCCTGGGGCTTCTGGCCCTCCGACGTCAGCTGTAGAATGGTTTCCACCAGGTAGGACATGGCATCAGCTGAAAGGAAACAGGCAGAAATATGGAATGGGATTAATAGGAAATGTTGGACAATATCATGAGAGGTCTGGTATATATATATGGGTTCATCAGGTTTGAAATTTCAGACCCCTAAGATTTGAAAATGGACCAGTGTATAAAATTCCTCATAAACATTAATCTTGATTCCTGGGAAAAAGAAGCAGTGTTGAACTGTGTTACAGATTATGGAGAAGATTGGTTAATGTACAAGTATACTACTGAAACTTACAACTACTGTAGGTCCTTGGCACTATGGAAATTACCTTGTTACATCAGGAATCTCTTTTCATCAGCGTAAAAAAGAGCAACATTTGAAAGAGCTGAGACCAGCAAAATTACCCCGTTATATCAAGAGCCTCAAAACAAGTTTCCACTGTAAAAACAGATTTTGTGAAATTGTTGTATTTGATGCACAACAGGATACATTGATCAGTGTTAATTGTCACATCATAATGCTTGATATTGATATTGCATGTAGCTGCAATTGTAGTCTACCGTACTTCACAAAAACATCAATACATGCGTTGACACAATGAGACAATCAATGTGGCAGTAAAATCAATGAACACTGTTAATATTTGACATTCATGAAATGAAATATTCAAGCACTCCACTACAAAAAAACACATAGATATAAAAAAACAAAATAAAACAAAACAAATTATTATTTAGATGCAAGGGTTTTAGCGGCGCAGATATTTTTTGACGTCCTGCGAGGTCATTTCAGAGAGACAAAATATTTAATCTGATTTTTAATGTGTGTGCCTATGAAAACAGTTCAATATTATCCATATTGGATTCAATGAATATTTTGCCCCGCCCACAAGATCATCATCGGCCAATGAAATGAGTGTGGGCATACGGCTGACTTAAGAAATTGCAGTGCATAAGATTAGTTGCGCCTTTATTATGTGCGCGCCATGCAGCTTTGTGACGTCAGAATGAAATTGCACTGCGTATTAAAAATGCTTTTGACATATGGGAACTTCAAATTCATTACACCTTCAACTTCCATGCCTGTGGTGCACTTTACAAGACTGCTAGAAAAGGATGACAAGATTAAGATTTATAAATTTGTGGGGGTATCTAAATAATAATTATAATATTGGATGATAAATTTTCGTTGGATATGTGGAATATTGTTACTCGCTGAAGAAAAATATCGGATTCGTCTCCTACTCATCCAATATTCTTCTTCAGCTTTTACAATATTTCTACATATCCTACTCAAGGTCATCCAATATTCTCTAAGTAACATTGAGGTTATTGATATGTGGAAGATAATGTCATTCCCTTTATGTGCAAACATGTTAGAAGATCAATAGCTACAGATGTCTGTAAATTAAACTAAATTAAACTAATTAATGTTATCTATGTGTCCACATACTATTATCTTATGATTTGGTGCTTATCATCAAATTTAAACAATGTTTTCCCCCCAAATACTTTATACCAATGTTCATGTTTGCATAGAAAAAGGAACAAATAATGTATTATAATTAAACTTGGTAGTTTTTAAATCGAATTCTGCTTTAGAAACTGATTGTGTCAATGTGGCAAAATAAACTTTTTTCTTCCAAAATGCAAATTTTTAATTAGTAAAAAAAAAAATTGTAATGATTTGTTACCCACTTAACCAATTAACAACAAGAATCAGGTTCTTCCTGTATCTAACCTATGGAAATAAAAGAATTCTGTTGCAAACTGGTTAAAAAGTCTGTTTGTACAGTCTGTATCAAATAAATTTATCCATTTCCATGGGATACAAAGTGAAAAATATTTCTTTGTAGTATGAAGATTAACCATCTGCAATTGTTTTCATCTCATGTTGCGCTTTAGATCTTTAGATTTTATTAATTTTCTAGAATCAAGAAAAATCCATTTTACACATGCCATGTCTATGGCTTTGTAGGTTTTGCACAGAAGAAGCGATTAATTTGGTGTTCCAAACAAAAGATTTGTGTAAATCCAATTCTCTCATCGTCACAAGAAATTATCATAACTTTTCTTTTTATAAAAAGCAAATCATATGAAATAAAGTCTATCAACAAGAACTTTTGGCTTAATTTGATACCACATACTACAATACACACAACGTTTCATATGTACCTACATGTAGATTATTTTTCCCATTTGTACCATTTTTTAAAAATACAGTCTGTATACACTATCTAAAAAGATGAAAGGTTAGATAGAGTAACACGTATGTCCATTCCTATTAAAAGTTGCTTTTAAGGTCATTAGAGTGTACTATAGTACAAAGTACGCCACCTTGAATCAGAATTAAAATACTTGCTTTGGATTAAAAGTAACTTAACCCAACCGCTGTTATCACAGCACTGTGCTATATTTTCTTGATGTAGATATTATAAATGCACCTGAATCTTTTTTATTTGTAACCCTAATCTACATGTATGTATTTCATTTTTCTTCATTATTTATCTTTCCTAAATTTCTTCCATACAGCAAACAAAATCAAATCACAGATTTTATTTTTCTCTTAAGAAATATGACAGAAACGCAACATTTTGCAAAATATCTGTCTAACATACAATGGGTAGAACACATAATATACACCTGTAAAGAAGCAGTGGGGCACAATGGTGCATTCAGAGAGAGAAAAAAAAGTGCAGGCACAACACACCATAATGTTTACTAAAAACAGGAATTCAGGTATATGAAGTACAGCTTCAAATGCAAATTTATCACAAAGGTCTCTTTCTACATTTATATCATAATCATAATGTTGGAAAAGTAGTGAAAATTTTCCGCTCTAACTTGGTTATGAAATCATGGCATGTTTTATGAACAAGTAGGCGATGTTGCACTACAAGTAGCTTGAGCTAAAAAATAGTGCGCTAATTGGTGGATCGATAAATAAACCTGTGCTGTACTAGCTCAAGCTTAGTTTTGCATGAACAACCCGACCTGACCTTGAACAAACAAGCCTGATATGTTTGGCGACTGGTAACTACCGCTAGTATATACACACACAGGTGCGTGATGGAATCGGACTCATCTCGAGCTAGTACAGCATACTATTTCATCCACAATAGCGAGCTATTTGAGAGAGAAGTCTGACCTCCTCTGATCAGGCTAATTCATCGGATCACAAATAGCGCCCTATTTGAAATAGCTCAAGCTAGTGCAGCACTGCCTAGGGGGTGTTCAATGTCGATTTTAAACGGCAACATGAATCATGATACAAATGCAGATTTATAGAGGAACAAAATTCATGATCCCCCATTCCAGGTCGTAAAAGCAAACATCTGTCCGATCTCAATTCGGAGGAAAATCTAAACGCCGAAAAAGGTGCGTGTTGAAACACGATCAGCTTTGATTTTAGGACCTTCAGCATCGCGAATGCAACGAAATGCGACATTGAATGCAATTGAGTTTTCAAACGTCTTTAAATTTTGCCTCGCAGTGAAAAGAAAAGGCAGAAAACAAAAAATAACATAAGGAAAGAGAGAAAAATAATGAAAAATATAAGGAAATAGATGAAAACAATGAATAAGAAAAGCAAATAGATGAAAACAATAAATATCATTTAGGAAAGGCAGAAAACAATGACTAACATACATGTAAGGAAAAAGAAAAAAACCATGAATAACATAAGCAAAATCATAAAAACAATAAATAACATAAAGAAATCAAAGAATAACATAGGGAAGGGCTGACATACAATGAATAACACAAGGACAGAGAAAAATCATTTAAGAAAAGAGAGGGAAAAACCAATGAAAAACATAAGGAAATGCAGAAAAACAATGACTAACAATACGGAAGAGAAAAAACAATGAATAACAAGGAAAATCATAAAAACAATGAATAACATAAGAAAAGGGATAAAGACAAGGAATCAGGAAAGATGGAAAAACAATGTATATCATAATGAAAGGCATAACAATGAATAACAGAAAAAGAAAAAAAAATAACATATCAAGAAAATGGATAAAGAACAATGAATTAAGTAAGGAAAAAGAAGATGATAGATAAGTGAAATAAAGAATAACATTAGGAAAGGCAAGGAAACAATAACATAAGGGAGGAGAGAAAAACAATGAATAACAAAATAAAAAGGTAAAAAAAAAATAAATAAAAAAAAAACATTTAGTCAAACAAGGAAAGGGTAACAGAAAAGAGCATTACTTTTGGGGGATATGGAATTTAAAGACAATCATCATTGCAAAGTTGAGAGTGGGGAATTTAAAGACAATCCAGGTTTAATCAGCTTTAAATTTTCGAAACTGAAAAGTGCACCGCTGATCGTGTTTGTGTTCTGTAATTGCGTTTTGTA
Source organism: Paracentrotus lividus (assembly GCA_940671915.1). Classification (NCBI taxonomy): domain Eukaryota; kingdom Metazoa; phylum Echinodermata; class Echinoidea; order Camarodonta; family Echinidae; genus Paracentrotus; species Paracentrotus lividus. The sequence goes on from CALNVZ010000174.1 coordinate 21,705,458, forward strand.
TCATGATTCATGTTGCTCTTTAAATTTGAAAATGTAAATTCAACACACCCCTAGTGACATATGACAAAATGGAATCCCAGCATGGTTCAATGAATTTACAGGGTCGCTACAGTTTATGTATGGTTCGAGTGAATTCAAAAGAAAGAGGGTAGGGAGAAAGAGAGAGAAAGTGAGGGGGGGGGGAGAGATAAAGATGTATTAAGAGAAAATGGTATAAAATGATGAAGATGAAATATGAGCGAGAGAGAATGAGACAGAGAGAAAAGCACATGAAAGTGGCATTAAAACACTTTACATGATTGAGGTAAAAAGAAATAACAAGAGTGGAGGTAAAGTGTATAGTACATGTAGTTAATTTCACAACTCGTCGTAGGCTACGGGGCACGTGCTATAAACGTAGCCTGCGTTGCATGTGCAATGCATGCACAGGTCGTTGGTCAATTTCTGCGATTCCTGCGTTTCTGTAGTAAGGGTATTGGAAAAACTTCCTGCACATCGTACATGCAACGTGCCTCCGAAGTACCTGCGCTGGACGATTTTTCTACGAAATCCATCGTAGGGAGTTGCACGTCGAAGGTACGGCGAGTTGTGACCGCCGCATTAGGCACATTGACTTCACACATGGTTGACAGTTCTGAGTGATTAAATATGACATGTTCTAAGAGGTGACATAATGAGGACAGTCTGGATTGGGTCAAAGCACAAAGACTACGGGAGGTTTAGAGATAATCCCTGATTCTATCTCAAACTCTATTCAAAATTTGAATTTCCAAGAATGTAATATATCTAATACATATTCCTGAAATCAACGAAATGGTTTTTATCGTCTAATTACGAGTGGAGTCTATTACATACAAATGTCACAATTGATTTGGTTTTGTATTAAAAAAAATATATATATTATATTATTTTATTCTTTCACTTTGCTTTGGTTTATTAAAAAAAAAAAAATTTCTTGTAATTATTATTTTTGAATGATTACTATCAAATGATATATATGTGACTTGTATTTATCATGGCATATCCTGGGGCCGTATTCTGAAACATATCTTAAGATAAATATTCTTGTATCTTAGAGTTAAGACAAAATTCGTATTCCGAAAATTATCTTATCTTTTCTTGTAAGTTTGCTGAGCGCGCATGATGTCAGAGCTGTTTTGCGTAAAGTTAAACATGACGCATAAAAATCTCTGTGCCAAAGATAAAATCTTGAGATAATAGCTTTTCTGAAAATTATCTTATCTATATCTTAACTACCTTGGCAACAACAAGAAAATTTACAAGAGGTAGGGGGCTATTGTATCTCAATGATAACTGCGAATTTGCCCTAATTAATCTTTTAGTAAGGGGAAAAAACAGGCCTACATAAGAAACACCCCGAAGAAATTAGAGTCGAGTTTGCTTATTTGTTGCGATTTTGCTTATTTGTTGCAATTTATGACCTCATTCGAAATGATACACATTTTCATTTTATGGGCTTTTTTGTTGAGCAAACCCAGAAGAAACGTCACAATAGAATCAATTTTATGTCATAAAGAAAATTTAGCTTGCAGACGCAAGCGCCCAAATCGCGCAAGATTAATTACGCCTAATGTTGATGGTACGCAGAGCGCATCTTATTTTCTTTTTAAAGAAGGGGCACTTCTATTGGTTGACCCAAGTATTTAAAACCTTCAATGATTCGATGATGATAAAAAATTGGGTGTTACCAGGGCGTGACACAGATAATATAAGGGTGGTACTTAGAGAGATAAGATAATTTTCGGAATACGTCTTAAGGATTATGTTAGCAGTCTATTATCTTTTGAGATAAGATAAAAGATAAGATAAAAGATAAGACAGTTTTCAGAATACCGGCCCAGTTTCATCGTCTTTTTTTTTCTTCAAAGCCTACAGGCCAATAAAAATTTAATTTCCTCAAAGAGATCTTGTTTTGTTCGCTCATCCAATTAGGAGTAGAAAACATCCTTAAAATAAAGAGTGCCTCAGCAGATACAGCCAGGGAAATAATTAGTGAAGCCCTCAAGCTCAAAGAGACTTCATATAATGAAGTGAAACATGTCACAAAGGGCAGTCAGTAATCATCAAGAAAAGACTTAAAGTGTCTATGCGTTTAATTCGATTTGTTCATATCTTTTCCATGAGACATTCAAAGCCAGAGACCCCAGGGCCCTGAAACGTAAAGAATTATAGTCACTTGCAAATCGATAGCAGCCAATCAGAACCCTTGTTGCATGGACTTCTTGAAAAAACATGCCAATTCCATCCAGAGATACTTCACTGACCTGTACTAACATGGTGCCAGCAGGGACGATTTCATTAAGAGCTTTACATCTAGGCTTATATCACCGGTAAAGTTATTTGAAAGTAATTTTTTGTAACAACAAACCGGTTATAGCCAACCGACACATCTGCTGTGGCAGAACACGCTTGGGAGAAACAACACCGCCCCGACTGGGATGGTGTACATTGCATTGCCAAAAAGAGACATTGGTATACATGCAGGATTAAGGAGGCTATTAGCATACGTCTTTGTCCTAACAACTTTAACAGAGACAGCGGGATCGACATCCCCGAATTTTCTGACGGCACAATACCCCCTTACCTGGCAGTGCACGCCAACCCGATCTTCCCTGGGCCCTAGCGAGGGACCGCCCCGATCTTCCCCGGCCCATAGCAAGGTACCGATCAGCTAGCCAATCCCTGCCCACGGGATTAACTCTAACCCTACAAAAGTATAAATTTTCTGAAAGGAAATGTCCTGTAGATTTAAAAAATGCCATCCTCTACAATGTAGGGTGAAGTAGCAACATATTTTGATTAAAATATTAAATTTTTGGGGGCCCTAATTTTTTTTTTTACTACAGCCCCCAATATTTTTTCTCCCTTTGATCCAGGTCGTAATTGCTCATCATATTTGAATAGCTCTTGAAATTTCCTTTCAGAAAATATATAGTTGTAGGGGGGTTTCTTCATTTAATAAAAAAATTCTTAACCATAAAAGGGCCCAAATATTTTGGTCAACCTGGGCCAAGGAGGGGGCTGCCCCCTCCTCAAGATCTCGGCCATGGTGGGGCCAAAGTTTATAAAAACTTGCACGTAGGTGAGCTATCATATGATGAAGAAGCTCACAAATTTTCAGGCCCCTATCTCAAGTAATCTTTGAGTTATCTGCAGGAGCTAAATTAGCCCCTCCCCCCCTGGGCTATATGTTTTCAAAAAGAGCACGGGCAGATTACTATCAAATGAAATATATGTGACTTGCATTTATCATGGCATATCCCGTTTCATCGTTTTTTTTTTTTCAAAGCCTACAGGCCAATAAAAATTTAATTTCCTCAAAGAGATCTTGTTCGCTCATCCAATTAGGAGTAGAAAACATCCTTAAAATAAAGAGCGCCTCAGCAGATACAGCCAGGGAAATAATTAGTGAAGCCCTCAAGCTCAAAGAGACTTCATATAATGAAGTGAAACATGTCACAAAGGGCAGTCAGTAATCATCAAGAAAAAACTTTAACTGTCTATGCCTTTAATTGGATTTGTTGATATCTTTTCCATGAGACATTTAAAGCCAGAGACCCCAGGGCCCTGAAACTTAAAGAATTATAGTCACTTGCAAATCGATAGCAGCCAATCAGAACCCTTGTTGCATGGACTTTTGAAAAAACATGCCAATTCCATCCAGAGATACTTCACTGACCTGTACTAACATGGTGCCAACAGGGACGATTTCATTAAGAGCTTTACATCTAGGCTTATATCACCAGTAATTTTTTGTAACAACAAACCGGTTACAGCCAACCGACACATCTGCTGTGGCAGAACATGCTTGGGAGAAGCAACACCGCCCCGATTGGGATGGTGTACATTGCATTGCCAAAAAGAGACATTGGTATACACGCAGGATTAAGGAGGCTATTAGCACATTACGTCTTTGTCCTAACAACTTTAACAGAGACAGCAGGATCGACATCCCTGATTTCTGACGGCACAATACCCCCTCTTACCTGGCAGTGCATGCCGACCCGATCTTCCCCGGGCCCTAGCGAGGGACTGCCCCGATCTTCCCCGGCCCCTAGCAAGGTACCGATCAGCTAGCCAATCCCTGTCCACGGGGAGCTAGCGAGCCCACCATTGTCTAATTTGCATACTGATTCCCGCCCGCACCATCGGCGCACTGATTGGTGAACGCCCGACCAATCACGCAGCGGCTTAACGCCCTCCTATTGTTTTGCGTTTGGTGCATTGGATCATCGGGATTCGTATAAATAGATTATGTTTTCTGATGATTTTCTTCAGAGTTGCAGCAGCACTCCCAAGCTCGTGAACTTGTGAGTCACGAATTTCCTAGAAAGCTAGTGAATACTTTTTGCGAGAATGATCACAAATTTCCTTGTTGACCATAGTAAATTGCGACACAAATGAATACCATCTAACGATTAATTTTTTGTTGTTACACAAGAATTTTCATATAATATTCTTGTGGGGCTTCTGCATGGTGACAAACGATAAAGCAATAGACAATAGAGACTGAAGAGGTATGACAGATAGAAAGGGAATATACATGTAAGTGGCAGATAAAAGTGATTCGGCCATGTCGCGATCCATAGTCGGTTCTGTTTTCTACTGAATGTGTATCCTCTCTAATCCAGCAAGTGAATTTCTTTGCTCTTCTTCGAGTTGATGGAGCGCCACTTGGTGGCAGAGAAGTGGTAAGTGCTAAATGAAGTTGAGAAACACTCTTCAATTTTGTTAATGTTTTATTCATTTCTATCTACGTAAGAATTCTACTCAATCAGCAAGGAATATCAAAACTAACTAGAGGGGCCGTCAAAGGCGGCAGACCCACGCCTTGGTGGCGCTGCAGAGTAGTTGTAATACTATACTATGGGGTCAAAACTGAAATCTACAAAGAATCTGCAGGGATCAACCAATCATCACCTAAATCTAATCGATTCTTTCCTTTCACTATCCAAACAATCCCTGAAAATTTGGTGCAAATCCGTTCACTCGTTCTCTAGTTATCTTGTACAAAAACAAACAAACATACGGAACCGGAACCCTTTACAATACCCTGCCGATTTCATCGGCGTGTGGGTAATGATGTAGCGTCGCTCGGCTCGCACTCAGCTGAGCTGATGCAGTAATTCGCTCACCCATTTCACAATGCATTATGTAGACTCTATGTAGGAAAGCCGAATTTACGTAAATTTTTACCTTTTTTCATGATTAATATAGATATAGTGAATGCCATGAGGGGCAATAGTTGTTTCTAAAGCTCGAGGGGGCCCTCCATCCAGCTATGACCCCGAGGCTTGCCGAGGGGTCATAGCTGGATGGAAGGCCCCCGAGAGCCTTTAGAAACAACTATGCCCCGAATATTAAGGCAGTCACTATATATTTTATATAACGAAGAAAAACTCTGACATGTTTTGTTTTTCTCCGGTCATACGTCCATTTAGCTGAGGGGTCATAGTAGGATGGAAGGCCCCCCAGTCGAGGCTTTAAAAACAACTACAGTGTATGCCTAGCATACTGAACAAAACAAAAACAAAAACATGAATCAATGAAAGGTTCTGATACTTACCAAATATAATAAATACATTGTAGTCTATACATTTCAAAATCCTTCACAACGGTGTCTGCGCTCGCACAAAACACGGATTGACTGCCGTTGAAAAGATGACTATTGAAAACGACTATTGAACGATGACTATTGAACGCTCAGCCTCCCTGGCCAGCCCTGGCTAAAACTATGACCAGACTTTTGACCAATCAGAGGACAGGATTATTCAACATTCTTAGCATGAGTTATATAAACACGAATATTGATACCCGATGACTCTTTTTGCATAGATAGTTGTTGAACATGACTTTGCAATGGTTTTTGCATGTCTATCGTAGTTATAAAGTCCCTTTTAGGCGCGTATGGTGATGATTTCGATTTTACCTGAATGCACGTGTGATTGCAAGTTCGATATGTACACAAAGAGCGTCGATGTACAAAGATTCATTACCTTGCATTCGTCGTATGGATGGTTTCTCGCACACGACATACATAGATTGCGAGTGCAGGCTTGGGCCACGGCAAAATCTTGTCGATCCTCACCGCGTGTTGCTTCCGTGCATGCGAGTTCTGTGCATGACAAACTTTCGCAGGGAGGTGAAATGGCTCATGGCACTGCGCGCTGTCATCCGCTGTGCATGAGAGGTGGCTGTTCTCTCGAATTGATTTTACCCCGGCTACAGAGTAGTTGTAATACTATACTATGGGGTCAAAACTGAAATCTACAAAGAATCTGCAGGGATCAACCAATCATCACCTAAATCTAATCGATTCTTTCCTTTCACTATCCAAACAATCCCTGAAAATTTGGTGCAAATCCGTTCACCCGTTCTCTAGTTATCTTGTACACAAACAAACAAACAAACAAACAAACAAACAAACATACAGAACCCTTTACAATACCCTGCCGATTTCATCGGCGTGGGTAATTACCCAGAGTTTGTAAAACTTGGCCGTCTGGTTGAAAAGGTATAACATTAATATGGCATGTTGATATAAATTCTATAGGATGACATATTCTAAAGGTAAAGAATGGAAGCTATAGTTTTGTAAATGATTTTAATACACTGCACCTGTAATAATGTGGGGTTTCCTTTATAAAAGGCTAGAGTCAGTCACGCATGACATTCTGAGCACTTAGTACTTAGTACGTCCACTACATGTACCTCAATCAAGAACGCATTGACAAGGGATGTAATGTCTCCTGGGAAAGGCTTAAAGTGGAATAGTCAAGACTTATTATCATATACGAAACAATTCAGTGGGGTGTGTAGAACAACTTGCTTTTTATTTCGTAAAAGAGGACATTATCTGTCCCCTTCCTGAAATCTTAAACCTCAAGTAAAATTTTGAAGAAGCCACCTTTTGAAAACGTCACCACGTAGCATCTCCACTATGTCAACATGCTAATTGAAAACTGCTTAAGCGAGTTTTCAAGGGGGACACAAACGTTTTGCAAACGACACAAATGTCAAATCCAAACGCTTTTGCCGTAGTGTCTTTGAAGGTGCATAAGTTCATTACAAAAGACGGATATTTAGGGTCTACGACTGCTTCAAACGGGGGACAATACGTATGGATTAAAAACTGAAAATGTTAAATTGCTTTAATGATGGGATTGGCCCAGAGTGGAAGAAAATGATGCTAGTACAATTTTCTATCCATTATGCAGTTCTCATGCTTTGTTAATTTTTGGCATTGGTTGATATTCGCTAAAATGAAGTTTATGTCTTTTTTTTAATGACGCTTTATCATCAAAAGTTGTCTCTCAACCAGAAAACCTTGTGCACACAAACACATTTTTTGTTGCTTTGGTGGCCAACACTTGATCCTGAAATTCAATCCTGAATGAAAAATTCATGAACAGCATTTTAACAAATGTTAACTAATGTTCTTCAAATGCGACAGGTGCATAACACATTTATATACTACTACATGTAGCTGCACTCGGTGCTTCACACCTCGGCAGCTAGATTAGCTGAACGGGAGATGACATTAGTTGCAGATCCAGGCAGGGGTGTTAGAAGCCTGTGCCACATTTTTCTTTTTGTTGTTGAGAAATATATATTTAACATACACATTGAAAAATATCCATTCTTTACTTTGGCCCTTTTCCTGTGCTAAAAAAAAAAAATGGGGGTAGGTGACCTGCCTAAAGTGGTAGTCGTGATGAAGGAAATATATTATGAGGGTGGTGATTGTTTGTCATGAAATAAATTGTTGTCCATGTGTTCTCCCCTAAATTTTAGATGAAAGAATATAGACATACAATTATGAAAGAAATTCATATATTTGATTTGTTTGTTTGTTTTTGTTTTTTGTATCATTAGTGAAACTCAAAGATTGATGGACATAATTACAGAATATTGAACTCATCACAAGAAAATCATTGTCCGATTTCTATTTTTTTGTTTTGTTTGGAGCGGATTTAACTGACTTAGTCCTCATCTCAGATGCTACTCAAAATGCTTAGAAAAAAATCAATCGGATTCCCATGGCATCTTGTTATTTATTCATTTTTTAATTTCGATTGCCCATCTGATCGGGGTTCATCAGCATTTAGTTTCAACCAATAAATTCTTGATGGCAAAGAGACTGGGGAAGGGGGCATTGGTCATTATAAACGCCTTTCTCGGTAGGGATTAGCATAGGCCCTAACCTTTATTTGGTCATATCACCATGTGGGCGATTCCATACGTGTCGTACGGGACATTTAGAGAACATTTGACAGCTTTTCGACAATGAAAAACAAAAAATATTCCAGTAACCGATTGTCATTCTAGAATGGTAAAAGAACCAAGACTTGATTTGACTGGAATACATATCCTGTAAACTAGAGATTGAAAATAGTAATGTGTCGTACGGGACACAGAAAAAGTGACTTTTTTTTAGGCCTTAAGTTTGCGTTCAAAAGTCTGTTAGTTGCACAGGAAATTTAAATCAAAACTGAACTAAATTTGATCTTCAGTTACCAAAGAACAGATTTATAAAAATATTTTTGCAAAATAAGCATTAACGAATAAATAAAGCAAATAATAATTTTCAAGAACATTGTGGCGTACGGGACATGCAATATGTGTCGTACGGGACATCTCTGAATGAGGGCTATACTTTCTTAATTTTTGCCTTGATTACTTCCTAAATCAACTAATTTGTCTGATTATAATGATAATCCTATGAAACTAAAAGGCAGTTATCATTTTAGAAAGCACTATTCGTCAATAGTTCTGTCAATATATCATGAATAATATAATGTGTCGTACGTGACACTATTGACGTGTCATATGGGCCAGCCTGTGTAACATTGGACTTTATGTCAATCAAAAAACGAAGCATTACCCCCAAATTTCTCTTTTGTATCCTTAACAAGGCATGCAGGACAATCATTGGCGTATCTGAGGGGGAGGGGGCAGGTGCCCCCGGGGGCACTTTAAGGGGCGCAAAACATGAAAAGGAATAAAAGGAAGGGGAAATGAAGAGAAGGAGTTGCATACCCAAACTTGAAAAGTGGGAATGGCAAGTGACAAGTACTGATAATACCAATAACATTATTGTTATTGGTATTATCATTTGTTATTGGTATTATCATTACTTGTCACTTGTATTCTGCAATTTATGCAAAATTAGCCCCTTTTGCCTAAAACAAGATCTACTGAATACCTTACACACAAATAACTCCATTCTTTTTGCACAGATGTTCTCTAGTCTGAGGAATGTATGGATTTGAATTTCAAAAAAAGTCTTATTTTGTTCAGTGAAATTTTTCTTTTGTATTATATTGTTTTTGGTAACTATATATTCAAGACATAATTACCCGAAAAATAGACATTCATTTAAAATTCTAATTCTTGCATTCCCCAGAGACATATTTCACTAATAAGCAAGCAAAGTGTAAAGAGCAACAGACATTCGATTCTTGAGATGTTTTGTTTTGCAAAAATGGGCTAATTTGCATAAATTATGCTAATTAGGCATTTTTGGTGATTTTTTTATTTTTTTATTTTTTTTTTTGTCGTCCATACGATTCCTTGATATATAACCTCTGTACTAATGTATGGTTTTGGTGGGTTATTTCTTTTCATTTCTTCAGAAATATGAGCCAAATAGAAGCGTAACAATTTGCCTATAATCCCCCCCCCCCTTCCAATAAGCTGATATAGATAACTGAAAATAAATGAATAATATAAATTATATAAAATTAAAAATAAAAAAAAGTTTGGCAAGAATCCAGATGACTTGATATACAGTCCAATATTAAGACACATGTGAGAATTATATTGTCTATTATAATTAAGAAATGGTAAAAGGAAAGTACTAAAGTTTATATTATATTACATATGGTGCAACTGCCCAGTCTAGAAAATGATTTGTTTTTTCTTTTTCTTTTAAGAAGAAAAGTCCTAACTCTGTCTAACTTTACTGTATTTCATGAACCAACTTGAAATAAGGGTGGACTTTTCCATATACCAATAACAGAAAAGGGGTGGTATGAAAAAAAAGGTTAACATCAATCAGTACCTAGTGTCTAAAAGCTTTGACCAGTGAAAGTCACCAGTACAGCTGAAGGCTTTCACAATGGAATACATGTATTTGAACTCAGTTAAAATGGTGGGAATCACATATTTCATGTTAACTAGAGATAAACAAAGGCCTATTCAATTTCAATTAATATCACTTCAATGTGTTTCAATTCAAATAGCCCTTCTTATAGAGTTTGTGGACTTCGTAGTAATCCAAACACCGCAATGAAATGCAATATTGTGTGACGTACGGACGACACATTGTGTGTCATACGGGACAACTTTAAAATGCCATTTATTGACAAATGAAGGGCAGATTTTATATCCTAATAGGATCAATTGATTACCCATGGGTCAAAGATAGAGAAACTGAAATAGCAAGATTGCAACATCAAAAACAAAAGTGTGGTCAAAACTTTTGCACTTCCATGTGTCGTAAGGGACATTGCCAAAAATAAGTTCAGAATAATTATTACTCACCCCATTAAGCAATCATAAAAATGTTTAAAAAATTATTTGGAGCCATCCATGATACATTAATCCACTGACTTGTACTACTTTTTAATATTCTTGGGCTCTTTCTATAGTGGTTTGAAGCAGTTTTTGTTTTCGACCTGTTAATCAGTAAGAATTATGAAAATTGAAAATTCCACCGTTTTCCCCCAAAAAAATCCATTTCCAATTTCGCTTTGGAAAAAAACTTGTAATTTCCATAAAGTTTAGGTATCAGAGAAAAATTTTACACTACATATGATTAGTTGAAGGAATATTTTAATTTTGGCATTTTTTCAAGTTCTAGTGTGGAATCACTTATGTTATCAAGATAAGCGTCAAACATAAACTTCAAAGCTCCCTGAACAAGCCTGTATCTTGAGCTAATATAAATTAGTGATTAATATTTAAATGTATATATATAGTACAACAACATGAAAAGGAAAATAATGATGATCGGCGGCAAGTGGTTTGAAGTCCTTAAAGTAGCTATTTGCAATACCGGTAGTCACATTCGTTAAAATATGTAATCCTTCATGTATATTCAATAATACAACTACATGTACATGTATGTGTAAAGATTGACAAGGATTTACAACACAAGACTTTGAGCATTTTGTATGTATAAAGATGTTGCGATTTCTAACCTTAAACAAGTAATTTTGATATCCATCTATGTATTTTGTAAGTCTTGTTACATGTAATACCATATTTTACATTTATAATTTGTATACTGTCTGTATTATAACATTATATTATCTCAAAGTTATTCTCAAAGTTTAGAATGTAATTTCATTGGAAACGATTTATCTTTCTTACCATGCAGGTTATCCTAACAACAAATCTACAACTGTCTGAAACAACGGAATACTGGGAGAAATTATCTCTAAAATACAACTTTTTCAAGAGCAATAGTGGTCTTTCGATTGCAGTGCAATACTGGATACTTCACCAAGGGGTATTACGGTAACATATAAACTTTGAACCTGAACCGTCATGCTGCAGGATTAATACTCTACAATCACATCCTGAGGAGATTGTGATCTCAACATGGCGCCTTCTTGGGATAGAAACGGCAACCGCCCTCAAGTAATGAGATTACTGATAATCATAGTCTTCATGACCAGTCGTTTGGATATTATCATGATGTGCCCATTGCAATGCATCTGTAGCTCTCTGAACAGAAATGTCGAGTGTTCTAATATAAACAAACCTCAGATCCCTCCACATGTTCCTTGTGAGACCATTAGCTTTACCCAAAACAACAACTTGCTGCAAAAAATCACCAAGGATAGCCTCCCGTGCCAAAGAAATCTTGAGACGCTGGTCCTGGAAAACAATATGCTTACCATCATTGAAGATGGTTTCTTTAACAATCTTCACTCCTTGACAAAAATATCATTACGTGGTAACCTCCTAACAAGCTTTCCATCAAAACCTGTCCTTTCGAATCTCAGAAACATTGATTTATCTTATAATTTATTTACAAAATGGCCAATTCAGTTAAGGCAAAATCAACTGCTGCGGTATTTGCGTTTCAACTGGAATCCTTTAGAAGAGCCATTTCTTGTCCCGTATCAGGTAAACTTGGCTGAATTTAAAGGTCTGTCGAGTTTGGAAGTTTCTTCAAGAATCTTTGCGTATCCCCAGAGTATTACCAACCTCGTAATGTCCAACGGTAGGTTTGAAGTTGTAGGTTCATTATCTAAGTTTTCCAGTTTAAATATATTAATCTTGTCTCACAACCGCATTAGGACGATATTTCAAAACTCTTTCCAAAATCTCACTCGCTTAGAGATCCTAGACCTGAGTCATAACCATATCTCTGATGTCTCAGCAATACGTAATTTGCCATCTTTGAAAACACTAGACCTTGAAAATAATCTGATCACATCAATTGGGGTTGAGTTATTAAAAAATATTGAGACAATAATTCTCATCTTAAATCGAATAGCAATTATCAAACTTCCTGATGGTCAACTTGCTAGACTGGTTTCAATTACTCTAAATCACAATGTTATGGTACCTGTATCAAACAAAGTTATAACACATCTCATATCCTCAAGCCCCTCTTTGTTGAATATAAACGTGGCAGAAAATTACTTGGAGGAGTTAATAATAGGAGAATGTTTTATTTTAAAGTATCTGTATGCTTATAACAATTCCATAAGGCAAGTGAGGTTTGATGATGCAATGATGTGCAGTAGCTTACAACACCTGGATTTAAGTGGTAATAGGTTGACAGATCTAACAAACATTAAAAACTTGACCGGCCTTAGATCTCTTTATGTACACTCTAATCAAATATCACATTGGAATGAGACTGGATTGGTTCATTTACCCAACTTAAAATTCATTCGTCTTGAAGGGAATTTGTTGAAAGAACTTCATCAACTCCCCTCACTACCTCATCTGATTGACCTTAACTTATCTTACAACAGTATAAACTGGATAAGCAGGGAGTCCTTGGTATTTTCTGCACTTCAGACCCTCGACCTAACAGGTAACAGTCTAAAGATTTGTCCCTTCCTCTCCAGGCTAAATTCTTTAACAAAAGTGTACCTTAACTCTAACCAGTTAAATGATATCGAACCTGGTGATATTGGTTCGATCAAAACTGTACAACATTTGCACATGGCAGGAAATAAACTGAACGATATTCCCTTTTTACCTGTAAATCATATAATTCGTTTGAATATTGAGTACAACAATATTTCGGTAATTCAAAACAGTGCATTTGAGAATTATCTCAATTTGGAAATTCTACTTATGAAGAACAATCAACTGAAAAGAATGCCTTTTTTTCCAACTACATTAAGAAGACTTCATTTAGAGGGAAATCAATTTGAAAGAACAAACAACTTTTTCCGATATCAGCCTGGGAACATAAACTATTTGTCCTTGCGAAGAAATGAAATGTCATCGATGGATGACATATATGCAGGCCCATCTTTGACATACCTTGATGTCTCACACAATGCTCTATTGAAAATTCAGCCTTTCCATTTTTTCTTTGCTGGAAACATACAAACACTTCATCTTGAAAACAACGCTCTTTCAAATGTAACAGAAGAAACGCTAACTGGTCTGACTTCAATCAATTTCATCTACCTCCAATGGAACCAACTCACGTATTTGCCCCATGGATGCTTTTCATCGTGCCCAGAACTAACCTTTCTTGATATTTCCGGCAACCCATTGCAAACAATATCAGACAGCACCCTCTCCAGTTCATCAAAACTGCAATACTTGAACTTTGCACATGTTGCATATCTCCAATCAAATTTATATTCTACATTGTTCTTGAGTGAGTTGACAAGCCTGAGGGACCTTTTTCTGTCTAACAACTCTATCGTGAACAAATGGTCTTCCAATTCAACTTCCTTGGTCGTTCCTCCCCAGCTATCAACAATAACCTTCTCAAGAAATGCATTGTCGAATACCTTCCCTACAGTTAATAGGGAGTGTATTCGCAACCTTGATTTATCCCATAATTCATTTTACTCAGTACCAGAACAGCTGAAAGGAGCCTCATATCCGGTTCTGAGACGTTTGAGGCTCACTGGGAATAAAATTAGAATAATTGGAACGGATGACTTTTCAGGATTCTTAAGGTTGTACTTTCTTTATTTGGACTACAATGAACTGATTGTCATACAAAAAGGCACATTTTCAATGCACCTTTCAATGCCAGAGATTGACATGAGTTCCAACAATTTATCAGTAATTCATGAAAGTAGCTTCCCGTTATCGTCCAGAATTACAAGAATGGACCTCTCTGGGAATCCCTGGCATTGTGACTGTCATCTGTATGCCTTTACAGGCTGGCTATCGGTAAAATCAGAGGGCGCCCTATGTGCCACTCCTTTAGAACAACAGAATCGTACCATATCGGATGCTATCATGGATGAGGTCTGTGATGATGGGAACAAAAATATAACATGCTTGACAGAAAATCCAATCATAACTGTGTATGTCGACGATCTTAATGTAACCTTACCATGTCCGTTAGATGTAATAGACCACAGCAGGATATTGTGGTCACTTCCAGATAAGGTAGTACTCCATACCCACTCCTCATCACCATCGCATCACATAACCATTAACGATGATGGTAGCATTTTTCTAGAAGGGATTACTGAGGACCTCTCTGGCAACTATTCATGTATGGCACCCCAGTCTGGTGTTTGGACAGAGTTTAGTCTGACTCTCATTGTAATAGCACATAAACTCAAGGATGACTCCAAGAGGAGGTTTCACAACGCGTACACATCATCCGAGTGGGTGAATGAATTGAAGTGCGATGGAGGGTTGGATCAAAGTAAGGATCTTAACATCACTGACTGGTTAGTTCCTGTGATTGTTTTCAGTGTGTTTCCGTGTTTTATTTTGGCCGTTATGATAGGAATACTTATCAGAAGAAACACCACCTCCTTATCTTCCACAGAAAATCAAATGGTGACATTTCGACAGGTCGAAAATAATCATAGTAATATTTTAATACAATTGTGAATGTAAAACATAGGTGTTGATAGGGGAAGGGTGATTATATCAAGATTTTTTTTTTAGAAGAAATAGCATAATATCTGCACCCCCAAGGGTTAGATTAGGATCCAGTAATTTTTCCTCTTTTAGAAGAGTTCAAGACAATAACAAGTTTGGTTTGTTAACATTATGATTTTTAATTAATACCCCCTACCATTTAGTTGTATATATGTTTGTTAAAATATTTCTTTTAAATCATGCTCTTTAGAAAGGCCAAAGCATGTGCAATATGAAAATAATATCAGTGACATATGTTTGTTGAAGTTGGATAATATTACCTGAACAAAACTGAAACTAAGCTGAATTGAACAATGAATACTGTTATATATCTGTTCATAATATTTGCACATGTGACTCCTTCCTGAATGCCAATATTTTCATCAGTCAATGTGACATATTGATTACGATTGATAGTAATTATTATAAACATATTCACCTGTTCATTTGACATGCAATCATGAAGATATAAGTTTCGGCTTGATTGAAATACTGTATAATGCTATAATGATTATTTAAAGAGCCTAAAACTATAGGTGATGATTAATACTTTTGTATTATTAAGAACCTGCCATATTTAGTTACAATTGTCTACAGACTACACTGTATCATAAATCTGTTTGCATTAAATGCTGTTCTGAATGTGAGGCAAATATGCATGTATACAATGTATGTAATTCTCTCTGTTGAAAGAAATATATATATAATTATTACCTCTATAAGTTGTTTTTCCGTGGCAATCATTTTCCATATTTTGCATTCTCTGATATCGCAAGGGTCAATGTCATACTATATATTATATCCCATTGACTTTGCGTGTAAATTCTGCAGCGAGCAATATTCGCGAACGCGTAATTGTATGATGATGCTTGTTAAAATACAAAGAGTAAGACAATGGTTCAACATGATGGAAAGACTTGCACGCTCCAATAATTACATCACATCGGTTTAGCTCAGAAAAGTCATACCATAAGAAATACCATATTTAAGTCTGAAAGCAAACCTGTTGTATTGTCTTTAAACTGTGCCAAAATGAGTTTAACAGGTAATAATGATAATATTGACTGCCTTTACTTTCAGGAGATAATACATAGATGTACATGTATATTTCCGTCATAAAACACATATTGACCTCATCTTTGACTCGTGGCAATACAAGACTTATTTGAGAAATATATATGGTATCTCCTTCAAGGCCAGTCAATATTACATAATTATTCATGGCACTCTTTTTAAAGAATGATATTGGTGAACTGGTTTCATCCTGATCATAATTTTGCATCTTGTATAAAAACATTCTTGTAATATCACTATTTTCTATTTCACTAGTTCCTATGATTAATGGTAAAAAAAAAAAAAGTAGTATGACTTGTGTCAGTTACATGTACATATCAATAATATGGCTTTTACTTTACATTGTAATTCTAATTTTCGGAGTATTTTACATTTATTTTTTGAAAGTTTTTAACAGAATAGCAGTATTGTTAGTACATGCGTAAGCATAACTGAATTAGTCACTGGGGTACATTTCTAGTGAGCATCAACACAACATACATGTACTTGCATGCAAAAACAAATATTAGAAAGGAACAAATACCAACTGTGTGAGTGCAATTAAATAAAATCAAAAGAGAAAGTGAAACATTGTAGAGTGCTTAATAGTGTGCTCATTTAGTAATATATTTGACATAGAAGTGCAATAAATGATGCATATTAGAAAATAAAAGAGTAATAAAAAACTTGTGCAAACTGATAAAATTTTGCATGACTGTTCTATTGATCCAATGTAACTCAAGCAGTCATTACATCTAATTTCACTGATTCTTTGCTTTTCAAAACTAATTAAAAATTGAAACGACACTACAAAGTACGTATGAAAATCAAAAGTCTATATCCTATGCTAAAATAAAACATTACATTAAACATTCAATTTGATATTAAGCTTAGGCCCTCCTACAAAGTAATTATATGATAATTTGCTTTTGAAAGCATATACATGTATCTTGTTACAAAATCCTTCAGTACATTTCATTATTTTGAAGAGAACATGTTGGAGATATATAGAAAGAGAGAGAGAGAGAGAGAGACTTTATAGACAAAGATTGACATAAAGGAAAGAGAGAAAGAGACAGACAGGGAGGGGGAGAGAGAGAGAGAGAGAGAGAGAGAGAAATAGGATAAAGAGAGAAACCCCCACCTCTACAAACGACAGTAAATAGAGAGAAATCAGAGAGGATGAGAGGGAGAGAGAGAGAGAGAGAGAGAGAAAATCAAATGAGAAAAGAGGGGAATGGAAAAGAGGGAGGATGTCAATAAAAAAACAGACAGACAAAGAGAAAGAGAAAGGGAGATAGGGACAAGAAAAAGGAGGAAAAAATTATTGCAATTGTCTTGCTAAAAAAATTTTAAAAAAGAGGGGAAAAAAAAATGTACCAGTACCACTCAAACAAGATTGGATTATATGATTGAAAAAAAAACAAACAACAAAAGTATTCCCTTCTATTTTCTTCATGAATACAACTAAACCAGCAGCTACCGGTAGTACTTCAGCTTCATGATATTTCAAGCTACAACAATCCACCTCTACCACATCTTTCATGTGATAATGATTACAGTCCTACTTACTGACATTGGTGTCATCCTTAGCAGATGTACCGAACCAGCCGATGAACTTGTTTTCTTTGCAGAAATGATCCAGCATATCTGCATCTATCACTGTATCCTGCAAGTCACACTGGAAAGGAGAAAAGGTCAATTCCAGTGTAACTGACATGACAATCAGCAGATATTTGGCTGTTTCAAACATTTTGAAACAAAAATAATAGTTCCAGGACACCTTTCATTCATTTTATTAGTGACCCACAGTAAAAAAAAAATAAAATCACAGAATACTGAATAAATTCAGAGAAAGTTGATGTCAAATGTAAAACCAGATACAAGAGGAACAGCATTTTTATAATCAGGGCATGTCAAATATAAAACATTTTGCAATCAAATAGGCCATGCATTTCAAAATAGGAAGGTTTGGTTTTTATATCCATCAATATACTTATTTTGGGAAAAGAAGTGTAAACTTACATGTAAGGCTGGGTTCACATAGAAGGATAAGGTATACGGTATTCGCTATTTGGCAATCGGTATACACTATATGGGTATACCGGTCTATTTTGTACTTTTCGCCGATGACATGGACACTTCAAACAAAGAAAAATTGACTTTGCTCATACAAGCCAGGGTTGAGGAGGCTCATGTGAGGAGAAGGATAGTTAATAAATCATGATTGAGGAAAATCAGAACTTTTACACGCATGAATTACAAATGAAGGAAGGTAAACGCAGAAAAAAAAATCAAACATGTGCGATTCTCCTATACTATACGAAATGCAGCTATACGCGCTTTTCGGGCAGTGCCCTCCGATGTGAACCGGTATTTAGAGATCGTATTGCTTGACACGGGAATGAGGCATGTTTGATTCAAGCTATTCGTGTGCCTTTGCAAAATGAGCCGTCTAGCCCTATGTGAACCCAGCCTTAAGGAACTTCAATCAGAGGCAGGGGACCAATTGTGTTGATTGTGACCACCTGAAAAAATGCTAAATTTCAGGCAACCAAACCTCAAAATCCAGACATGCGAGGAGATAGCTTTTAAAAAATATGTGAACATTAAATACTTGCTTGGAGAATGTTGTCTTTCTTTATAAAAAAAAAATGAATTATTTATTTTCCATGCACTCACCTTATTTGCTAAAAGTAAGATAGGTACAGGTTGTTCATTGGCTAACATCACTTTTTCATGAACATCTGTTGACCACTATATACACAATAAAAAGAAATTAATAATAAGATTGACATAAATATTAGAAAAATAGTACAATAGATACATAACATCTTAAAATTATTGATAAATACGTAAAGTAACAAAACAAAATACAGGGCAGAATATAGAATGGAATTACTTTGAACATTTTCATGTTATCATCTTTCAGTAAAATCTAGAAAAACCTATTTTCCACTTTCCAGTATATTTTTTTGGGGGAAATGTATGAGTGTTACCATTTCCATTGTTTAGAAAATAATACATGTACTTTCAAATAATGACTGGCAATAAATCTGATCAAAGATGAAATTATTCAATTACTTCCATTGTACATTGATCATTAAAAAAAAATCTATATAATAGAGCCAGCCATTTTGCCCCTGCTTTAAAATCATTGAATAAGAGGATTTAGATACTAATGCAATATAAATCTGATAATCCCTTGATGCTCATTTCTAAGGCAGGGGATTACTACAATAGTACCATGCACACAGCTAGTTTCATAGAGTCTAAATCAAGGTGTTCCATGGTAGAACTTGTACTATCAAGGATTGTTATTAGTTCTCTATTTAAAAACTTTACACATCATGCATTCACATGCTGATAAAACCCTATTTAAAACATAGTGCACCCTTGGTGTGTAGAGCCATAAAGAAATACTTACAAATGTACATGTATGTAAGTGCCAAAAACAAAAAATTGGTGCAGATTCTCCATAATTTATGCAAGACAGATATACATGTATACTGAAAGGCAATTCCACAATACTGTATAATAGGCTATTTTTGCTGTGGTATCATTTTTGCAAATGTTGCGAACCCATGTTCGCGAAAATTTCGAATTCGACATAAGGCTATCTATAGTAATGAAAACGTCACAAAAGTCGTGAAATTATCCACTCACGAATTTCTCAAACTAGTTCAATATCACGAAAATATCTGCATGCAAAAATATTGGGTTATACTGTAACTTAAGTTGTCAGGCTCTTTTTTATATTTAGATTAATTGCATCATAAACTTACAGCTCCTAATAAATAAGCCCATGAAGTTCTCATGTTACTATGGAATTGCCTAGAGGTGTAAGCATGCCTACCTTTAATACAGAGTCAAATGTTGCAGGTCTAAAAGAGAAGAGTGATAGATGTGTGTCATGCAAACTGTAGCAATCATCCATAAACAGGCATTACAAATATGATTATATTAACAATAACAACAATAATCCTTTTTTAATTTTATCATGTGATCTGATTTTTAATATTTTTTGTAACCAGTCTATTGCTTTTAAATTTCATGGAATGAAAAAAAAAGAGAAGAAAAAAAAATAAACAAGTGGATTAGTAAATTACGTGATGCGTAATATATGTCCCCGCCGATAATGTAAAATTCCCATTATATCACGATCAGTGCTATCA
>CALNVZ010000174.1:21726889-21762000 GCA_940671915.1 Paracentrotus lividus
GGTGAAGGAGTAGCATTTTGCAGCCAATGTACAATATAAGTATAAATCAAGGTCAAAGGTCAAAGGGGTCAAAAGTCAAAATTCCGTGAACAGGTTTTGTAGCCCTCACCTAGTGCTATCATATAAAGCAAACGGATTCAAAATCCGATGAAAAATGGCGAAGGAGTAGCATTTTGTAGCCAATTAACAATATAGGGTTCAAAAATGAAGCGTCAAAGGTCCAACAGGCGGTCAAAAAAGTCACAAATTCCTGGGAACAAGTTGTATGCCGCTACCTAAGTTTGCTATCATATTTTTAATAGCAAACAAGAATCGAAATCGGCATGTAAAAATAATGCGGCGAAGGTATTAACACAGTTGCATTATTAGCCACGCTATCTAACATTATAGAAGTCATAAAATCCAGAGCGTCAGAAGGTCAAATCTGGTCATACAAGATTTCCCGTGAAGAAGTTTCTATGTACGCCATCACCTAGTGCTAATCATATTAAAGCAAACGGATAAATCGGAAAATCGGATGAAAAATGGCGAAGGAGTAGCAAATTGAAGATTTTGATCACATACGGACGCACGCACGGACGGACGGACACACACACATACCGGTACACACGTACGGAGCCCGTTTCATAGTCCCCTGCTCGAACTCGTTCGGCGGGGAAGAAGAGACCTAACACTATAACTAAAAGCACAAGCTTTTTATGGTTTTGCTTTAAAAAAAAAAAAAATAAAAAGTATGAGTAAAACCAGAACAGTTCAAATCACTTGACCTGGAAGCTGAACACATTCATTCTATCATGTCCGACAATATGTACATGTACAGTGAATAAAGAGCAATATAAGAGTGACAGCATGCCATTACGATAATACAGATTTATACCTGTGCACACTATAGGATGGCAGTGAAGATGGAACTGACATGTCAATCATGCCTATGAACCAGTGAATATGAACGTTTCATAAATTATGCTAAGTGCTCACAAGTTCATTTTAGATTCTTACGTTTAAACTGCATTGGAAAAAAAGGCTATAATTCATTACAGGTCCTCGTTTAAACGTGGTGTATAGTTTTGGAAACAAAGAAGGAATCGTCATAAAACCAATCAAATATACATTGTAGTCTCATGTTGTCCACATTGCACTAAAAGATATGTGTGAGAGATCTTGTGATATTCCATTCATGATTTCAAGTAAATTTCAGCAAAAATGTTTGAAAGAAACATGATGTAACGGTTGTTTGAGGCTTTGCTGCAATGCCCTCTTGCCGGAGCTTACCACATGAAAGGTGCATAACGATCTGTGTGTATCACCCACACAAGAGAATCCCCATTGGTTTTCCATGTGAACGCTGAAAGGTGTCGGATCCCCCACTTTCCATGTTTTATACTTTATTGTGAAATAAAGACACTAAAACGAGATTTCATGGAACATAGTTTTCTCTATTATAGTTATTGGATCCAGTCTTTCATATTATCTAAAGTTCTGTGAATCCAAATTAAAACTTTTTCCTTCTCCCAAAACTATACACCAGCTTTAAGCATGGATAATACAATTTTTTTTTCAACACAAAAAACATTATCATTAATTTTCATTATTTCATAACACTGCATAGTCATATCATAATTGTCTTACATTTTGATCTACATGTACATACAGGTACGTGTAGCTATCGATTCATGCCCCAAACTGTATTTGATACTACATGAAGCATGTATGTACATACCAGGACAACATTAATCAACTGGCACTACTCAATACATAACAGATGAAAAGAACATGAAGGATATGCAGCATCTTACCTTGATAGGTCAAATACTATTACTGCAGCAATACTGAAAACAAGAGAAAAATCATGTTTTATAATATTACTTAACAATAATTTTTAGAAATATATTGTATCTATGTAATTTTTAATAAGATAGTGTTCAGAGGATAAGCTAATAGCTACAGAAAAGCAGAAAAGTAGCTACAGCTACAGTAACTGGTCCGGCATGAGCTGAAAGATTCATCTTCATTGGAAACGTTCAAGACAGCCTTGAGCATTTTATTTAAATGGAAAATGGAGCTATAAAAATGTCATGTATTATTATTATTAAACATAGAAATAACTTCGATTTTGATCATCAAAGCACAGCCATGGCCTTGTTTAACATGAAACCCTTACATTTGTGAAATAATTGTTTGTCTTACCCTAGATTTAACAAAAGAAAATAGTGGTAGTATTTTACGAGCTGTGATTGGTTGAATTGATGTCACATGTCATTCATGTTTTGTTATATTGCATGCTTTTTTATGTTGCAGGATAGGGAATCCTGTGAGGAGTGGAATAAGTGTTCTTTGTCAGAGACCTGCTTTTTTTTTATTTCCCCATGGATGGGGTCATGTCTGGGGGCTGTACTTTTTTTTATTGGGGGCTTTTTGGAGGGCCAATTTGTTGTTGTTGTTGGTGGGGGGGGGGGGGGGGGAGTGGGGGGGGGGGGGGTGGGGGGAGGGGGGGGGGGGGGGGGCGGGCGCAATTTTTTTTTTTTTTTAATTCTTTACTTTCAACACCCCCCCCCCCAAATAAATAATGGGGGGGGGTAGGGCCCAAAAAATTGGGGGCGATTTTTTTTTTTTTTTTTTTTTTTTTTTTTTAATTAATTTGTTTGAAATATTTGCTTATGGCCATGGTGTCACAAGTTGGGGTATTGTAAAGGGTGGAGGCGTTACATTTTGGAGGGAAAATTATCACATTTTTTCACATAGCATGAAAATGATGTACAGTCATAAGTGTGCAATAATCATATTGTAGATATTTATCAGTGCTACATGTCTGTGAAGTTTCAGCTTCGGTTATGCTAAATAATTTTAATCAAAGATACTTTTAGTGGAGTAGGGTAAGGGTGGAGGATCCTACGGTGGAGGATCCTACGGTGGAGGCACGTGTTATAAAGCATAGGGAATTCCCATATTTTGTTACTTTCTTATTGTTTGCTGCGTTATTATTCTTTGCAGCCAATTGGTCTTTATGGTTGAGTGATATATCATTCTCTTGGGAATTTATGTGGTTCTGAGATAAATGTTGAAGAAGATTTTTTATAATAATTTAATCAAATAATTTAATCAATTAAAACATAATTAATGCACACATCCTCATAGACAATGCATTGCACTCATCAATTGTCACATGCAATTTTAACAACAATAATTGTCATTTTTTCGCCATTTCTTTGCATGCATGTAAATACATGCGAATTAAGTTGAAACATTTTACTTGCAAATACTTTGTTGAGTTGTAATCCAAGTGTAAAAGACAGATTTTCTGCCCTTTTCGCACTGTTTTTTTCTTTTTTTTTGATACCCTCTAGTGCGGTTAGAAAAAATATTTTGTATTCCAAGTTTATTTTTTTAGAAAGCATAGCGTCTTATTACACAATCCACTATGATTCATTTCATTTGTGAAAAGTTTAAGAAATTATTCGCCGGTAAAATTGTGAAGTTTTTCAAACCATTTTTTCCTGCAACACCTCTGTATATGTTTTATGACACACCTTATAGCAGGCACAAAAATATGTTAATCATCCTCCTTTCATCTGCTGCTTTCATATATATAATAACTTTTATACATGTCTGACTTACTACTAAGAAACTAGAGATGTTTGATTGTGACAATGTACATTTCTACAATTTTTTGGACATGTAACGCATTTTCCGCACCAATCTCATGACATATGGCCTTATACATATATTTTTTATTAGAAATTCCCCTCCCCTAAAAAAAATGGGGGGGGGGCAAACATTTTAATAAGGACAATATATATTTTTTTCTATATTATTATTTTGAAGAAAATAATATGGGCCCATTTTTTTTTTTTTTTTTTTTTTTTTCGGGGGGGGGGGGGGGGGGGAGAGGTTGGCTAATTTTAAGGGCTTATTTACTATAATAAATAGTGCATGCTCTCTTAATGCAACCTTACTGACTATGTGAACTCCAATACGGCTTCGGTGAATAAGGTACACTAGGATAATTTAGTATTGTGTCGTGCACATAATTTAGTATGGATGCTCTATTTATATAATGTTTAATACAGATTTATCAAATTCACTGTATTGTGTACCCAATATAAATGTATCTTTTTTTCTTTTATAGCAAGTTTTCATAATTAATGGATTCTGCTCATTTGTGTCGTTAATTATCATCCTACAACAAATTCAACTATCCTACACTGACAAATGTACATTTCGCATAAAGGTTATTTGTGTTTGCTCTTTGATTTTGTAAAATTTCCAGAAATAAAACCCTCCTGAAACAAGATGTCAGTCTACATATGGACTTTGATATCAAAGTAGTATGTAAATGTACTTGTGCCTAAAAATGTCTTTGTGAAGATATCAAGTTGATACAACATGTACATATGTACAACTTCTTTGATGCCTATTTGTTTCAAATTGGTGTAATGTATAATGATTTCCTGAAATAAATCATTGATGTCCACTAGAAAACCACAAGAAGAAATGAAAGTTGAAGCTAAATACCAGCACTCATGCGAGTTGGAAAAGGAAATCTTTTAGTGATTTCAAATAGGTACTAACATGTGCAACCTTCATTGCCATACCTTCTATTTGTTACATAGCGTGTGTATCTGCTATTAGTGTTGTTTGTCATATTTTGTTGTGAGTTATTTAATATAAATACTTACGCATAATTTATAGTAGACTCTTGTCATGGTGACCAAACCTCTCATGCCCGAGCAATGTCCCTGTGGTGAAGTATAAAAAAGAAACATGATTCTTTAAAAGTGCCACTGATCCAGTTTTGCATGGATGAACTCACCATAATAAACAAATACTATAGATAAATATGTATTGCTAATTAAAATCACTAGATTATAAAACATGTGAAAAAGAAATAATATCACTGCTCAAGATAATCGATAGAAGCCAGTGACGATCATTATGGCACACAAGTAACGTGTCTTGCATTTAAAAGTCCTCCTCGCTGAACCTATTAGAGTGGTTTTTCAATTTGCAATTGATGAAAATCTTTATGTTATAAGGCCCATGAAAGAGTACAGTTGTATGTACTACATTTTATAAAACATTATTCAAAACTTTAGAAGTGAATTAAATTGATATAATAAAAATTTCATATGTACATATACAGTGGCATTAATCTAAAAAAAAGACGAGTGGTTACGATTGTCTCCTGTTGCCTTTACTTACGATAATTGTGGTAGGAATTAACTCTTGTGTTTTCATCCCATTCTAATGACTTCAATGCAAAGTCAACGCCTATTGTCAATTTGTAGTTTGGTGAAAAGTAACCTGCAAATATATAATGTTGGGAGAAAAAAGTGCATTTCAAAGTTTTGAGGAATTTGGTACAAACCTAACAAACAGAAACTATATAAATCAAACAAAAGACTTACAATTGACTGTCATTACATTCTGACTATTACTATAATAAAAGACTAATACATACAGGTGAAAATGGAGTTGCTCGGGCTTAAAACCACAAATTTCCTAATCTATTCACATGACTTGTTTTTATGGTTTCCTCAATAAAGAAGCTTTTTTTTTAATGAAAGAAATTCATGAGAAGTACAAATTATCTTTAACATCCACTTGTTCACTGCCCAAGTTACATGCAACTATATATTAATAAAAAAGAATACAATAATGTATCCTCCTGCTCTTTGTATGATAGATTTAAAAAAACAAATATCAACACTAACCTTCAGTATACCTCCTGATGAGTGATGTCTTGGAAGATAAATTAGGGGAACAACAACAGTATAAGTTTGATGAAATATTTAAATAATCTTTAATAATTCCTTCATTATTGGAATACCACAATCTATACAAGCCTTACAAAGAAAAAAAATTCTATATGAGACACTCGATTCCTTGCACTTTTTGTTAGTATGAAAATGCAGCACATTATATATCTCATCAATGCTATACAATGTCCTTTGTCAGTACTGTACAGCCAAACCTTGAATTATGGCTAGGGCGTGAAAGAGGGGGATATTGCATTCAGTGGGGTTACGTGCAGTGGTGGAGAATGAGGAGAGGGGAGAGAAAAAAAACTTGAAACCAAAGAAGAGAATCTAGACTATGCTATATACTGTATACAGAAGTAAAACTTGCGTGTGTATTGTAGAAATAAAAGTAGTATTTCAAAATTATCGTAAATTTCTACTTATGGGAGAAAATGGGGTAGTCAATAGTGTTGTTACAAGGCACTGGTCATCACATTGTGCTCATCTTAATAAGGAATTAAGACAATAAGCTCATTGTTTTGAAATGCTTGTTCTTTCTCTGAACAATGCACTGAATGTGTTTTTTATTGAACAAACCAATATGTAATTGTTAAACGTTTTGTAAGTTATTGTTGCTAAAATATTGATTTATGTAACAAAAAATATTATTCAGTGAAAGAAAAATAATAAGAAATAAAACAAAACAACAAAAATCTTATATTGTATTTACCTTTCCTGTAAGCGATATGCACGAAGAAGTAAACAGCAACAAATATAAAAGAAAAGGGAACGTGAGATATTATGAAATTAAAATTTATTGATATGTACATGGCTTTTACTTTGTTTGGTGATCATCAAGTTTAAAAAAAAAAAAAAATGGTGTACAGTACTTAATGAAAAAGAGTATATATATCCCATGAATTAAAGCAAAAATAAGATAATTTTTTTAAATATTATTTTAAACGGGAAGATATTAAGAGGATTTAAACAACCTGAAACAAAGCTTTAGAGGTGTCATTTGTGATTGGTATGGACAATTCCACCCACAGAATTTAGGTAAGGACATTTAAAAAAAGACGTACACATGTGTCCTAGGTTATTTAGTTTATTCATCACAATCCTAATTCCATGGTTGTTAGATAGATTCTTTCAAATTCAATATTTTTTTTCAATTCTCGTTGCTTTCACTAAAATAGATCTGTAACCATCATTAAAAACATACATGTGGCAACATATATATAAGCAAAAATTTTTTTTTTGTGTGTGCAAATTTTGGTGGTTTTTCTTAATTATCTTTTCCTATAAATTATACCACAGTTAAAAGCATGAATACTTCAAATGGTGTATGGCCATGCGTTTTGAACTCGCCCCCTTTTGTGTTACATCACCTAAATCTAAAGATCGTGCATATGTATCAGGATCAAAGTGTCATAACTTTTGAAATATTAACTCTAACCCTACAAAAGTATACATTTTCTGAAAGGAAATGTCCAGTAGATTACAAAAATGCCATTTACCAAACGGCTGGAACTTTATAACTGTGGTATCAAAAGATGCATGAGACTCTAAGCTATAAAGTCCTAAAAGCTCACAGCACACAAATAAATATCCATAAAGTTATCATGGTTATGATGTTTCAAATGCACAGGAGGGTGCGAAATCCCACAGACTTTGTGTGTATCTCTTTGTGTACGATCAAATTCACAAGTCTGATAGAGCTTGCATACAGCTTTCAAATAACACCAATTTCATGCCAATACCCCTCTATTTAGCCAAGATATCATACATTAACTGAAACAAAATTTGGAAAAGCGTAACAAAACCACCCTCTTTGGGTGGCGAGTTCAAACCACATGGCCAAATACCATTTTCAATGTATTACTGTTTTTTTTCCCCCCACAGGAGCAACCAGACTTCTCATTCGGGCAATCATTTTGGAGGAAAATAAAATATTTGCTTGCCCTGTAGGGCAACTTATAAAAATTGTCAGTGTTGAGTGTTGACCTACAGTCAGCATTTATTCATTCAGATGATTTGAAATGTAGGTTATGAGGCCCGTACAGGGGGGTTCGGGGGTTCGAACGTACCCCCCCCGCTGGCGACCAAAGGTCCGCTTCACAAAAAAAAAAAAAAAAAAAAAAAAAAATATCTTCTTTTTTTTTCTGTCTTATCAATTTTTTAGGCCGATCGAACGACCTTAGCCAACCCCTATAGGCTTATATATGGTCTCTTCTTGAGGCCGAAGGCCAGAAATTTTTTAAACACCAACCCCCCACCCCTTCCCCTTTCTTCCCCCCCCCCCCCCCCCCCCCCCCCCCCCCCCCCCCCCCCCCGCTCTATCGCGCGGCCAGCGTGATGGTGAAAAATTTTTTGATTACCTTTTTGCCGCCCGGCGTGACGTTGAAAAAATTTTGATGTACCTTTTGGTCCACTTTTGCCAGATTTCGAACACCCTCCCGTAAAAAATTCCTAGTTACGGGACCTGGTTTAGAGTAAAATATAAACAAGTACAATGATTCACTAGAAATATCTTAATCTGATTTAAAAAAAAACGAAGTTATGACTTTTTAAAAGTTTGTTTTTCAATGATTTGGTTTAGTGCATGAAGATTTCTCATCTGAGCGGAGGAAGGATAAAAAACATTTTTGCTGCAGTTCTATAAAAAATATTGAGCAATTTGATGATGCCATTGGCATTAATCCACTTTTTTTCTGTTTGTATTTATATAACAATTATTCAAATATTCTCTTCCTAAGAAAAAATAGAGATAACTTTTATCTAATATTTTCCAGGAATTATCATTGCTTACTAATTCTAAACAGAATACTGATATCTCATCCAAATATCATAGCACTCTTATAGACGAAGGATTCAGTCCATATGGGAAACCTAGATCCTCCTCAAACAATTATTAAATATTTTTAAAAATATCTTCGGAGAACGGGAATATTTCTGCCTCACTCTGCCTCAACAATCTATTGCTAGAGTAGAGGATCGTACATGTACACACATGACATTATTTTACTCTTACATTTCAAACATCTGAATTTTAAGCCAGAGTCCTTTCTAAACAACAATGGACATAGCGTCATCTTCTCAACAAATATCTTTAAAATATGGGGAGGGGCTAGTTCTAGGCTAAAATAAATACAAATGTCACTCATCACGTCACTCTTCTCACAACAGTTAAGTTGAAACTCATGAAATGTGGCGTTAGTGGGACTGAAGTGAACTCCTGCGATTGTATTCTTACCTACTCCGGAATTCGCCGATAACAAGCCACTTTGATAAAGATGCTTCTACTACTGCTTCTTTCTGCGGACGACATATTCTATTTTAATGACCTCTCGGTAACTTTTAATAAGAATTCTAATCACTGTTGAGTTGTAAGAATCACATTGATCATAAGATAAAAACAACACCGACGACATTAGTCTTCGTTCTCGGATTGCTCTCAGTCGGAGTCGCAACTATTACGTAATTGCTATGATCGCCGTGAAATCCTATCTAATGATGAACGGGCGTCAAATACAAGATCCCATTTGAGAGGCGGACAATTTCATTGCAAAATTATTTGTCTTAATTCATCCTCATCCACATTGCTAAATGTCACATAAGTTCATGAAAAAAGCATTTTATATTTAAGAATATTACAAACGTTCATAGTTTTGTACTTACATTATTTGATTTATTTATTTGATACAAACCGCAAAAATGTGTAAATAAATGTCAACCTATCTCTATTGGATTATTCAATTCATTGATTAATGTTTACAACAAAATGGCAAGCCTGTTGAAGAATGTGGTAAGTCAGTTCATTCCCCAAACTTATTTATTTTAAGAAATATTTATAATTTGACGCTATGGTGTAGGTGATTAATAGTATACTAGTATGTTTTTTTTTAATGGATAGCAAAAGGTGTTTATAATATTAAGATCTTTGCCAACAACTGAAAGGGGAAGAATGAGATTCACGGTTTGCGTGACAAAATTCATTTCCCACTCCCAGTCCAGGTCGTTACCTCCTAGGCGGCGTTTTACGAAACCATGGACAAGTTAGTCATATCTTTATCCACCAACCACGCAGTTAGCTCCAAATCTTACTAAGTCGGTTACACAAAGCTCTTCCAAGCTTCGACAATTTGTAATATCGATTTTATTATCGGAGAATGTCACGAGTAATAGACTTAATCACCGGTTTCGTTGATATTTAGACATTGTGGTTTAGCCAAAAATTTTTCAAATCATTATCGAAAATTGAAGGATAAAATCGGTCAATAACAGTATGAAAGCTCATAAAATTATTGCTATAATTTATATAATATGAAATTTAAAAAACGCACAATGTTTTCTTACTGCATCATATTAGAGGTGGTCAAAAAAACCATGGAAAAATTTAAATTAAAAGACCACGTCAGAACTGAGATGGGTACCCCGGATGCGCTAATTTCATGTTTCGTAAATCAGACTATAAAAAGTACGCTAGCTGAAATGGGCTGATTGACGTTTTTCCTAAATTTTCTGTTTGCTCACAAAAGAAATTAATAGTGCATTGTAATTTAAAAGAAATCTATTCAAAATTATTAATTTGGGCTAATAGATCGATGTTAACTACACGTAGTCTCTGCGGGTCTCTATATTATAGCTTATGGTAAGCTAATATGCTTTTGCAATTTATTCAATATTCTATGTTATTGATTGGATATATTACGAGTATTTATTTCTTTATGGATATAAAAGCACTTAATTGTTTAACAACCATTTATTTTCTTAGATATTAGACCAAATCCTGAGGGTTGCCACATTTTGGTATGAACAAAATGAGAAATCGAGATTGCGCGGCAAATACAATTCGGCCCAAAACCATCGCTTGCCATAATTGCGTTGATTGATGTTCCAGCGATCTCCAAAAGAATATGACAGGTCCGGAGCTGTCATAAGTATTTTAGTCAGCTTGTTGTCCACGATTCTTGTCAGAGGAGGCTTCTGGAACCCGCTTGTGGACAAGTTGTTCACTATCTCCGATTTAGTAGAAGTTAGACTTATGACGGTTTCGATGAAACGCCCCCATGTCCCAGGCCTAACTGTTAGATTTCTACGTTAGACCGACCAGTCTCCGCGCGGACGCGGGACTGAACGTCGAATAGACGTGGGTACTAGGGTACCTTAAAAATAGTAAATTTATTTTTATAAAAGAGATCGATACTCACATAAAATGTAGAGGCAGCAAAATACACTGGTCGAATAACTTCTTACTATTTCGCGGTGACAGGAAATTAACGTCAAATACAATACTGGTCCAAATTTATTTTATAGGCTTAACGTTAGATTCTAAATAAATTATGCCTTTATGGGACACACACATTGAATTTTGAACTCACAAATTATGCACGAGCTCGAATGATCACGTTAGCATGTGAAGTACACTACCATTGTCCTTCCAATGAACAATTGGCAGGATAAAATTCAGATTCGTCACTTATTTTTTGGGTAAGTCCTCATTTTTTCATACGTTTTATTTCCATCCATGAAATGCATTATTTTTCAAAGAAATGATAATATAGATGATATTATAGCCCAAAATATGTCCCAAGGTTCCACTTTTAGTTTAATTTAGTTTTTTCTATTAAGCAAATTTGTAAAGGAATATAGA
This sequence comes from Paracentrotus lividus, assembly GCA_940671915.1. Taxonomy (NCBI): domain Eukaryota; kingdom Metazoa; phylum Echinodermata; class Echinoidea; order Camarodonta; family Echinidae; genus Paracentrotus; species Paracentrotus lividus. The sequence continues at coordinate 21,738,281 of CALNVZ010000174.1, forward strand.
CCTATGTCAATCTGTACTTGATGAGATTTTGAGAATTAACAAACTTATATCACTTGCTTCTTTGTAACACATTGTAGATGTACAGACAGAGCCGGTGTCTTGTAAGAGGTATTCTACCCCAGCACCATCTTGAAATTCGCTCATTATTGGGGAATGTTAAATGCCGTTTTTAACCAGTAAGTATATTTTCTTAGTTTTCTATTTGGTGATGGAAATGCAGCTTATTCTATTTTTGTTAATATATATGTATTGTATATGGAATAATACTTGTAACCTGATTGTGAGTTGGATTATGGTCTTTGAAGTGTAATGGCTTCTGGCATTTGCAGTGTAACATGTTATAGAAACATGGTATTAGTGAGAAAATTTTTGCAGTTTATACCATCGCATAACATCTACTACATCATATTCTTGCAATAAAAATGTTCCTTGTATGGTACTTATTTAGAATATATTATTTAATTATTTTGACATTTACATCTATCTCACTTTCAGTATGTCATTCATTAATGTACTTCTTTATGACTCTTTGTCTATCTGTTTTGTGCCATCTTTTTATTTTTATATTATTATTATTTTTTTTAAAACTGTGTTGTATCATTTTGTGCTCTTCATCTATCTTGTGTGTCTTGTGTGTTTTTATCTCTGCCCATCTCTCTCTCTCTCTTATCTCTTCAGGGTAGACGATCGAGGATCAGGGATGTTGGACTGATAGGGCAGCTGCAGAGTGGTTACTAAGATGTGGAGCTTCGTCAGGTTTAAGAACTTTGAGAGATGGACGGAGGACTACAATCTCCTACCGACTGGAGGTAGAGACAGGCTCAAGAGATTGTTGAAGTTGATGCCACTGATTTTCCATCATGCATATTGGCTTTGAGCACTTTCGTAAGTTATAAAAAAAACCAAGATGGGAAAACTAGAGATTTGAAATGAATCAATTTTTTATACTTAAGAGTGCCATAATTTGTGTCCATTTATTTATTCTGTCAATTATGAAATTTAGTGTGGAAATTAAAAAAAATCAATTAGCATTTTACAAAATGTAGTTTTGTGCCTTTAATTATTATGGTGACTACAGAATGATGACAGGTCTCCATGGATGGTGTGGATACGAAATACTTTTTAGATTTAATAGGAACTAATCTATTCATCAACTTCTACATTTACAATAGATAAATGTGTGCATATCTGTGTGTTCAAATTTGGTAGTCTACATTGACTGATGCAGCTTGTTTGTGAAGAACGAGATGTTTATGAGGAAGATTTCAAAGATAGAGCTGGCAATGGACACATAATGTATTAATACACTTGCAAAATTGATCAAGTTTTGTCATGAGTTTGTGTCATTTGTGGCATTGGTGCAGAAAAAAGTAAGAGAGAGAGAGAGAGAGAAAAAAAAAAGGCAAATCTCCTGTAGATCTGAAGGTAGTTTAACATTGTAAATTGATATTATGAGAGTTTTACTCATGAATGCTGATCAGTTTTTTTAATTTTTTTTTTTTTTTTTAATGCACTTTGTTTTGCCATCACATGTATATGCAGAGGGAGTAGAACACCTACAATATCTGAAGCTACACCACTGCACCTATCTACAGGATATGTGTGTCTTCCAAGCTTGTCTACCTCAAAGACTCCCTCGAGGAACTTCAAATAAGTAGCTGTGGTGATGTTACGGATAGGGCTAACAACACTCATCACCTTCAGTAAGTTTACTCAGTAATCAGCAAAGCAGTGGCGGATCAGGTGGGGGCATAGGGGACACCCCCACACCTCCCCATTAAAAAAAAAAAACCTCATTGACTGTACATATTAAATTATAAAATTATCGGCTGTACCACATGTATTTTTCAAATGTTTGGTTGCCCCCCCTCCCCCATTTTCAAATCCTGGATCCGCCACTGCAAAGTTTTTTTGTACAGTACACTCCTATCATAATGAGTATGGAACAAGGTTTTTTGTCTGGCCTGTACAAAGTTCGGCAGAGACATAGTGATCACTTTCCTGTTAGTCTGTTTGTCTGTTGGTCTGTTACGAAAATGTCAAGTTTTTATTTTTTGTTAACTTGTCTCTCATTTCTTTATTTCTTATCATTTGTGTTCACACTTCGTACAAATGATACTTGGATATACCAAATATGTGTTGGTAAGGATGATGGGTCAAAAGTTCAAATAATGAGACCATCTGTTACAAATATGTTAAGTTTTTGTTTAACTTCTTTAATCATTCTTCCAATTGGTTGCCCCAGGCAACGGGCACATGCTAATGTTGAGCGTTGCATATATGATACCTACAAAGGTTACAACAAAGGCCATCTTGTGGTCATAAGGTCATATTGCATGTTTTATTGCTACCAAAACCAGGCGAGACTCTGTTGTTTCTTTCAGTCTAATTCAAACGTGTACAAGGGGTTATTTTTGGGCTTATTTTTTGCATTATAACAGATTTGTTATAACAGTGTCATTGGCTTGGACCCGAGCTGGTCATACAATGGGAGTGACTGTACATTATACTGCTCCTTATGAATTATTGATAGGAGCAGAATTTAGAGACAAATAGACGGTGATGGATGGATAAAAAAAATTAAAGTACCTAAAGTATACTTACATGTGCATACCTTTTTTTAGAATGGCTTTTCATTTTAAAAAAATTTAGGGTGAAAGCTATGATTTTTTGCTTGGACATTATAAAAAAAAAAAAAATTCCACCTAACATGAAAATATTGAAAATCATCCTCATTATTTGAAGAATTTTGATTTAAACCATATCGGCAATACATTCATTCAATGTTTAATTGTGTATTTCTTCCATCAGTAAATTGGAAAAGTTGTTCCTGTGTGATCTTCCTGCTGTGAAAGACATGGAGAGTAATCTCCATTCTTGGATCAGCCCTGCGAATTGTGAGATTCGATATTCTCTCTCGAAGGACTCAAGGACTTAAGAGACTGGTAAAGATCGCATCAAAGAAATCTGGATACCTAGAAGCGAAATTTGGACTAAGAATTTGGTTTATCAATCATTTTGCGCCTGAAAATGTAGCAGGGTTTTGCTTTTGAAACAAAATCTAGCATGGAGGACATTCTTTGTCGAGGACCAGGTTTTAAGGAAATTGTTTTATACTTGTACTAGTCTGAGCTCTAATGGTGAATTCGTTGAACAAGGCTCATTTGAACCCTTTGCATGCTACATTAATTTGTAGATTTTCCTCATACTTTGGGGTTTGAGAGTCTTGCCTTGCATGAGTAGTTGAAATTACTCAACAGACACAGAGCAGTATCGTTGATTTTGTTTTGTTTTTTTCCAAATCCGTAGAATCTGCAGTAAATGGGGAATAATTACAGTGGAGACTCTAAAACTGTCCCTGTAACATTAGAGTTACTTTCTATTCCAAATTTGACTCAACATTACCATCCTTGTATTGGATCACAGAGAGAGTTTCATACAAGAAGTCCATCAACAAGGATTCCTATTGGTTATCAATTTTGTAACTCCTTCTGTTAACCCATCGGGATGAGCCCGAATATATTCATGATGAGGTTTATGGGAAAAGTGTGTGATATAAAAGAAGTCAACGAAGGCAGATAAAATGAATAACAAAACGTTAACACATTCTTTGAGCTTTTGCATTTTACTATCGTGATATTTTCGGAAAGTATTGCTACAGTCCACTTGTCAGTTTGAATACATGATTTAAAAAGAGCATACATGTCCATGTAAGTTGCTTGGCAATTCTTTATGGTCCGTTGAAGAGGTTAAGAATAAGGATTCAAAATTTTATCTGAAGGCAAATGCTAATATTAAAGTTAAAAAAGGTTAGTTGATAGCTAGAGTTGTTTGTACTTTTTTAAAAGTATTGCACATATATGTATGCCGAGGGTTTAAGAAGATATGTGCAGGGCAGTGCAACAGAAAACTTGAGCACTGTAATCATCTTTATTTCATCAATGTGTTACTTACATTAAAGGCAATTCACGGTTTAATGTTTCCGTGAAATTGCCTGGCAATGTTTCTCGAAAACCATTGCATGGTCAAGTTTAATGTATCACAAGTTACAGTGGGGTATTATTAAACTGATCTTCTGACAGTTTTTCATGAAATGCATACCAGGGTCCTCTAACACAAAGGTTTGAAATCAATCACTAAGTGGCTATTGTCAATCAAGATCATTGTTCCAAGCACTCTTGTTCAAAGTATTGACTATTTAACCGTTTAGAATTTTTATTTCAGATCTGCCATTGATCACAAATCTTTGTACCTCAGGGCCCTGAATGTGTTCAACACTCGACAAAATCAAAGCAGCAAACAAAATTTATATTTTTATATTGCTCATAGCAATTTAATTTATATAAATAAATATATTCTTTTTTTTTTTTTTTTTACAAATACAGTATAATAGAATACATAACGATACAAAATGCATTGGTAAATATACAGTCTACTGCCACTACAATGAGCATGATTAAGAGATGTCTTTAGAACGACACCATTTTTCTGGTACTAATTCCAAACAGATTTTTATGTTTCTTTGTGATTATATGTGATGCGTCACGTCGAAAGGAGAGCCTATTCGCGATTTTTGAAATCCATTTTATTTGATATTATTGATCCCTGAATCATTGCCTTGAATTTGATATATATAACCCGACTGTAAAGAGTAAATAGAAGTGGAGATATTAGCCTCTGAACGCGAGGAGAATTCGTGCTCTTGGAAATCAAAGAATCGAAGGAGAAAAACCGTCTGCGAAGTTTGACTTCCGTGTTGAACTCCGAGACAGAAAATAAGACATTTGTCACCGCTCTACCTCACCGAAATTGCCTAGCACAAATTGTTATAAAGTGAACGATGACCAATGAGGGAGGCTGCATTCAGGTATACAGAGAACACTACTCGTCCGTCACGCATGATCGAGGCAAACGCCGCTAAGCGATTTGTCTAAAAACATTCAGTTTTCTCAAAAAGAACTAAATTTGTTTAGTTGTTTTATTTCTTCGTCAAATAACTAAAAACGTCAGCTCTTCTAATTGTTTAAGAAAAAGTCGCTTCTTTTAAGAAAAAGTGTTTACCAATCCTTGGCGCATTAGTTAGAACAAACTATTTTTTAAACTTTTGGGGGTTATTCCGATGTTTGCGTGCGTTCTTTGATTGTCAATCGCGTATACTTTCTCATATTAAAGCGAAGTCTTTTTAGATTCTTGAACTCTGGTTGGAAATTTCGAACATATAAGGTCTATAGACTAAATTATTCTTGTACAGGGCTTATGCATTTTAATTTTTTCTTTGATAGTATATGATAGAGATAAGCCTCCAAATGTTTTAATAAATATTTGCGCCTCACGAATGTATTTAGATTTCTCTGAATCACGTTTATGAGTGGCTAGGTAGCTTAAGGACAATGAATAATAACGCTAAATGATTGTGATCTGTCTTTTATTGATCACTTGTACCAGTAATAAGAAGATATTATAATTTTAAATGATTCGTTTAAGAGTAAATCGTAATTTTGTTTCGTCGTGTTGTAACGCTACTTTCTTAACACGTTTTGTAAATAACTGCAGAGACTTTACCTATCTTGTATCAAAGTATTATACGTCACTCTTTTGTTGCCTATGTTTCCTTGATGGAACAAATTTGTTAATTAGAGGATTTATTTCCCATCGGACAAGATATCGCGGCCTTAAAATAAAATGCTTGATTAACATCATGGATCCAGATAGCTACAAGTCAAGCAATAGTAGCTTTTCCCCACATAACACCCCCCCCCCCCCCTCCCACCGATTGTTAGATTGACATTCGTTTGCGTGCTCCGCTATCCTGGATGAAACGTATTCACAGCAGGTTGTGGCATCGCACGAAAATTTTCTGAGTGCAGCTAAGACAGTTTGTTCGCTATTCGCTCACAAAACGAAACAAAAATCCAGTTGAAATCACACTCACATGGACAAAAGCTGCGTTGCTAAGGGGGGTGGAGGGGGCGGAGCTAAACGGAGGGGGAATGAGCAGTGGACGTACGCTTGTATGTCCGGAAGAAAAAAATTTATTGACGAAAAAACACTCGCGAAAACTGCTTTTTTACCACTTTCCGTTCCTTTCACTATTTTTTAACAAGCAAGATGAAGCATGGTAGACCGAAAATTAAAAAAAAAATTTCCCAAAATTTTGAGTTTTTTATTAGTTTGTCGATTTACTCGGATCTTTGATCTGCGACTTCTCTCTCATTTCGACAAGACGTATCACATATTATCCCGTGATTTTATTATGAGGAGGTACAAATTGGTTTGGTCAGAAGCCGACTTTAATAGGTTTTATCCATAACGGTTTTTGCGAAACTCATTGAATTTTTAATTTTTAATAATTTTCCTTTAATCTTTGCCAGGTTTGAAAAGATATAATATAAAGGTATATAGTATGAAATAATTTCATTAATATCACAGTATATAAAAGTGAAAGATATCAATTATATGCTGATAAGACATACAACTTGACAATTCAAAATAATATTATAGAAGAATGGAATGTTCTTTTTGCATATACTGAAATAAAAATTGTTTTGTTCAACTAAAGATAATAAAAGTTTTTCTGCAAATGTGAACCAACCAGTATTTCTCTCTTTCATATTTTACCATCTAAAATTTATAATCTTATAAAGAGATTTAATAGCCTTTTTCCCCTTGGTGTTCAAAGTTCAAAATTAGTTTTTATTTCGACGATATCAATGGAAGTATTCCCTTACAAAATAAAATTCATGTGCTAGAAATATGAAGAATTACATGTAAGGGCTTACATTTATTTCAAGAGGACAAGAATAGATTGAGCCATATATATTCCTTCAGTAGAGAGAAAATATGGGCATCCCAGATTTCCATTTTACTTTGGTTTTGCTCTAATATCATGCATGACAGGATTTTGAAGAAAACCAACAAATGCAAAATATCCATTAAGGGTAAACAATATTTTAATGCTTATTTTCAATTTGTAAATTTGCTTCAGCCCTCCCAAGCCACCCCTAGGATATGGTTATTCAGTGTATCCTAAAAAAAAAGAACCTCAACTTCATGAGTTTCATATTAAAAGCATACTGATTTATTTGACCTTAAATTCATGTCAAAGAGCTTCCATTGATGATTGAAAACTTAGGCTTTAAAAAACTAAATGTTTAAAATCTCGTCATTCCCAGTTTTGGTTTTAAAAAAAAAACCCCAAAAACCCCATTCATTTAAAATTTCAAAGAAACCTTTTGTCCCTTGCAAAGACTCGGGAAAGCTTAGTACCTCAAACAAATGAATGCAGGGTTTTCTTCACCATTTAATGTAGCCAACTAGCCATAATCTCAAATTAATAGTCCATGTGGCTAGCCAAAATATCATTCATTGTGACCACACATGAACATCCGACAATGATTCAAATTCAAATACTTAGTAATCTTACTCTGTGTTTGGACATCTGAATTGAATTCAAACATGTTTGCTCATTGTGAAAAGATACAATATAAGGTTCTAGGACAACTACACCCTGGACAATTACCCTCAACTCTACACCTAACCTTATTTGTGGGGGTAGTTGTCCTGGAAAGTAATTGTCCAAGGATTGTTGTCCTGATACAATAAAATAAATTTTCATCTCATACATGATCATTACATGTACTGCTTCATTAAATATTGCCAAAAAGTAATTGAAAATTGAATTGGAATATGATCGTTGTGAAGAGAAGCCTGCACATATGCATTCCCGGTCTAAAGTATGCACTTCAATGACGCTACCACTCTCAATTCCCGACATAGCGCCTCTTATCACGTTTCCTGCATTACAGGTGGTAGGCAAGAGAGGGCATCCCCCTGGGAGTTCCACACCTTATATTCCACCGACAAGAACTCTCGAACTGAGGAAAATGAAAGAAAAAATGAAAAGCAGAGACTAATTAATAAATTATACATGTGTACATTTTCACGATTGCACAGACATTTCTTTTCATTTGATTTCATTCAGTTGTCAAAGGTACACTGTTCGTCATAAAGATGGAATATCTTCTTTTTGGCTCCATCAACATCATCTTGCTCTGACTTTAATTTCTTGAATATGCTGGACCCCGCTTTGAATTTACGGGACCCTGGCTATATCTTGAACGTTCCCCCAACCCTTCCTGGAAATTTTTATTTAAAAAAAAAATTGTCAACACCCACAATGCCCATTTTTGTAATTTTTCGCATTTTGGGGCCCCTTTTTGGTTTACTTAGCGGATTAAGGCCCCTCAGTCTAACCCCAGGAAATGCGTTTGAGGTGTATAGGTCAATATTGTTCTTTAAGTTAAACCTCAGTTTATGGTTACAGGTGTAAGTCTATTGTCTAGGGGAAGGGTCAAAGTTTATTTTTATTGTGGTTTAAAATGATTTTTATTCAATTTTACGCCATGAAAATTTCTGTCTTCGCTAAAATGTAGCGTATAATCTCAGTAAAACAAAAATTGTATTGAAAATATTCAAATTTTTCACCAATCACATTTTTACTTCGACTCCTCCCTTCAACAAAAGACAAAGGCCTGTTATTATAAACCTAGATCCAACTTATAGAACAATAACAACCCTACACTTCTGACCCGTTTCCTGGGGATACATGCAGGACTGAGGGGGCCTTGGTCGGCATGGTAAACAAAAAGGGGCCCCAAAATGAGAAAAAAAATGACAAAAATGGGCATTATGGGGGTTGACATACTTTTTTAAAATCAAGATTATCGGGGAGAGTGTACATGAGAAATTTGCTTTAACGCTGCGTCAGCTGAATAAACAATAAAATCATACAATAATCAAATGGCATATTCTCAAATTTCATCTTATACAGATCCCTTGCCAATTTTTATTATTCTCTATGCATTCACTACGGAAATTCAAAAAGTACAGCGTATTCCTGTTACAACAAGATTTCATCATAATCAGGCAGTTCTCCCAATTTTAAATGTGCAGAATTTTAAAAATGTTCAGTAATTTATTTTCCAGCTGGAGTGTAGCTGGTAAGTCCGTTTTAAACTGCAATATAAGAATGCTAAATCAGGCAAGCGTAGCAGGTAATTTGAAAATGAAAAGAAAACAATTCTTGAATTGAATGTAAGGAGTGAAAAAAAGTCAGAGGCCAATTACTATCTTGAAGGAGCACAAGACAGGTCAGGAGCAGTCTCAAATGCCAAAGGAAAAATCGTTGAAGGAATAGACATTATTGAGAAACAACAAAAGCTAAACAAGATGGCTGACAAATTTAGCCGACAATTCCGACAATGAAAAACAGATGTTGAGGCCGGAGCGAGGGCAGAAAGGAAGGCAAAGAATTATTTTAAAAAATGGAGGGGAGACATTTCTTTCCCCAGCTGGCAGAGCTGCATCATGAAAAAGTCATCAGGGTTCTCTGAGGGAGCAAAGTCTCACACGCAGCTACATGTCAACCTACAATGTACATGCCATTTGGATGGGCGACAACAGTGTATCGCAAGAAGCCCAGGATCTGATTTTCCTGTGGAAAACCAGGACATTGGAAGGTGGATTGTCCGTTCATTAAGAGGTAGCTGCTTAGAACCCAAGCACTTAGTTATGCACTGTATTTGATTCAATACAAGACAATTATGTCCACATAGAATTCAATGACCTGGTGGTATTCGATGTGAGGATAATCAAGAAGAATATAATATCTAAAGCAAGATTATTTTTTTTCCATCCTCTCATTGTTTATTTTTCAGTGTTATGTGCAAAGTTGAAGAAAACTAAGATTTTGTACTGCGCTATGGGCAATGCTCCTCCATTAGGCCAAAAAAAAAAAAATTGTTTGGTTGTCCTCGACCGACCGACCCTCTGAAAACGGCCCGACCCGACCAACCTCTTTTTTTTTTTTTCACCCAAATGCCGAAAATACACAGCTCATATTTATTTGTATATATTTTTCATAAAACAGTATATAACATGTGTTATTTTTCCATGCAGTCCCATTTTACATAACTCAATAAAACGTAAAAGTGATCTCAAAAATGGAAGTCATTCGTTTCTTTGTTTTTCTTTGTTTTTCAATGGGAGGAAAAAAAAAAAAAAAAAAAAAAAAAAAAAACCCGACCGACCGACCCGATTTTTGAAAAAAGGCATTCATTGGACAACCAAACAATTTTGTTTTTTTGGCCTTATGGGAATGTGAATATGCTAGAAATAGTGCAAGTACAGTAACCTCTGCATAAGTCGTCCTTGTACAGAGTTTATGACCCTTTCTTTCTTCTCTTCGTTCTGTCTGGTCAAAATTCCTATACTTTGTTTTCTGTTCTTTTTATTTATTATAATTCTTTTTGCTTTACAAGAACGAGGTCGGTACTTTATTAGATACGTATACGTCAGATGTTTTGATTTTCTCGATTATCATTAAGCAAGGCTTTGTATTTAAAAAAAAAAGAAAAAGAAAAAAAGAAAAAAGATCTTTTCAACAGTAAAAATCCTATTTATATGATTTCTTTAAAAAGAAAAAAAAAAAGAAAGAAAAAAAAAAAGAGAAAAGAAAAGAAAAGAAAGAAAAAGAAAAAAAAACACGCAAATGATAAGGCGTAAATATTCATATAATGAATAAAAGTGCCGTAAAATATACCAAAGGGGTCGCTTTAGGGTCCTTTATTGTTTTTTTGTACATCAATGATTTTCGAAATTCTTCCCAACTCTTATCATTTATATTATTTGCTGATGACACTAGCGTTTTCTTTTCTCACAAAAATCCAGATATTCTTTTAAACACAATTAACACCGAACTTGTAAAAGTATATGACTGGATTTGCTGTAATAAACTTTCCTTGAACGTCCAGAAAACCCATTGTATGATTTTCAGCTTTACCTTTTTTTTAGCTTTACCCTGAAATGTAATACTTAATAATATAATTGATATAGTTGAATCAACGAAATTTCTTTGTTTAATTATAGACAACAATCTCTCATGGAAACAGCATACCACAAATTCATGCAAATTATTGTCCAGAAATGTTGGTGTCATGAACAAAATTAAATGCTGTTTTCCCTCCAATATCCTTTTAAATTTGTATAATACACTCATACTCCCCTATTTGAACTATGGGATATTAGCTTGGGGCAATTCATCGAGAATGTATCTGGATAGAATACATGTTATTCAAAAACGTATAATCAGGAATATTAATCATAAATATAGATTGGCTCACACAGATCAACTCTTCTATTCCAACAATGTATTGAAAATTTACAATTTATGTCATCTCCGTCTTGGTTGTTTCGTGTATCAGTTAGATCGTGACGAACTGCCAACTGTATTAAATCTATTATTCTCCAAAACTGAACAATTCCATAACTACCCAACAAGACTATTATCATCTTTTCACATTCCATTATTAAGAACTTTATATAAACAGAGAACTATCATTTACGCTGGACCTCTTTTTTTTTCAATTCACTTAAACTTTCACCAAGCTTATTTTCCTTTAAACGAAAACTCAAATCTAGCCAAATTAATAATTACAATGTACACTTTTAAACTGCGGAAGACTTCACAATGTTAATGTCTTGTGTATAAAGTATTGTCCCGTTCCGTGTGGTATTGTACTTTGTATCGTTTATATTTATGTAATATTTTATAAATTTTCATTTAGTGATACAATTGATTTAAGTTTGGGAGCCTAGCTTACAAGCTATGCTTTTTTTAGGTTCCCCCACAATAACAGCAATTAAGTTAATTGACTTGTTTCAAAAATTATACATTCACCTGTTCTGTTTACATTGTAATTATGTTATGATGATTGAAATGTGTATTTTAATGATTTTGCTAGGCAAACACATTTATATTTTGTTACTGTTATTGTGGAAAAATAAATAAATAAATAAATAAATAAATAAATAAATATAAAAGCAACAACAACAACAATTACCCAGGTCAAAGCAATTTTTTAAAGTCAAGATTATACAAGACATGTGTTATTCACCTCTCATAAGTTGAATTTCTCTGAAGTTGAATAGATTTCTATAATCCCAAGAGATTCAACTTAGGCAGAGTTGCCTGTATGTGTATAAAACAATCTCATCCCCTCCCCCTCCCCCCCAAAAAAATTCACATACTAGTAGACAATCTCACGGTAGAGGCCTATGTAAAGCGCACAGAGAATAACTTGTTGTATTATGCGCTATATAAAAATGACTTTATTATTATTATTATTATCATCTAGACAAACTTATATTAACTAACCTGATGTGACCTTGACCTTTGAACTGGGTTGGATCTGCACTGACCGGGTATCCACTTTACAACCACTGTGTGTGTAATCACATACCTTGAAGAACATCTATTAAAGTCAGATAGAAATTGTAACAACGTTAATATACTCTTAAAACTACATCACAATTATTTTGTTAATGATTTGCTCATGCTTGTGTTCAAAGAAGTAAACTTTCATCATTTGGTTGTAAACTATTTCCATGGTAAAATTAAAAAATTAATGAATAGTAATATTACAATGAAGTAAAACTTTCCATTTTATTTTGAAAACTTTACTTATTTGGCTCACTAGGAAGCTTAACAATACATTCAACATTTGTCCAATTAAGGTTTTATGATGAGACCATACAAATTCCTATTCAACATCCATATATTCACACAGCCAGTGGCAGATCCAGAATTCTAAAATAGGGGGTGGGGGGGGGGGGAGGGGGGAGGGGGGGACAACCGAAAAAATTTGAAAGATAGGGGGCAGCAATATATGACATGAAGAATCAACAAGTCGTTTTAGGGGGGGGGGGAGGGGGTGAGCACAACGTCCAATGAGCCTTCATCTGGATCCGCCACTGCTTTACATAATGTAGACTGTCATATTATATGAGTGGAGCGATCGTAGTGAATTGGTTTGATCATTTGACGGGGGCTGCAATGGTTGTGGGTTATAGCAGAGTGATTATCTACACTGCTTTTCCCAACCGAGGATGTTGAGAGCTTATCTGGAAGGATACAAACATCATTATGGTTGGACACCATAATGGACGCTGGAATGCCTGAATAACACTTTGAGCTGAAGTGTATGTACGCACATATGAATGCGCATAATCATAATAGAATCCTATGACCTATAAAAACACACTCTAAATTGCTCTGATTAGTTATTATATTCTACAAACTAAGAATGTTGCAACAGGATTGGTCAAAAGTCAATCATGTGATCGATTTTAGTTTTCCCATCATCAATCATCACTCGTAGTGATAGTACTTTTGAGTTTCGCTGATCACTTCAGTGCCCCATAGAGCATGTAGAGCCATAACGCGTCATCAATTATTTTTAGGATGCGCAAAAAAAAAAGTGCGTTGTCCTCTGTGACGTAACAATTCGCTTTTTTAATTTCTTATCACTTCAGTACATTTGAGCTAGGCCTTTGCGCTAAATAAATTGCGCGCACTTTAATTATACGCATTTATTTTACAAGCGCAGGCATCGATGACTTGAGTGGATTTTTCTTTTAAGGATCTCTAGGAAATCTTTTACTTTTAACCACAATATTGGTTTTCCCGGAGCTCTTAAAATGTTTCAGATGTGGAATATAAAGCAAATTATCACCTCTTGATCCAAATGACGAGGCAAACTATCACTTCCACGGCAAGCTCGATGTACACAATATCTCTCCTCAGCTGTACTTCGGAGAAGATAGCTTATCCATCTTGCCTGAGAAGTGATAGTCTTCCCATCATTTGGATCCACGGTGATTATTTGCTTACTACCATATATTGAAATGGCCTTATAGATCTATTTTTTAAAAAAAGTAGAAGAAGATTGATAACAAAGAAAAAGCATTTTAATACCATAAGACCATAGTCAACAAACCAAATTTCACTTGATATTACATTTGAGGAGGTAATCACCATGACTTACAGAGGCATAAGTATTGAGGCCAACACAGAAAGAGTCTGTGTTGTCGTCTTTCTCTCGAGGTCCAAACTGAACATTAGCCTGAAGACTAGCCTCCAGGTTCCTTGAAGGAAGCTTCTGGCCCAGGTTCCAGCCAAGTTTGTGTCTATCTTGTGACAAGACCACACTGCCTATGCTTGGATTCACATCTACTCCAACCACTACACCCCTGCAGATGGACAAAGTATAATCCTAAACATTACTTTGGGGGTAATAACATGTATGTAGAAGAAGAGCCTAATGAAGATAAGGCGGGGTCTTGGAGCATAAGGTCAATTGAAAGCTCAACATTGTCAACGTTTTCTAAAGCTACTCTTAAAGATAACAGAGGACATCATATATATTGAGGTTTCTTTTCTTCATTACCTTTTCATCTGATATGATTCACAGGCCTTGAATTTTGTTACTTTTAGGGCAAGGCTATTTTCCCTCCAAAATTTAGTGCGCTTTGCCCAATGCAAAGGGCATCCACAGCCATTTTTTCCTCATAAAAAAGGGCATCAAAGGCCTTTTTTTTTTTTTTTTTCTAAAATAGAGCCAGGCTAGCAGGTGGTCAATGCAGGTGGTGATTTCCTGTTTAAAAATACTGCCTTTTCTGTATGGGGAAAACACACAATTCCTGTCCACAGTGATTTGGCGATGAAAATTCTGTTTGGCTGTCCATATAATGTAACTATCACATTCTGTTAACATACTGACATATTTGTTTAAAAATAATAACTGTGATAACATTCTAGCACATCCAAACCCCAGGTCAGCGGGAATGAAACAAACAGGGATGTCTTGCTATTAACTCCTGTCAGACGGCCATTAACTCCCCAGGAGGTCGTGGGGAGCTCTGCCACAACCTCTGTATAGGAGTATCCAATAGGTCTGTATTGCTTTTAGAGACTTTAATGTGACAAAATAGTACCATATTTCCCATTTTATTGTTGATATTAGAGTCATTCATGAAAGGGCAATAAATTTCCTAAAAGGGCATGTCGGCCGCTTGGAAAAAGGCAAGGCCAAAATGGCTGTGACTTGATCTATTTTTCCTTGGGCATCATGGCCAGAGACATGGGCAACGACGGCATGGCCTTCGATGGCCATGGTGAAATTTGTGCCCTGGATCCATGGTTAAAATACTTCAATTGTGTAGGGGAGATGTACAGACTCTTTCATCTACTTTTTGCAATGTTTAGTGTAGATCAAATCCAAATTTTGGCTCTTGAAATAAAGCATTCATCTAAGAATCTATTCTTGTGAAAATTGTAGGACATTTTACTTTCTGAATTAATTATTACTGTTTACTGTGAACACAGGATTTTATAAAAATTGTATTAAATAGTAGGCTTACATAAATATTTGAGTAACGAGTGGGCATATATGACATTTCTTAATTCTACCAATTTTTTGCGAAATGTTAAATAGCTGCAGGAATGTCTTTATTCTCACAACAGACGTTATCATTTCATATTAAGCTTACCTGTTGAAGAAAGGAATCTGCACTTCAAAATATTCAAAAGAGTTCTTGACGTTTCCACTCAGCTTGAGCCTGAGCTTGACTTGTACTTCCCTCTCGTCCCCTGTCATCTCGTAAGCAGCTTTGATTGGCAGTTCAGAGGGTGTGGCCAATGACTGGAATGACAGCTGCGAAGGTGTTGGGGAGGATGACCTCTCAGAAGAGGGCGTGACCCCTCGATAGGTCATTGACGCTCTAGTAGGTGTCTCCAATCCTGAGTCTCGCAATGAATAGTTTGTTGACCTTGATACAGAGGTGGGCGTGGCCGATCTTGCCATGGTTACAGATGACGGTCTGTTGGGAGATGTGACTGTGCTACTTTGGTCAGATGAGGGGGCTGTTGCAGTGTAGTGGCAGAGGATGAACATCTGTGTGGGTGGGTTAAAATGGAACTTTCTTACTGCAGAAGTCACCTCGCCTGAAATATATAATCAATAAGTATCATTGTTTCAATCAAGAATAAATAATGACATGTGAGATTCACACCAATCTACTCTCCATTCCCCTGAAGATGTACAATTACAGTCCACTCTCATTATAACAAATTGATAGGGACCAAGCCAATCACGTTATTAGAACAAATTCTTTTCATATAAAACACATAAAAAATGTGAAATCAAGATTGAGAAAAATGCCTCGTTGCATATTTGTATAATAAAGTTTCTAGCTTTATGATAACAAGTTTAGCTTAACAATAACACATTTCTAAAAACAATCTGACACAAGCCTTGTACAGCATAATTACACAAGTTTATTCGTTTGTTGTGATTTTTGTTTGTTTGTTTGTTTGTTGTTGTTTTTTGTTTGTTTGTTTTTGTTTTTGTTTTTTTGGGGGGTACTTGAGCAAATCATTCATCCAAAACAATATATGAACTTGGGAGGCAATAATTGGCACATGAGGGATTAAGGAGCATTGATATCAATTGGATCACGGACGTTTTTTTTTTTACCTGGTTGAAGGTTAAGAGGATCTGTTGCTGCCACACAAGGATGTATGATGAGGTTCTCCAGAGGAGGTGTCTCCGGTGGAACAACCAGATTCATAGTGACCTCAGGCATGGCACCTTCCAAGTCAGCCTGTGTATAGCAAGGAGGTTCATGAACTAGATAATACATGGCATGGATTAAGTCTTTGAATTGCACATAATTTAAAAGATTCAGGCTGAAGTAGACATGTTTGGGTCCTTACCTGGAGAAAGTGATTGATAATGTACACATATTGCATGCTACACTGTTCCATAATCAACAATCTGTCCATTGAGCTACACAACATAAAAATAAAACCCTTTTAATAATGACAGATTAAAATAACAATCAAGTGAGTAACTGATGCAAGAAATTGTAAATTAGGTCATTCAATTGGAACTTGCAAAATTGATGAATTACAGAAGAGTTGGTAAATTTACAATTACAGTACTAGAGACATTCTTGTCAAAGCACTGAGCAATATTCATTGATTCCCTGATTTTCAGAGAGTTGAAAAAATTAATTTCATTAATTAAAGTTTGTTTAGGATATGTAGAATCCTGGACCAGATTGGTATGATTGCAACGAGTGAGAAGGCAATTCGTCGTTTCATAGATGTAACTCTTTTTGATGTTAGATTTAAAGTATCTATGCCTATTCCAAAGTTTAAAACAGAATTTATCCTCTATCAAGAAATACTTTGCTGAGCAAATTTTCTTTAATAAAATAAAGGCTGACCTTGCAAGTGACAGTTCCATAGAGTTGATAGACATCATCAATATCTTCTCTGTTGTACAAAACTGCACGGATCTGTTCCGTAGCGGTAAAGTGAATTTGTGGTTTGGTTTTAGGAACGACAGGGCGCCAAGCAGGTTGCTACACAAGAACAGGTACAAAGACATAATTAGGACATTAGTAAACTTAGAAAATGCCATGCTCTCCCAACTCTTTTTCTCTTCTTCTCTTTTGTCTGTCTAAAATCATGGATATTCATCTCTCATTCTTATTTAAAGTTTCTCTTTCACTCATCTCACTGTAAATTGCTACATATAGCATTCAGCACATAAGTGCCCTGTAACATAAAGAGTTAAGATCAATTGCAAATTTGATACAACAATCCTGATTGGTTCACAGGGAGATTTTTATGCAAGAAGTCCATGCAATAAAGGTTCTGATTGGCTATGATCAATTTGCAATTGATCGTAATTCTTTATGTTACAGAACTCAGATTTATTTTCAAATGAGCAGTCTGAGCTATGGTCAATATACAAAAACATACATGAACAAACCTATATCACTAATAAATGTTTTAGAGTAACCAGTTGCTTTATATGTTATAAAGAATTGTTTACTTCCTCTACTTCTCATTGCATTGCACACAATAAAATTCAAGATGTTAACAATAATGACAGAATCACAATTTACAGAGAAATAAATGCCTTGATCATACCTTTGTGTGTGCAGAAATAGACTGCGTATTGATGCGACCACTGATGGAAGCTTTCACTGTGGTAGGATTTGAATCAATGACGGATCCAAAGGGCGCAGCTTGAGATAGGTAACAGTAGAGCTCTTGTAGTTTAGGATGCGTCTTGAAGATAGGGAATGCAATAAAAAGTTATGAAGATAAAAAACTGTAGCTTTGACAGAGATTTTTTGTTTTTTATTCTTTGCCTTTTAATATTGCCTGCTGAATGATAAAATAATATGGTGTCAACTCAACATTCATGAGTAATGGCTCTAGCTCTATCTCAGCAGAAAATTTTGATATATTTGTGGCAATGAAAGAATTGAAGAACTCATACTGTGTTCACATAGACATTAACGTTTGTGCAAAAGAACATACAAATCATTCAGAAGTGCTGCAATAGAGGACATAAATGTGTCCACACAATGAGAAAACTCAAATTTCCAGTCCTCATGAAATGCAGGTTTATACAGAAATCAATGTATCATTTAAGAATTGCATTCTGCTAACCCTGAAACATTGTAATTGAGTATGATATACATGTACCTCATCTACAGTTCTTGGTAGAGCTCCTACCACTTCTGCCATCTGAAAGAGGAGAGAAAACCCCACAGAGACACCAGGTCTACAACATACATGAAATGGGAGAAATAATTAAATGTCAAGATACTTCAGTACAGGGGCATGGGTTATGGTTTTTGCCCTGACGAATATCTGATATCCTTTGGCAGAACATTTAAGTGTATTTGCTGTTCTAAACTCAAATAAAGTCAGCCACAAGTACAATGCTTGAAATGTACTATGCACCAACTACACATGTATAGCTGCAAAATAAAAAACAAGGGGAATCCTTTTCAAAGCTCATCTTTGAAAGCACTGTACATATGTACATATATGTACATTCTACATCATATGAAGAAAGAACTGAGATAAAAATTGTTGTTTATTTCTTGAAACATATTTCAGTGCACATATCACCAACACATAATTCCATATTTGCCTAAAATCCCATGATCAATGTCTACTATCGAATATAAATTGGGTTACAAGTAACACAATTCTTTACAATGGTATTAGTGCTTGAATGAAAAAGCATAAAAATATACATCTCAATAAACTCACATATCAACGAGAGGTGGTCTCGAGGATGATGTTGATTCAACAAGAGGCAGACAACTGAACAATATTCCAAACTATTGATAAGGATATGAGAGAAGAAGAGATAAATAATTGAAAATAGTAAATAGTGGTAGAAAAATACGCATTGCAATTGGCCGGATCACTAACACGTGAACTACTTTCAATTTGTTATATTGTACATTATTATGTACAATATAACTTTCAGTTTTTGGAGGGTAAAGCCCGTGTTAAAGGAATGGGGAAAGTATCGATTCTATCGATTGCATTCTTGAGCTAATGCGTAATAACAGTAATATGGTGCGCACAACAGCTTATAACAATGGATACGCGGAGTAAAAATGTACGTCACAATAGCTTTAATAATTAGCACCAAAATGTGGCAAAGATAAAAGCAGATTAGGCAAGTTCAAAGATCTAGGGGTCTATTTTATAGATATATTGACTGCTTTGAGGGGCATGGCCGTTCCTAGACTGCTTAAGGGAAATTCCGCATCTGCTATAACCCAAGACCGCAGGTCGCGGGTTATGGCAGATTCAGAAGTTCCCTTGAGCAGTCTAGAAACGACCATGTCCCGAAAATAAATGCAGTCAATATATCGTTTATATGCCGAAAAACAAGGGTATCTAAAAATAACATACATGGTCTAATTTAGACTAACTAACTACATTAGCGACCAAATCGCGCTGCAAATTATGGTATCTGAAATCATCGCATCGCGCAAAGCAGCCTTATGCACGTAAACAAATGGGGATCGCACTATGCCCGTTGCTAAGGGGCATCCAGGGTGGCAACGGGCATAAATCCAAGTACTATAGACCGATGAGATGTTTTGGAGGCATGGTTGAAGACATGACCAAGCTTTTGACCAATCGGAGGACAGGATTATTCAACATTCTTAAAGTGAGGTATATAAACTATAATAGTGAACGTTCCATCATACAATATTACTGGAGATATGAACTCCACATACTAAATTATCCCTCGTGCAGGTCTATTCACCTCGGCCTGCGGCCTCAGTTAACAAACATCCACTCGGGATAATTTAGTATGTGTCGTACGTATAATCCAGTATATTGCATTCTAGAGTGTCCACTATTTATATATTATATTATGAATTCTATTCTATATGTAATAAATTACAAGTTTTCAATGGCTCTTTACAAAGGATCCTTCACTCGGTAGGCCTAATATATGGATTTCTACAAGTAAAAACAAATTTTAAATATTAAAATAAATTGAGGCAATAATTGTTTATAAAAAGAATTAAGATTAGGTGACAATTCTATTCTATTGTAGTCACGATACAGGGACTGATTTCTAAATATTGAACAGATTAACTATATCTGTCATGAGCTTTCTGTTAATCTTTTATCAATTGAAATCACACTTTACCACAATGTTTATCTATGTCTTACCTTTTCTATCATAATAACTGGCCATAATTTCCCTTCCTTCACACTGAGCTCAAAGATTGGTTTCTGATATATCTTGTCACAGCTGTCCCTAGAGTCGATGAACTGAGGGAAAAACATAAGATATAAAGTGGATTAAAACATATTATCTGAAAACAACATTTTTGCATCCAAGAAGCCCAACCCGGTCTCAATTATATTTTTTAACAAGAAAGAACTGTATTCTAAAAATAGGTGGAATAGTATAGGGGCTACTGAAATAGTAGATTGAAAAATAATGAAAATATAGTGAACTTGGTCATTGCAGCTCTCTACACCACAACCTCCCAGCAATCAGAAAATATTTTACTTCAGTCTCTAAATTTTTTGATAGAGATTAATTTACCTCATGTTAATTTGACTTATTTTTAAAAAGTTTTAAGTGAAGCTATTACTTTCCTCTTATCAGACATAGGCTAAATTGTAATCCAATCAAGTGAATGTCATAGCTGACGATGCCATCTAACATATAACTTTGGAAGAAATGTAAGCACCTGCTTCATTTATAGCCCATGGCACTGGAAGCAGCTATTACAAGTCGGATTAGTGTAAACATGTACCTTATCAGGAGGATAGAGTAATCCTAACTCTTCTAGTATAGCCTTGTACAGTTCCGTCTCGTTGGGTATCTTCACATAATCATTCTTGTCACCTGTTCCTCCGTAGATCTTGGCCCTTTTCTCTACAGTAGGATAGGTTCTGTCAAGAGGACATAGAGATCAATTAATCAGGTGCTAGTGCAGTTTAGCATGCCGCTGAGGGTATGCGGCGACGTGAAGGGATATAGGGTTGACGGCGACCCCCACGCATTAATTAGGGTAGGGTGGTGTGTAGGGGATACCAAACTGCACTAGCGCCATTGATCATAGGTCATGTAGGTTCTGAAGTGAAAATTCAACATGTAGACCTATGCCATGCCGGCAAGTCCAAGCTATTTTGCAACTTTTCCTTTGTTACAAACAAATAATTTACCATAAATTAATTATGAAATGATACACTGCAATCCGTACATTTCAATAAGATGATGAAAAACACAATACACAGAATTAAATAAACAACATTCAACATGCAATTCTGCAGACATAGATTTAGACCGAGGCTGCTACGACTCGAAGACGGAGCAGCCTTGGTCTAATACATTGTAGATCTAGAGGTCTACATAAACAACAATTACCATAACTAGTTAGACATTAACTTGGAGTTGGAGATTGTTTTATTTCAGAAAACCAAAGACCCTAATGCTAATAGAATTTAGAAAGTCCAAAATTACAACCTCACCTTGAAAATAAGACTGATGAAGGTCCATTGCCTGGGAGTGGTATTACCCATAAAGCCCTGAGAGCCATGATGTCTTGATCCTGCAATTACACAGTGCCAATCTTAATTGATAACAGTATAGTATCACAACAGTACAGCATACTAGTGTAAAACGTAAGATGAATGGGACAGATGAATGCCAAACAAAGAGAGCTAGGCGAATGTTGTTTACATTTCGTCCGTACACAGCGGATATATACACGGTACACGTGTCTACATTGTCACTTCCGGGTTAGATACAATTGTGCTCAAGCCTCAGCGTTTTGTCAGGATTTTTGAAATTATAGTAACGCTTCACGGAAAAAAGTCTACCATTCCGCTTTTACAGAAATAGAGAACAATGGGTTTTGATCGTTGGGCGCTCTGATTAGCTACTGGTAGCTATCGCGAGGAGCTCCGCCTCCCGGTTGCGATGACTGAAGTGCGTTGACCGTAACTGAACAACGCGATTCAGCTGTTCCCGATAAAGACCGCTTTGTCGTGCGCGCTGTCAATCATAACCAAATTGGACCCATTTCGCAAGAAAAACTGCAAGACTCGACTTCAAAAACGGTTGGGCGTAGACCCACTCTTTCAATATTTTTTTAGAATAAAGAAGAGAAATATAAAAAGGAACTTCAACGAATCCACTGTCGGACGTACGCCCAATATTTCAAAACGCATAAAGAAATGAGGACTTACCAAAAAAATAAATGACAAATCTAAATTTTATCGTGACTATTGTTCATTGGAAGGCACAATGGTAGTGTATTTCATATGCTAATTCGTGATCATTCGAGCGTCATGCATAAATTACTATATTATGGAGGAACTTTTCTCCGTGCGCTTGTTCTCTCTATCCTCACTATTTTCATAGTGTCGATTGTCTGCGTCGTCATCTGGGCCGTTTGTAGATCCGGCAAGTCAACAAGACACCAGATTTGAGTCTGAAATACAACAAAAATTATTAAGAATCAAATCGCAGCTTAGCAGTGATGGCATCAAGAGACCGTAAGAAACCACCCGATCGTGGTGAAGGCCGATCTGCCCCCAGCGCTCCGGGCGGCGGAGGTTTCGTGACGACTGCCTCTCAGACGATTGAGCATTACCCACCCAACTTCAGACGTTCTAACCGGGGAAGATGCGGGTGGAAGGCACTGACATTCCTGTCTGTGTTTGTGGCTGTGGCTGCGGTCATGGCTGGCAACCTAACAAACAGAATCATGTTGCAGAATTATGTGATGGAGGAAATGAAGTTGAACATTGGAGAAGAAGGAGTGAGCATCTTCAATGCATATGACAGAGATGGAGATGGACATCTCAATGTGATTGAGTTTGAACCTCTCTTGGAAAGGCTCAACATTGAAGACACAACAGAGGTATTAAAAACATTCCAGTTTTCACTTCTAAATTTATTCCAAATCAATAATTCATTTGTGGATTTTCCCAGGGGAGCTAGTACATCATATGTCTTGTCATAAATGTATTATTTTAGCATCTATGTCTGACTGATTTTGACTTGTACAGGAATACAGGTACAGGCCTAGATCTAATGATCTAATTTATACTTTAATAGATCTAGATCTACAAGGTCAATGGCAAAATTGATGAAGTTTATGAGTGAGTATAAATAAGGATTAGGGTCGACATGATTTTTGTAGCTCATCACAAAAGAATTTTGTTTTCACTCCGTATAGATCTACTCATGTTTACACTTTAATCATCTTATTGTTTAGAAATTTTGTAGTCCAGATAATGCCTTATAATATGTAGATGATATCTTGTTTGTCAAAAGGAGGTGATATATAATCCACTTCAGCTTTAAACTTTACAAAAGCAATCATAAATCAATATGTGTAGACATCTCAATAAATTGAATCAAGAAAAAAAAATATTGTAATTGATACTTGCTTTCTTTGCTGACAGTGCATACTTAATACTTTAGCATTGCCCTGTTTCAGTGGCGGATCCAGGC
>CALNVZ010000174.1:21763364-21793364 GCA_940671915.1 Paracentrotus lividus
AAACAATTTAGGCATGTGGAGTATTTTGTGCTTATGACTCAGCACGCGAAATCGCTGAGCCGAACCGCAGCCGAAATTTTGGGTTATAAAAGATATATGGAATAATATAAAGGGGCACTTTTGTTAGTAATTAATAATTTCTAAAAAGATATATTGTGTTATTGTAGACCCTATTAAAGTATCTGCGGAGCGCGAAGCGCGAGCTGAAAATTTTGAACTCAAAATTGAGTTATTTGTGCATTATGTTTAGTTCAGCGTTGAGCGCAAAGCCGCGAGCCGAAATATTGGGTTTTAAAATTAGAATTGGATAAATAAAGGGGCACTTTCTAGTATTAATTAATTTTTTTTAGATAAGTGTGTTTGTTAAACCCTATTAAGTATCTGCGAGCGCGAAGCGCGAGCCGAAAAATTTGAGCTCAAATTTGAGTTATTTGTGCATTATAATTTTAGTATCGCGAGCGCGAAGCGCGAGCCGAAAATTATTGGGTTTAAAAGTATATGGAATGAATAATAAACAGGCACTTTCATTTGTACTTTCTATTTGTTCGCCCACCTCCTCTCCTCCCCCAAAAAAAGAAAATAATAATAATAATAATGATGATGATAATGATAAATAAAATAAATACATTAAATAAAATAAAATAAAATTACAGTTAAAAAAAAGATAAGATTTAAAAAAAAAAAAAGAATGGTCCCCGGATTTTTTTTTGGGGGTTGCAACCCCCCCAACCCCCCCTCTAGATCCGCTTCTGGATACAAGATGTATTGCATATCGTCACATGTCCATATAGCCAAGGTAGTTAAATTTAAAAGCACAAATAAAAGTCATCTGAAAGATGCTTCATGTCAATATGCAGGTTTTCTAGTATGTTTAGCTATCCCCAGGGGATATACCGAGATGTACATTTTAATAATATTCTAACAAAGTCATTATTTATGCATCAACCAAAATATTTGGGATCCAGTGTGCATACATAAGTTCTTGCTATACATGTGAAGACAAACATCTTGTCTGTTGCTAGTTCTGAATTTGCCTTAATTTGAATTTCTTGGGTTTTGCACACCTTGTGCACACATATTCTCTGTCCTCAAGGCATACACATGTACACTTGATCTTGGATATCTAGACGACTCGTCTTTGTAACTCCCCAACAAAATATGGAGACTCACCTTCACTACTCACAACTGCCCTTTCATCCCATGAATCAAGATACAAATGGTCATGTGTTATGAACTCGCCACCCAAATAGGGTGGTGCTGTTACACTTTGTGCTATTTTTCAGCATTAATTTTTCAATATTTTCAAAAGTAAGAAAGTTCATGTAACAAATTTGATTATATGAAGCTATGTTACTCTGCTAGCTCCCTGTGAAGTTTCATTGTTCTAGGTAACATTCTGGTGGAGTTACAATGGTTTAAGTTTGGGGGAGTAGGGGTGGTGCCGGAAGCGGGGCCGCCTGTACAAAGTCAATGGGAAATTTTACATTTTGTGGTTGATTTGGGGAAAACTTGAATTTCTTTGCGAAATTTTGGCTTATGACTGTGAATGTGGTACCAAACTGAAGCTTATAAACTGCTTTATACCATGAAATCACTGAACAATAGGTTTGACGTTACAGTGGTACCCAGGAAGACTCAACAAATTATTTGACCTAAAATGGCAATGCCTCATGTACAAAGTCATTGGGAATTAGAGATATTGTAGTACCGTTGGGAAAACTGCAATATCTCTGCCAAATTTTAGCCTATGATTGTGAATTTAGCACCAAATTAAAGCTTTTAAACTGCTTCATACTATCATATCACTTTAACAATATTTTTGATGGTGAAACAGTACTTGGCAGGACCCATCCCCTCATGAATTTGAAAAAAGCTATATTTTCAGGGCTAAATTTCAGAGCGTTATATTTTTCATTCTAAAATTGTAAACCATAATGAATTATACCTTTTTTGAAAGGTCTTATTATTTTCTACCAGAATATAATAATATTATTAATATTTGGGTGATTATAGATGACTTGACGATAAAAACAATGAAAAATTAGAATAATCTAAATTTCCTGATTGTTTTCCTTATAACTTTTTTATCTTGCACCTGGTTTAATTTTCCATGCAGATTTAGATTCCTTGAGGAATTTCCTTTCAGAAAATGTATAGTTTTGATATATTAGGGTGTAAACTTTTCAAGATACGCAAAAGGCGGCGAACTTATAACACACGGCCAAATATGTCATTCATCCGTTGTTCCTTGAATCTTTCAAGTACAACCCCCTTCATAATTTTTATGAAAGCTGTGTGTCCTGATTTAATTTGTTTTCAATAATCTTCTTTGTTGTGCTTTGCTTGTAGAGAGGAGATTTCACATATGGGGATGAAGATCTTGATCCAGCTGAAGAGGTCTTGACCATAGAAGCCAATTTCATTCCTCTTCAACAAGACACCATGACCAAGTCAAAGGATCTGTCTTTCTTGGTGAGAATATCCAATTAAAAAAAAAAAAAAAAGAGAGAGAGAGAGAGAGATAGGAAACAGTACAGGTTTTATTTTATACTCCCCCCCCCATTATTATCACCTGGTAAAGTCATTTGCTCCCATTTTGTCTGAGATGGAGGGTTGGGGTTATGATTGGGTTAAGACTTTTATGTTAGGTTTAGGGTTCGGGTTTGGTATGATGTTAAAATTTACTAACTTTATTATCAATGGTAACTTTCATGGAGACCTTGAGTTTGATTGGGTGTTGAGCAGTGTGGTAGTTACTATGATAGCAGATTTTACCATTAATGATCAGATTAGTACTCACAATTATAATGGCAGAGCAAATGTCAGGCGCGGATCCAGGGGGGGGGCTGAATGGTGCTAGCGGCACCCCGTTAAGGATTAGGAATCAGCAAACCTTTGTTACAACAGACTTTTAGCGCACCCCGTTAAATCTGAATAACTTTCTTTTTTTTTTTTTTTTTGCTTGTCAATTGTTCGGGACTGAACGATGACCTGACTCCCTACCCTACCCCTATATGAAGATGTTTGAAATTTTATAACGGCCAAAGGCTACCCCCCCCCCCCCCCTTATCACGCGCCAGCGGCGTGAATTTTTTTTCGCACCCCGTTAAAGTCCGTCTCTGGATCCGCGCATGGAATGTCATGGAATCAATGAGCCAAGTAGGGGAGACCGGGGAACCAATGTAACACGGGCAATTGTACAGAGGCTCCCATTCCTCCTTGAGGAGAACACGCTATAAACTTAAAATTTGTAGAGAACCATGCGCATTTAATCGCTCCACATTGCGTATGAGTGTTAGCCAGATTTAACGTGTCGTGGAACTTTCTTACAGCGGAAAAACCGTTTTTGAGCATGAAAAGTAATTATCACATTACCATTGTTTCTTCTGGACAAATATGTGGATGAGCTGACTGTCATTCTGTTAATTTAGAATTATGTCTAGGCCATAGTTTTGCTAAGTAAGTCACGATCACCTGATATCGGATCGCACGACATCGAAGCTAAGATGAGAAAAAATCTCTCCAAATATGGTCACCTCTGCCAGGGGCAATTGTAACAAGCTGTTACAATTGCCCCTGTTTCTGTTTAAGTAACTCCGGTAGGAACTCGGTTAAGCAGATTTCCGCTGAATCAACACCAAGCTATTAATACCAATCAGGGGCCGGAGACGTCTCCGCGATATTGGAGACGTTTTTAATACATTCTGTCCGTCGCGAAAAAAAATTTTCTATTCTATCGTGGAGACGTC
Source organism: Paracentrotus lividus (assembly GCA_940671915.1). Lineage (NCBI taxonomy): Eukaryota > Metazoa > Echinodermata > Echinoidea > Camarodonta > Echinidae > Paracentrotus > Paracentrotus lividus. Next base: position 21,767,114 of record CALNVZ010000174.1, read on the forward strand.
TCCGCAAAGTGAGTACCAGAGCCTCAAGTTTTTATTCTTGTTGTTGTTGTTTTTTTTTTTATAATTATATTACTTTACTGGAAAAGAAAAAGTAAAAAATATGAAGAGGAGGCCATTCGTTTCTTTTAATGCCAAGATTGTAAATGGAGTAGACTTGGATATAAGAAAAATAGCAAAGAAAAGCCTCGTTGATAAGCTCAAGTATCAGAAACTTTTAACTTTGAATGTTTGTCGATTATTATGCTTACAAAAAAAGGTAACCATACCTATAATCTCAGACATGAACATTCAATAACTTTGAACATATCTGTCTAATACGTTTGTTAGAAATGCAATGAAATATTGATATTTTCCGAAAAAAAAGTGCCTTTAGTTTGTTTATCATTTGTTTCACTGTAATCGAGCCTGAAGTTTGTTATCTTGTTTTTTTATAATTTATATCACTTACTAGAGAACTTCAGAACTTCATAACTTTGAATGTATAATCAATTATAGTTTCTTTTTTTACCAGGACCAAAGGTAACCTTATCTATGAGCTCAAACATGAGGAATAAATAACTGTGAACATATGATTTTATTTCATTTTTTCGGTCGTGTCATGGTAACACATAAAAGAAACACTGCAGGATAGCGCCATGAAAACCAAAAGGCCTATTTACAATGGGGTCATATAAAATGGGAAAGAGAATAGGGACCCCCCCCCCGACTTGTTTTTTCTTCATTAAAAAACGCACATATTAAAAAGAGGAAAGAAGAAAGAGGAAGGGAGAGAAAGGGAGAGGCGGAGAGAGAGAGAGAGAGAGAGGGGGGGGAGGGCAGATAGGAAGTAAAAAAGTAAAGAGGAGTGAATGAAAGAAAAAGAAAGATAAAAGAAAGAAAGACAGAGGAGGAGAGAGGGAGGATGGCAGCCCCCATTAAAAAATAAAAATATATTTTCAATATGATACCTGAAAATATATGTCCAATACGTTTTGTTAAAAGGGCAAAGACATATTGATTTTGCCCGAAGAAAAAAATGGCGTAAATTTTGAAGATTGATTTTACAAAAACAAAAAAAAAGAAAGAAAAAAAAAAGCTGTAATTTTTACTTCTTCTCAGAAGTATCACTTGATTTTGCAAGAATGCGTTATAGTCAGCGTAAGCCTAACATAAAGTGTGTGTTAACAACAGTTGTCAGTATAAAGATATATTGTGTAGGTACAAAGTAGATAAAGAACCAAAATATGAATTAATGAAGTCTATATATCTACAGTTAAAGGGTGAAGCCACAACAACCTAAAAAAAAAAAAAAAAAAAAAAAAAAAAAAAAAAAAAACTATCATAAACTTTTGTCCCATTTCATGCATATAACAAGTAGAAAATGTAATAATAAATGGGTCAAGCCATTGTCATGTTCATTATAAATTAGTTTATGTGGTTAATGATGTTTAATTTGTCATGTGCATGCTTTGATAAAGAAAAACAAAATGGTTACAAGTTCATGTGTTACAATTGCTCCGCACGTCTGTTACACAGCTTGCCCTCTGTCCAGGTGCCGGCCAATCCTCATTCGTGTACTCACATGGCGACTATTTGGTTTTTTTCGGTGACAATTCTGTAGCGGATCGTTGGCCTCGAGGCTACCCTTCAAATATGATTGTTGTTGTATCTTACCCAAACATTCATATGTCAACCGCTATGATATGCATCATCATGCAATCTATTTAACCGTATAAAAAAGCAGATATTTAGCTTCAATAAAGCTGATAGGTCAAATTTGGAAAAAACTGTTACAATTGCCCCAGGTCTCCCCTACTGTAGATGGTTTCATCATTGATCCAATTGAAATGACTTTAAGCACTAAACCTACAATGTACAGTAATTTAAAAATTGAGAGCTTGATGTCAGACTCTGACACTTTCCTTTTGTAGGGTGTTGAGGCTTTTTGTTGTACATAGTTTTGATATGTGTGTATTCACAATACTGGTGACCAAATGTGTGACATGAGGGGCAAAAATTCAAAATGACTTGAGGGAAACAAAACCAACTTTTTTTAGCACTGATATACCATAAAATTGCATACAAAGCAAGAAGATAGTTCAAGCATGCGAAGCATTTAAAAATGATACCCAAATATCACAATATGCCATATATAACTATTCCTCACTTTGGTGTCCACTAAACCCTGTTATATCAATAATGAAGCAGATATTTTACATGTAACATCTTTTTCTGCTGTTGTACTGTCATTGTGAACCCTAATTTATCTGCAAGATAGATCATCACTGACCCTTGCTTGGCAGACTGAAGAATACATTCTTTAGGTGGACACCCATCACAAATGTTATACCCATGACAAATACTTACGAGGCAACACCACCTTAAGTAGTTTCTGTTAACACTTATTTCTTTCAAAAGACAACATAAATGAAGTACATGCAGTACAATTTCAATATATGAATGCCAAGAAAAGTTGATAGGCTAGATATTCTCAGAATGCACGTAACATTCGTGATAGACCGTTGAACGGGTGGACACCGCGACAAAATGCATTTTATGTACAGTCGCTATAGCAGCATCTTTCGAAGTGACGTTGCCAATTTAACCTTCATTCACAATGTTTGTTAAAAATGCATTTAATTTCATGAATATACGATTTTAAAATTAAGGTAAAAATAAGATACAAAATGAAAGTAACATTCGTGATGACGAGGACACGAAACAAGATTTTAATATCAAAATATTTTTTTTTCAAAAATATTCTTTACTTGTCTCGAAAAAACAAATACAGACGATAGAATGAATTGATCTCTCCCGGGGGAAACCCCCGCAAATCCTGCAAGCAGATCCATTGCTAGTCATATGGCCTGATAACATTCATGACGGGCAATGGACACCAACAGTAATGAATGTTTATGAAAGTTCAAGGCATCGGTATTCATGTTTGCTCTTTCCACGAATTTCCGAGACTTGTTTAGGCACATAATGCAACCATTTTTATGTACTATAATAGACACTTTGAACAGAATACTTGCTTGTGCTTTTTAAATATTACCGTCATATTCCTCCCCGTTTTTTATGTCACATTTTCGTGTCCACTTTGTGTGTAAAAATTTTAATTCATCAGGCCATATCTTTCTTCTGAATGATCTTGAGGTTGATTTTATCTCCACTATATTGTCTGGTAACATTAAATCAAATAATATTGAAACAGTTCTGTTTCAACGGTCTTATATCCACAAAATGGAAAGGACAAAATATATCATCAAAATCTCTCCAGTATCGTAAAACCACACATATGCTTTGGGAAGAGCTTTTTTCTTGGGGCCATTGGCTAAAACCAACTGGAATTCATTAGTGTAGCAAAGGGATAGATTTATATATTTTCTGTCGATTTACAGCAGAGATTGGCAATGAAATACTAAATTTATTTGGATTAATGCATGCATCATTATCCTTAGGACACTATCTTTCAAAATATTGATAAATGTGTGACCAAACATTCTGACAAATATATTTTAACAAAAACAGCATAATCACGCTCTATATTTGATTCAGAAAGGATTTCCTGGATCGTTTGATTTGACTTGTGCCTACAACAAATGTCTGTTGTTAAAATTGCTGATTCATCCAGAATAAACATTGGCATGAACAAAGATGTGTTGTGTTAAGGAATATTGATCTCCTGAATGCCAAAAAAGGAAATGAATTTGGTAAAAAAAAGTGAAATGAGTTTGGTAAAAAAAAGTGAAATGAGTTTGGGAAAAAATGAGTCTTTTCACTTCCCAAATCTTTAGAGACACTAGCAATGTGAAAATTTACCCATGAGAATGTTTACATTTACATACAAATGCAAAACCTGTACGGTATATCAATTTTTGCTTCTTGGGTCCGCTCATTTACATGTACATGTAAATGTATGTATCGTAATAGTACAGCTACTTCTAGATTTAGGTCAAGATTATATACATGTACTTGCGGAAGGCAGGAAGGATATTTGAATATATTGTCCTATAAATGCAGTTTCAACTTTTTCCATCAATCATGAGGTTTCTATACATGTATAAGAAATGTATCATTCTCAGTTAATCACTTATCATCTTCTTTTATTTTCCTCTTTTAGTTTAAAGGGGGTGGTAGGAAACTTCATAAATAACGTGTGAACTCACTTTCTGCCTTTATATTATGTATTGTGAGCTTCGATTTTTACATGATATGTTTAACACCTGATATCAACAGTGGCAGATCCAGGATTTCAGGGTGGGGGGGGGGGGGGGGGGGGGGGGCACATCCCCTGCACCGCTGCCTGGATCCACCACTTTTTCAATCTTTTTTATTCTCGTGTGAGCAGTCTCCAAGTCATAGTGTTACGAAAAATGAAAGTTTATAAGATCATCCAGTTTGGAGAAGGAAGGAACACATAATTAGATTTGGGCAGGATGCAATGTTGGAAATGTATTGCGATCCATTCAAACATGTAGTACCTGTAGTGTAGGCCTACATGCACAGGAAAAATTAGTCATCATAATTCAAAATTGGTTGCGTTGAGTAGGAAGACCATATCAACAGCTCAACACACATATATTGTAAAAGTGGAAATATTCGCGGTACATTTATTTTCGCGGATTTCGCGCAAAGATTGTACGGTGCGAATTTAAAAACATGCGAATATATGAGCATGATTTCTTATGCATGCTTTGAATGGGGTTAAAAGCGTTCGTACATAAATTCAGCGCGAATTTAAGAACCCGCAAATATGTTTTGCGGCCTCTGAGCACGAAAAATTAATCGCGCGAAAATAACAGCGAATACAGTACATGTACATGTATCTAAGAATCCTTATAGATTCAAATCTGATTTGAAGTCATGTTCTCACTGTATTTTTATTAGATTTTTTATATCTGCACCCTTCTCCCCAAGTTTCCATGATTTCTTCTTTCCTTTTCCCGCTGTGCCTCTGAATAGTTTTAGCTAGATTGATAGCGCATTAAAAATGCTGTATTTATTATTATTATTGATATTATTATTATTTAGATACTTACATGTATCTGTGCTGGATCCATGTTAGTGTTGAGCCAGTGGCAGATCCAGGCGGGGTGCAGAGGTCCCTCCATAATTTTAAAACCACTCATTGACTGTAATATACATGTTGAAATTAGACAATTTTTTTCAGCCCCCCCCCCGATTGTTTTTAAATATTTCCTTGCTGCCCTCCTCCCCCCCCCCCCCACCATTTTCAAAATGTTGATCCGCCAGGGGTTTAGCCCTTCATTATGTATTGTATCTTCTTTTAAATTTGGATGTGAACGTATATCTAATATGGAATTAATAACACTCTGATGAAAACTTGATATTTCTACAGTCCAGTAGATCATCTCTAGCCTCACTGGATAGCTGGCTTACACCCAATGAGAGGGCGTCTGCTTTCCCTGCAAGTGCCTTCCGTTTACTCCTACCAGAGGATGGTGTCAAGGTGGGAAATGGAAATAGACCAGTTCATATATTCAAATTTTATACATACTTTTTTCCCGGTGACATAGTAACAGGGTATTCAAACAACCTGTAACAAAAGAATGAACTACAATGCATGGAATCCGGTTTGCATACATTAGTTGTTGCTATGTCGGGCAAGCCTCTGGAAAGCTTTCAGGTTGTCAAGAACAACTATTGTTCAAAAAGTATGCATAAAATTTGAATATGTTAGTAAACTGGTCTATTGAATTAACATATGAATAATTCTTAAATAGAATTTCTGAAAAATTAACTTGGAGAATTGAATACAAATAATTTTATTTTAATGATTTGAAATTTGACAATTCAATTTAGTACAATGTAGAAAGTGACACAATGCAAAGGTCACATATAATACTGTATTCGCTGTAAACATATGATTGAAAAAAATTGCTTTAGAATGATATATCGAGACCTAAATCTCTGTGATATACACATAATCAAATGTACAGTTTATGTAATATTATTCAATTGGAACTAGAAATAAACAAACTTATTAAATGTACATTTTTCAAATTGTAATTCTAGATTAATTCCTTTACAAGATTTCTTTAGATCTATTCCTGTATTCCTTCCATCTATTTCCAGAAAGAAAAAAATAAAACATCCTCCAACATAATTCCATTTCTCAGGTCGGCAGGCCCTACACCATCATCAAGTCCAAGCTAAATATGATGACCAATCAGCTGTCTAGTAATCGCTACTATCCACCTAGGGTCAAGGGCAAGGAGGTCATAGTTCACAGGCTTCTCAGTATCTTCCATCCAAGGCCATTTGTCCACTCCAGGTTCGGGCCTCAGGGTACCGTAGCTGTGGTCAAGGCAGTCAGCGGAGACTATGTGGAGATTGTCTTCAGGTAAACAAAGCATGAATACAAGTTTGGTATAACATAAATGTGTTATTTTATTCAGGGCTTGACATATGCCGGTATGTTGCTCATGCATATGAACCAAAAACCGGACCCAGAGTGCACAAACCCTTCATTTTAATGAAATTTAAAGCCCCACTTTATACTTTCATTCAAAGTGGTTAATAAATACATGTACATAAGGGTTAGTTCTGGAATCCAATACTACTCTGGAGTGCACTTCAAGGAGTTCATGATCTACATATGATTAATGATCACGAAAGTATGCTTGGGAAATGGCATGGACTCTGACCATGTACAGTTTGGGGCCACCCTCAGATTTAAAAGTAAATCATACAATACACTGCATTCTGCATTTACTCAAATGTAAGTATACAGAACGATTGTTTTGGGGAACTACCTCTAATTCTATTTTCACAAAAATGCAAGAAAATCTTGAAAATGAGAAGAAAGTTTGGGGCTCCGTCATGGTTCAGTGATTTATCGCATACGTAATTTGGCATTTGGTATTATTAGTTGGAGATCAGTTGAAGTAAATAAATATCTCACAGTCAAATGGACAAAAATTAACAATGAAAGTATGCCAAATTTCACTTTTTGTTAAACCTTTGAAGTCAATGTTCATTCTACTGTGAGTTATTCCTTGAAACTTGATACACAGCTCCAGATAGTCACTAACTAACATCTTGATTCAAATAGCGTATCAGGAAAGTCACTGAACCATGACGGAGCCCTAAACTTCCTTCTCATTTGCATGATTTTCTTGTATATTGTGCGCACTGAGGCGTGAAACATCAGGATTTTTGTGAAAATAAAATCAGAGGTACTCCCCCGAAATAATTGTTCTGTATTTGTTCATTTGAATGAATGCAGAATGCAGTGTATTGTATAATTTTATTTTAAATCTGAGGGTGGCCCCAAACTTTTAACCTGTACCTTGTGTCATATGAGAACCTTACTGTAAATCTTGTTTTGGGATCTATGCATGACATAATGGACCTCTAGGAAGAACAGAGATACTTTATAAGTATCTCTGAATAGAGCATCCATCCTCTTATTATTTGTCTCATTATATACATGTATTTAATTTTGTTTATTCAATTTGTATATTGATTTTCATGTATGTATTTTCATTTGCTTTTTTTTATATGGAGAATAAAACCAAACCAAACCAATATACAGTAACAGTAATTCAAAACTAAGTTACAAGCAGAATACCCCCTATGGTTATTTTGAAAATCTTAGAACTTTGATTCTAAACAAAGATTTAATCACATAGAAAATGTTATGACAAATAAGTTAACAATAACATTGCTTCTTTTCTCTCAGAACCCATGCAGAGTTCCAATTGAATGAGCCACCGAATCATCCCTTCTGGTTCACACCAGCACAGTTCATAGGTCATTTGATCATTAGGAAAGATGCTTCGCATGTAGAATACTTCAATATGCATGTCCCTTCAAATAGGAGCTTGAATGTCGGTGAGTTTATACAATATCATTTTAAAATCTATAGAGTTTTTTAAAAGCTTTTATAAGTTGCAAGAAACTTCTATGTCGTGATTTAAGTAGTAATCATGGCATAACCCCCAGAATCGTGACATAAATGTATGTCACGATACATAAGACTTTCTAGCAACAGGGCCCATTGGTCATCTGGGGGGCGTTTCATGAAAGGACTTGTCAGATGTTTTATTCAACAAATTTGCTCTCAGCCAATCAGATGCAAGCATTTCAGTAGCTTATAACAGTTGTCAGTGAGAATCAGTGAATATTTTTTACATGAAGTGCTCCCTGATCATTAGAATAGGTTGGTCACATGTTCAATTTACATTAATATATATGTGCATTCAAATAGAAGTGTGGATGTTGGTAAGTTAGTGGAATATCGCTTTACAATCTAAAAGTTTGATTAAATGTTATTCTTTTTTAAATACCTGTCTCATCCTTAACAGCAGATGTTATTTTGATAGTTTTTCCCATCTACATTCAACTTTTCATGAATTGAAAGTAAAGTTTGTTTTCATTGCACAATAAACCTTTGTTAAAATGTTTTGTAAAATTTCAATGGCAGATTCTAGTTTACTTCAAGAAGAGCAAAGATCCCTTGTTGAAATGTAATTTGATATGAAATTGTGGAGGTAATGTGGAGCCAGACCATACAAAAATGCCTTTGATATAAAGAGTGTATTCAAGCAAATTTCTTCTCTGTCACATTGTTACAGACATGGAATGGATGAATGGACCCAATGAAGTTGAACACATGGAGGTTGACATCGGTTTCATGCCCAAGATGGAACTCTACACTTCAAGCCCATCATCTCAAGTCACCATCTACTCCGAGTCTGGTGATGTCCTCTACGAACCGTCCAATAAGCAGGAGACATCGAATGGGGAAATAGCATGGGACGAGGAGATTGGTATAGAGGATGCCCTCAGACTGTTAGAGATTGAGATGTATCCATTCAAAAAGGTGAGAACAAGATAGAATGGAAATTTGAACACATAATGGTCAATCAGAATCCTTGTTGCATGCACTTCTTGCAACAACGTTTCACTCTGAACCAAACAAAATAGTTGTTTCAAATATGCAATTTGAAAATATATACATGTATATCTATTTTTGTTTGTCTGAAACTCTTTTACTGACAAGTTCAGAATGTACTAGATAGATCTGTATCATGTATGCTCTTCAGAGTTTTATTTTATTCTTTCAAAAAGGTTTGTACAAGTGAATTGATAATAACAACCATGTAACATTTTGTGTTAGTGTAGTAGTTGTGTTTATTGAATATTCCCTTGTTTTGGTTTCAAATTCAATTCCAGATTGAGTATATGCCTTTAAATGCAGCATTTCAAAAAGCACAGGCAGAGAAAAGACTGGTGCATCACATCTTACTCTGGGGTGCATTAGATGACCAGTCATGCTGAGGTAAGATCTACTTTTTGAGAGAAAGGAATTATTAGTTATAGCATTCTTCCATCATTTTTTAAAATGTAGGCCCTCTAGAGATACTGTTGAATAGTATACTAATACTCAATGTTTTTTAGTGTGATTGTTCGGAATATTACATAAGCATGCAAGTTGAACTGTTCTATTCAACGATGCAAAGCGGAGTTGAACAGTTCAACTTGCACCAAATGTAATATTTGAACCGTCGCACAAAAGCAAAAACATTAAATATTTGTTTTATTCAATTTTCGATATGCTCTAGTCCAAGATAAATCCAATGTTATGTCTTGAAGTAGGACTACATCTGAATCAATAGTACTAATCTTAATGTGAGAGCAATAGCCGCTGAGACTTGGGAGAAATGGTTGCACTGACAGCACAATATGCGCATTCAGTTAATGTATACGCGTCATAAGTTCAGGTCAGTTGGAGGCTATTGCACGCGCGTTCAATAAATCTATCGACTATTGAACTGGCTATATCATCATAGTTCAAAAGCTGCTACCGCTGAATGTCACGTGACCCACATTCATCAAATCAGATGTAAAAATCTATGCATGTGTTGAATAAAATGCGATATCAATACATGAGTGTGTTTGTCTACATCTACAGGGAAGAAATAGAATTCTTTTTGGAAATAAAGAAGATAGTTTAAAATATACCGTGAAATTCTTCTTGGGGTAGGTCCGCATATCGGGGCCATCTTTAGTCCTTTCTCCACACATCTCTGTCTTGGGACTTCTACTTCATTATTCTATGTTTCTGTCCCTTTTCCTCACCTCTCATAAATTTAAGCTCTCAATATATTTACTCATAATCTTGACAAATACAGGTCCATTTCCATACAAGGAAGTTTGCCTCTTCCAAAATTGTTGTCTATAGGTTAGAAAGTTTGCATAGTCTACCTATTTGTGTGCTGTTAATTGTATACTACACCATGGACACGAAAGCATGGAATTGATGCAAACTATCTAACCTACATTGTGGGAGAGGCATTTTTATGCGAAAACTTTCTTGATACAATTATTTATTTTCTCATAAAGTAGAATGTTCATGTTTACCCGAAACACCCTGTCTTGTTTCCTTCTAAACTTACTAGGTTCGGGGCGGACTTTACGGGAGACGTCTCTCGAAAGTCCGCCCGTCCTTCAGCTGTTGGGCAGCCATTTTGTCAGCAGCTGGTCCCTTGTGGCTGACCTGGAGGTCATCAGTGATAATGAAGATGACCCACAGTATGCAGCATTAGCTTCCATGTCCCTAGAAAAATATAAGTAAGTCTAAGAGGACCAATTGTCTAACACTTTGCTCTGTATGATAGGGGTGCCACTCCAGTAGTATATACTGTATAACCAAAAAGTTTCGCCCTTCATGAAACTTTTGCAAATTTGGAAAGGGGTCTAGATTAGCGAATTTTCATGCCATGAAATATTATAATCAATACAGTATGCAATTTGTTAAGGTTTTTTTTTTTAATTAAAGTACAAGATTCCGTACCCATTATAACGAGGTGATCATAACCAAGTTGATTACTTTGTGTTAACAAAATCTTGTTTTACTGAACATACTGGTGCATAGACATAAGGGTGATTCCACGGGGTTGGGGCAACTTTTGTGACGTACCACAACTCCAAATCCATATCTTTTTCAAACCAGGCAAATATATTCCAATAATGGCATGAGCAAAAAAAAATGGGGTCCCATCCAGTATTATTTCTCAAAGACTATGGCATATTGCAATTTGACTCATGAAAATTTCTTGTCCATGTAAAAGCAATATGATGTCCCTGTAACGGTGGTAGATTTTTTGTATGCCTGTTGCTTGAAATTCATAAAAGATTTCCAATTTTAATGTCTATTACTGAGAAAAGAGAGCAATTTTTCATTGACAGCTCAAAACTTACCCACATCTGAATTGATCTTCATGGTGAACTGCAAAAGTTGATACCTCCGTTACAGGGGACATTGCATGAAAAATTGCCCCAACCCCATGGAATGACCCCTAAATGGACTTGTTTGCAGCTGGGATTGAGAGAATTATGTCATTATAATGGATTCTTGTATCAGTGCTCGTTATAACAGGAGTAGACTGTAGAAACTAAGACTATGCAATTTATGTGTAACTGATGTGAAGAGACATTTTTTTTTCCCGCTTTCTCAAATAGCAAACATCTGAAAGCTGTTGATATGAATGATGTATAATTCCAAGTTTATTGTTTAACACTCAACTATTTTTCAATTTAGACCCTGGGTCATGTTTCATTGGTGGTAATCTGTATCAATCTTGTAATGAATAAAGTCTTAATGAAACATTCAGGGGCATACATTATATCATTGTCATTCTAATGTATTCAAATATTCATATCTATCATTTCGTTGTTTGTTTGGGTTTTACTCATCTGTTTATTGAATCGAACTAATCAATGTTAAGTAGCATAATTTGGTTTGAGGTCGCTATAAAACTTGACTTGTGTTTAAGACAAAATATTGTTTTACTTAAAAATTAATCCAGCATAATATTGACTCTCTCTCTCTTTCTCTTTTTACACAGTTTTCCTGTAGAAATACTTATATCATTGCCAAATGGAACTGTTGTTCATCACATCAATGCTAATGATTTACTAGATGCTAGTAATACAGAGAATGCAGGTATCCTAGAGTAAGTCATTTCCTTTTTTTTATGAACCAAGTATTCCTTTTATTATACCGAATGAAATTGAGGTTCAAAGAAATTGAAAGCAATCAGTCATTTGGTATTTTAAAATCATCTAGCGAAAAATATATATATATATCTTGATCGGTTCAACTTGTTGGGACAATAGAAATCATTGGTTTAGGCAGTTGAATTACACAGTATGTACTGGGGCATTTTGTCATGCACTCATCCGAGTATCAGTAAAACCCAAGAAAACAGAAATTTGAAAAACTAGCACTACCAAGGGGAACTATTTGGTCACTTAACAAATTCTCATTGTTCACAGTTTTTTTTAAAGATCAAAGTAAACAGGTGCTAGCGTATTGCTGGCATATCAAACTTTTCTATACGTCCAAACACATGCAATCATACACATTATTTCATCTAACCCATTTGGAAGGGGGGAAAAGCCCATTTTGAAGTTCTTAATTTTGGATTTTTTTAATGCAAATACTCTACTGAAGTCATTTAAAACCACTTGCAGGTGGATTTTTTTTTTAATAGGTGGGGTAGGAGGAACAAATACCCTTAGTTACGTTAAAGCGCTTAGAGATGAAATTGTTTCATATTAGGCACTATATAAATCGCAAATATTATTATTATTATTAGTAGTAGTAGAAATGTTATCCCGTTCTCTTTACTCTTTATGTTAGGTCATTCTTTCTTTGTGTCTTATTTCCCTCACAGTACGTTCACCGATCCATTGGTTACAAATTATGCAAAGTTCTTGAAAGAAGGCATCAGCAAAGCCGAGGCTGTTGGTTATTAAATAACAGATCCCACCTTGAAGTACTGCCATATATTCTAATGGTAATATGAATAATGAAAGCCCTAGGGTAGTTGTGATAGTAACAATCATTGGCCTCTGAGCACTAGAAGGACCTTCAATCATATATATACTTTAACATAGATAACACCATTTTGGCTTTATCAACAAACGATATCTCTGCTACATACAAACTATTTATCTAACCCTAAGTAGGCTATTATATGTTCTGAAGACATGAAACATTTTTACATTTTAATAAGAGGCTTTCTTACTGTGCCAAATAAAAACATCTTTAGGTCAGCATGAACATTGATTAATTCAGTTGCAAAATGATTGCATGCTCATTCTTGCCCTTACCAGAAAATATCTAGAAGTTGTGAATGCTGACTGCTAAAATACATGTACATTGTATGGAGGATAGTCAAACTATCACCTATTGTTTCAGTAAAAGGAAATATTTAGGATAGTCACTACCATGAGAAGGAATAATGACAACTTCCCATTTTATATTTTGCAGAATTTGATTTGAAGTTATCACTCCTATTATACTTAATTAACAAGTATATCCCTTAAGGGTATACATACCAGCTTTAGTATGTACTCAATTTTGAAGACCATGTAATCTATTTAAACTGAATCCAATTCAGAAATTGTTAAATACTTATCTCCTTGAGGGAAGTAATGTGGAATTTATTTTTGATATATTCTCAAGTCATTATTTATTATTATGTATTATGAACTCAACACAAGCATTGTTTATTATGAAGCAAATGACTTCCATTTCATTTTGATTTTTAAAAAAATTGTTGCTTTTTTATAGGAAATATGCAAGGGTTTGACACATTAAAGGTACTTGAACTCTATTCCCTCTGATTGAACCTATGATGATCTTACCACAAAGTTGCTTTGCATGCTGGGTAAGATTTGAAGCCAATTTGCCGATCAGTGTAGGGAGATAGTCTAAGGATCTGCAAGCCCAAAAGTTGGCAATGTCATGGGTGTGTCAAGATTATTATTTTTCTTGATGGGGTGGCTGGTTTCACCTTGAGAATGTTGTATGTATAAAGTGATATCAGTGATTTATATTGCATCGGATAATGACCGTGTGTTGTGATTAGGTATTTAAACATTTCTTGCACTCTGATAATGATATTTAAAGTGTATTTTTGAAGTTCAATAATTGCTTCCACACTAGACTTGTAAACATTTTGCAACTAAATTTATGATAACTGGACTTCTTTGCAATAAATATATTATTTTTGTTTGGTGCTCTCAGAACTATAAACCTATCATTCTCACTAACATTCTATTTTTTTAACATAACTTATATGATAACAGAATGTAGTTTAAGTATTTGATTACAAATGCTACCATTGTTAATTTTCATATAACTTGAAAATATATTGAATAGTGATTGATAAAAGTGGAATTTGTTACTGATCCTATTAGTTGCAACTATCAGCCTTTTCTAGCTAATGCCACTCTCATTATTTTCAGTATATAATATGGAAAGAAATGAGCACAAAAAATGGGGTTCCATTGGGTTTCAAACCTAAGACCTCCTGGGCGCCGTAACACAAAGGTTTGCAATCAATCGCAAAGTTGCAATAGCCAATCACAATCACTGTTGCATGCAATTTTTGTTCAAATGACTGATCAGTGACCAATTACAATGCTTCTTTCAAATTTGCAATTGATCGCAAACCTTTGTGTTACGGGGCCCTGGTTACAAAACAGGCGCTCTACCATCTTAGCTATGGCAAACTCATGATAGCATTTGTCCGTGAAACCCGTTAACCTTGATCCCTTGCATTTATCCCCAAGTTATTTCTATCCTTCTAACAACTCAAGTAATGAAAAAAATATCAGTTTCAGGGACAAATGACTTTATAGGTTTGCTATAGCTTAGATGGTAGAGCACCTGTCTAGTAATCAGGAGGTCTCAGCTTCGACTTTGATGGAACCCCATTTTCTTTGCTCATTTTTTAATATATCTCTTTACAATCAAAGCCAGCAGATTTTGCAGGAGACAGAGATACATGTAGCCAAAATATGCGTTTCATGCTTATGCTCTCTTACTCTTGTTTATTCATGTTTTGTTTTGTACATGATCATAATGAAATTCCCTGTTGCTGAACTAAAAGAATAATATGAAACAAAAAGAAACAATGTATCGTGGTTTACTATGTTGCCTCCAGGTGTATGTTCCCAAACAGTCATAGATTAAGTCAATGAAATATAAGGTTTGATATGCTGTTTGCATCCCCCACCCACACCAGTGGCAGATCCAGATATAAGGGGGGGGGGGGGGGCGCCACCACCAAAATTGTCTCATTTTAACATGTACAGTCAATGAGTATGTTCCAAATTATGAGGGGGGATCCCCTTAGCCTCTGCACTCACACTCCTTTTATATAAAAATCTGTGAATGCTGATTTGTTTTTTTCTCCCTTTAAATATTGATCACATAATAATGCCTCTGAAACTCAAAATCTTCATAACTTTGCAATTAATACATTCAGACCTCACGTAGGCCACGTTGCATAAAGAGTTACTATTATAGTAACCTTGCCATCAACATCAATGGCAACTACCATGGTAACGTTGCTCAGTAGCCAATCAAAATGCTGTATTTCATGAAAGTTACTTTTTACGCAACGGGGCCCTGGTCTCTTGCTTCTCTTTATATGTATCCTTTAACCACTACATCTGTTGTTCTAAGATGAGACCTGGCAAACAAAAGGTATTGATCTTTCCATCCACCTGTTAGATGAGTTTGAGGATCAGTTGAATCTTTATTGAATAAGGTTGTGAGGAGCGGAATCACACTTCTTCATTTCCAAACAATTCCCTGCATTGTGTTTGACCAGAATGATAAAGGAAATCAATGCCCTTTGTTTAATGCCTATCCACATATTACTCCTGTATATTGATTGACGTTTTGGTTCCAGTTATCTGGTTACTTTCAGTGGCAGTTCTCTGGGTGTGGCACTACAGAGGCAAGCCCTGATATCTTTTATCTGCCACTGATATAGGGGCAAAGAAAATTATCAGAATTGAATGACTGATTAGAGGTATAATGCGAAACCATATTGCCACAGAAAAGAAAGACAATATTTTTCTTTAAACTTAATTCGAACATTTGACAAAGTGAAATGTATAATACATGTATATGTTGTTCATGTTTTCCCTTTAAAAATGTGTAGCTATATGAAAACAAGTAATAGACGGTACACATTTTCAAGTGTCAATGCATCAAATTTACCGGGCAAATTTAGTAAGTGACTTTGGGGAAAACTTACATATGGAGAG
Source organism: Paracentrotus lividus (assembly GCA_940671915.1). NCBI lineage: Eukaryota > Metazoa > Echinodermata > Echinoidea > Camarodonta > Echinidae > Paracentrotus > Paracentrotus lividus. Next base: position 21,783,197 of record CALNVZ010000174.1, read on the forward strand.
ACTATATTTTCGTATAAAACACCCCAAAATTGGGGCAGCAGGGCTAAGCAGGCAAGGCTGTATAAAGAGCTACAATATTAATTTCAAAAATATTTCCTGATAGTTATCACAAACTGCAATTGTAGTGTGATGTTACATGGAGTGCCACCCTGCACCCAAGCGCGGTGATTTCATGTCACGACTGGGGGGTACGGAAACACCCGAAAGTGAAAAAATAATACACTCTAAATTCGCATACTTCGCACATTATTCAGAAACTAATGAAAATGTTTGCGAGCGCAAAGCGCGAGCCGAAATTTTTTACTTAAAATAACATTTAGCATTGTATTTGACATACATTTTACCTCTTTATTAGCTTCACGAGCTAATCACTACATAAAAATATGTAAAGCTTTAAAAATCGAGGGGGGACAATCCCCCCCAGAAAAAAAAATCGAGGGGGGGGGGACACGCCCCCCCCCCCCCCCCCCCGTGATCGCCGCCAATGCATGCACCCATTGTGAATATATATATGTACAGTTGAGGCCAGAAGTTTACATACACCCAGGAAATTCAATGAAAAGTGTTCACTTGCCAAACATCATAAAATATACTGTATCTTATGAAGTATACTATCATGACAAATTCGGTATCAAACAAATGAGTATGTCATGCTCTTTCATCACATTGGTTTGTTATCAGGAGCTGAAGAATATTTAGATGTAAATTTTTTCCCAGAAAAACTTCATATTTTAGAAAAATTAAAAATAAAACTTTACCAAAACATTTCATATTTGTGCTCGCTACTTTTCAACACAAACATTTCAGATTACAATTTTTTTCAGAGGTGACATATCATGATAGAAAATGTAATATCATTCGTTTATTTGACATTTATATATTTCTATGAAGGCCATGCGGTATGAGGTGGGCCCTTTTCTGTTACAACCCAAGTTTTCCAAGGAATTGTACCGTTTTTATTCAATCGAATATTCTTCTTACATTTGACATCTTATACCTATAAAAGTATACATATTCTGAAAGAGAATTGTCTGAGGAATCCAAAAATACTATCAGAAAAGGGATATGGGGAAGTCATAAAGAGTTACAGACCCAAATATGTCGAAAACGGATGGAAAAAAGTACTTCCAGAAAAAGGTTACCATGGAAACAAAATTTCACCCTACAACAAAAGACATGCATATTTGAACTCCTCAAAGTCAGACCTTTCCAACAATGTATAACTTGTTAGGGGTAAGCTTTTTTAAAATAATTTTGCGCGATCATCTTTTCAGCGAAAATTTCTGATAGGAAAATTTGGGTAAATATGTGTTACAATGAGTAATGCATGATTTACTTCCAAAATATGACACAGTTTTGTCTTATAACCTATTTGAAGTTATACAGTCTTACATGAATATAGTTTGCAAATACTTGCTTATATAAAATATATATAAAATATATCTACAGTGCTTATTAAAACAATTAATTTGATCTGGTTCATGTTGAGACATGTCAACCGACACGTGCAAGGTATCTCTGAGATGATCTACCTGGTGAGGATAAAGCATATCAAGCCAATGCAGTGATGTTCAATTGTAAAATGTAGTTTGAATTGTAAATAATCAATCACCCATGAAATAACTTTTATGGCAAACAGATGTTATGCAATACTGAATCATACATGTGGTAGAGCCATCATCATCATTATCTCACTTCATTAGGGAAGACAATGCCTTAATGGAGTTGAGGAATGTCTAAGATGGTGGGGTTTTTTGGTGGTTGCATTTGCTGTGCCTCACCAATATAACTCAATCCAATTATTACAGTTCCTTTTGTTTTATGTAAACAAAGCATAGGTAAATGGTAGTGAGAATACAATTAAACATGTAGGCTGAATAAGTAAACCCATGTCCGAGCATCAACTAATATTTTACTTCACTTTGTGAATCGTAGAAATACCTGACGACCACAATCTAGACAAGTTAAATCACATTATTTTACAGATTTTACATTAATTATTTAAATTGATTAACTTAATTAGCCTAATTAGGTATTCTTAATTTCATATTTTACACACTGTTACTAATAGATAGATATAATATTCCAATTTAACTGTCTTATGTTAGATTTTATGATGTTAAAACCTGATTTATTAATGCAACAGAAATTTATGCTCCTCCTCCTCATGCTCCTCCTCCTCCACCACCGTGCAAAAATGGCTACTTCAAGTTAATTAATTGCTAATTACTTGTAAATGAGTGCACCATTAGTATTTCTTCTAATATTAAGTTATTGGCAGATATATTTCCTTCACATTAGTACCAAATATACCCATATGGCACATGTATTTAAAATTTTATATCATTTTTCATGTTTGTGCTTGTCGCGCAAATGTAACGGCACCACCTATATGGGGGCCCAGTTTAAAACACATGGCCTGAAATAATTTTTGAAAATATGATCACTAACAATAGAATACATTTGCCCAAATTATTATTGTTTTCTACAAAGAAGTTTTGACTTTAAATATTCTTTAATCCGATGGGCATCCCACTCATGTCAAAGAGCTTAATGCACTCTTTTATTTGATACCTAATTTGTCATGGTAACATTAATATATCTGAAGATACAGTAAATTTCATAATGTTTGACAAGTGAAGAATTTTCATTGAATTCCCTATATGTACACTTCTGGCCTCAACTGTATATATATATATATATATATATATATATTATATAAATAGTGTACGATCTATCGCGCAATATACTGGATTATAAGTACGACACATTCTAAATTATCCTGAGTGCAGATTTGTTTCTCCGAGGCCGCAGGTTCCAATGCAAACTGCTTTATTTCACTCCAAAATCAAGAGAACGGTCAGCCCGGCCGAGAACGAAACATGCAGTCACTTGGCATACGAGCGCTTCGCCAGCAGCTAGCTACCCGTCCACTCTGGCTTCGTGTAACATAAGGCACCCGTTGGGTTCGAGGGAAATCGCTCGGTCGATCATGTCACGTCAGCTGTTTAAGTCCACTTTATTTCAAGAATACGATCACAAAATATTCAAAGAAAACTGCAGAAAATTGTTAGTTTTTGAAGAATTATTATCGTCTTGTTACATATCCCAGTTTGGCCTCGGTGAGTAAAACAAATGGATCGCTATTTGTGTTTAAAATCCATTTTCGGCAAATTTCACAAATTTCACTTCAGGTCGCGTCGCAACGGTCGCATTGATCCTCTTCACGCGTATCGATATTATCGATATTTTCCCCATTAATTTAACACGGGCTTTATCCTCCCAAAATTGAAAGTTATATTGTACATATGTACAATATAACTTTTTGAAGGTAGGTCACGTGGTATCAATCAAGCCAATCACAGCACGTATTTTCCTACCACTATTTACTATATATATATATATATATATATATATATATATATATATATATATATATATTTTTTTTTTTTTTTTTTTTTTTTTTTTTTTTTTTTTTTTTTTTTTTTTTTTTTTTTTTTTTTTTTTTTTTTTTTTTTTTAATTTTTTTTTTTAGTAATTTGAATTAATTTATTCTTATTTCATAATTACGAAGGAATAACAACACCACACAAATACTTAATGGCAAATAGTAATAAACTTTATTTTAATGGCAAATATTTTGACAAGAATGAAAGTTTAAAAGATTTTTGAAATGGGAAGAAAGAGCTGGGTCTGCAGATAAATCTTGCTGTGACTTGGTGACATAATCGTTAGTTAAAAACTTAGAGATAAAATGGTTAGTAATAACGTACTAACTACTTCTCGTTGATTTTGATTGTATATTTTTTTTTATCAGGAACGTTTGAAATTTAAACAGGCTCAACAAAACATTGATTTTATTAATCACCGGACGGACAAATGATTAATAGATATCATTTTTTTTAATTTTTTTTTAATACTTTTAAATATTCCTGGTATGAGCTTAATTCCTAGTTAATATATATTTTACACACCCGCTCTTTGATATAAACCCCTCACAAAAAGTTTCGCAAGTCGACTTTGGGTCATGATAACTTTTCAGGTACGCTTTAGTTATTCCTGATTTTCATACCATTGGAAAGGTAATTTATTCCCCCTTTTATTAATATCCTACTTGTAATGATTATGTCATGCTTCAATGCACAGAATATCAGAATATGGAGAAAAGTAAAAAGTCAAATGTTGCAAAATGCATTTATCAAAGCGAAGTTCCGCAACTCGACTTTAGGCTCTGATAACTTTCGAGGTATTTTCTAATTTTTATTGAATTTTAGACCATTGTCAAGATAATTTATTCCTCTTTTCAATGACACCCTTATTGTAACGATAGTGTTGTTCCTGCATGGACAGAACACGTGAATGTTAGGACAAGTCAAAAGTTAAATGTTGCAAATTGAATGCCTATTGTGAGTATTATTGTCTGTTGCGAGCAATAACAATGCATTTCGCAACTTTTCACTTTTTACTTTGCATTATATTCGTGAGTTATGTGCATTCAAATATGATGTTACTATTGCAAATAGGGTATCAATAAAAAGAAGAATAAATGAACTTTTTAATGCTATAAAAATTGACAATGATTTAATCCCCACATTAAAATGTATCAAGGTTGAGTGTTGTGTTACAGAAATTTAAACTGAAAATTATCTTTCGCTTTGTCATGTATTCAAGTGGTATTGAGGGGTTCTGTGGACACAGGCATGATATCACCCTGACAAATAAGGTATCAATCAAGAGAGGAATTAATTATCTTGACAATGGTATAAAATTCAATAAAAATTAGAAAATATCCCCGAAGTTATCAGGACCTAAAGTGAAGTTGCGGAACTTCAATGTGATCAATAAAAATGCATTTTACAACATTTGACTTTTTACTTTTCTCCATATTCTGATATTCTGTGCATTGAAGCATGATACAATCATTACAAATAGGATATCAATCAAAAGGGGAATAAATTATCTTTCCATTGGTATGAAAATCAGGAATAACTAAAGCGTACCTGAAGAGTTATCATGACCCAAAGTCGACTTGCGAATTTTTTTGTGAGGGGTTTAGATAAACTATATAAAAACAAAAGAAACAAACTATGCATGGATTTTTTTTTTATACAAAATTTCTCTCAACTGACATTACAGATTTGCCTATTTGCGTAGAATACAAAATTTAATTTCCACAACCACAACAGCAACAATATCTCAAATTTTAATTCTGATTTTTTTTTTTTTAAGAATTAAGAATTAAGAAGAAAGAAATAAACAGACAGTGGGTTCCCATTTAAAGAATAAAACTATTCTATTTTTTAAATATCCATTTTATTCTTCCTATTACAGTTTTCAGGCTTACCACATGTTGTTACCAAAAAACTTTCAATAAATTGTGAACAACTTTTCTCGTTTCTCTAATTAAATCGCGATATAATTGCAAAGTTCACAAACTCTGGGTAATTCTAAAGTGAAGACGGTGGCTGCGCTCTTTCATTTTAATTATTTAGATTGTTCAATCGTATAGTTGTGTGTTAATGGAATTATTTGGACTTCTAGAATACAAATATATTTACTAGAAACCCAATTAAATCACTTAATTTAAGCTTTTAAATGCTAATAATCTAAATATGAAAAAGCACGGTTAAACAAATGTTTAAAATGGAATAGTATATTACCCCAAAATATAATGTTCCGTGATTATAATCACACTACTTTGTCGAAATGGGATATATTTTGCTCGATGAATTATGTTCGAAAAATTACACTCGTAATTCACTCGGATGAAATATAATGACATTACCGCACGATGGCATTTTCTGTATGACGTTTGCTATATACACGCTTCTCTCAAAACCACAACAATTAATACACAATCCAAATACAATTACATGAAAATTCATGATTTAAAAAATTAAAAAAAAAAAAAAAAAAAAAAAAAAAAAAAAAAAAAAAAAACCGCCATATAGTATTTTATTTTATCCTTTCGTAATGGCTATACGTCCGTATTTTCATTTTTTTTTATTTCAATTGTTCTTTTTCTCCCCTTTTTGGGTGGTAATTTCGGGTATGCATATTAATTTAATTGAAATTAAATTTAAATACAGTTTACAGATATTTAGGTGTATTCATGAATACGCGATTTCACTTTCACTGACCAAGGTTTATCTGATTCTTTTCCTTTCTTTTTTTAATTATTATTTTATATTTCATTTTATCTTAGTTTCCATACAATGTAAACTGCTGAATAAGCCTCTACTTCTAAAAAGATGCCTTTAAACTCGTGGTTATATTAATTTTGACTAATATTTTCAGCCCTATATCAAACAAACAAAATTGATGAAAGATGTAGTATAATTTTGGTGAAAATATACAGCGCTGTTCGAAATAATGTGGTACGAAAACTGTTCTGTCATTTCTATAAATGAAAACGCGGCAAGTTAGTTAGTTTGCAAGAACAAGCATCATGTTCCATTTTGAAGCATTTGATACAATTAAGGTTATAACTGAAGCTGATTGAGTTACACAGCAAAACGACCGATGATCATCAACATGATCGAGCTGCTGTGGTCTAAAGGTGGCGTCACACTGTCCCGAAGTTGAGCATAGATGGAAATACAAAATGTGAAATGTTAAGGTTCGCGCGCAGTCAGCCCCGAAATGGTCAACAAACAAGAGCCAAACGAGAACGATGTCTACAGAAGGTTACACGATGGCACTCGAACAACACACGAAGGGTACATGAATGGCGCGATGCTTTCGTGATCAGAGCAATTTCCATGATCGTATGTCCATCCCTGCTCAACTTTGGGACAGTGTGACGCAGGTTTTAGTAGACACATTCATATCGAAGCAGATACATCCTTCATGTTTTGTCTCTCATCATCAGCATCATGCCCATCATCGTGCCTGTTCATGATGTGATCTCTCATCGTGTCCATGCCATCGCCTGTATAAAACCTCTGTGGTGGCTTCGGCTTGGCCATCGAGCTTGCAGCCAACACCGCTGGCATGGTTTGCAGACGACGAGCAGGAAAACTGGGCACCCGCGATGCACCATCGTCCAACTTGGTAATTACCTGCCCCTCGTCTGGATCCACCTGGGTAATTTCCGTTGCGACATTGTCCACTGGAGGATGTTCGTCGGGTTGTCCGGTTGTTTCTGTTTCGTTGTTGACTTCCTGCACGGCCTCAATAGGCGGTAATAAGTCGTGCCTTTCGAGTCTGTTTCTCTTCGAGTTTACGCCATCGACCAGCTTAAGAGGCGTCGCCACCCATTTCCCGCCTTTATCAAAATATCGCTTTACCGCTCTTCGGTCTTTCTCCAAAACTTGCAGGGATTTCCGGAACTGTCTCTTTTGGCGATCAAGCACGGCTGTGTGATAAACGTGCTCGCTTTCCATTCGCTTGACGATGGAATCAAATCGGCTCCTCTCGACGTCATTGAGCACGGATGCCCTGGTCGCATTACGGCGCGATTGTTTAATGATGGAGTTGTACTTGGAGAAGGTAGCCGACTCTGACTTTCCTATTGTTAGTCCATTCTCTCCTGAGAGTGAGCACGCCTTCAGAGGATCCAAATAGTTACCTAAAGTAGAAAAAAGGTAAAAATAATAACACACTGTAAAAAAAAAAAAAAAATACAGGAAAAATACAGCAAAGTGATGTCAGCAGAGTCGTCATACAAAAATGTAATTTAAAAAAAAGTTTTGTGGTAAATTTCTCCCTTAAGAATTGATGAAAGAGAAGGAAATATATCATTAGAGTTTTATAGCATATGTATTTGGTTAAAACGGAAAAAAATGTGTTACTCCTGATGTATATTTTGTATTTCTCACGTAATTATTCGCAGGAGAAACTTACAACGAAACTCTCTTTTGAATTACATTTTTTATGGCGACTCTGCTGACAGCAGATTTGCTGTAAAAATACAAATATTTTTTACAGTGTAATAATAATAATTAATGAATAAACGTTGGCACTGTTCTTATGTGTACAGTTAATTCCCTTTATGACAAGCATGAATATAACGAGATTTTGTTATGATAAGGTGATTCTCCCCGTGTATATTTCATACATATACAAATGTGTTTTTTACAACGAGTTTCATCACAATGAAGCAATTGGCTCGGTCCCGAGCACCCCGCTATAATGGGACTCGACTGTATTGGTTTACAACCGATTTGGTCAACAATATACACTGTTAGAAAATTTCTCCTTAAAAAAAAAACCAAAACAAAACAAAACAAAAAAACACAGTAAAGTTCCTGCAGCAGAATCTCGAGAACACGTGTTAAAAATTACAGAAAATTGGTATATGGGGTACGAAATTTTGCAAATTTCCTGTAATAACAGACTTTGTTCCCCCTTTTTTTAACAGACTTGTTCTGTTAAATAACAGAAACATTTTCCGTTATAAAAATATCAGAATGATTGTGTCATAAATTTTTTTTCCTCCTAAAAAAAAACAACAAAACAAAACAAAAAAACAGAAAAGTTCCTGCAGCAGAGCTTACACCTGTACTCATATTGCACAATCGTTAAAACAATTTGCAGTAAAATTACAACAAAATGACAGAAATTGGTACATGGGGTATGAACATTTACAAATTTCCTGTAACAAAAAAGCCCCCAATCCCAAAAGTATATGTACGCGAATGTATGAGCTTAAATACAGTAATTGGGCTGCTCCATGTTCCCTTCGCCTCTCTCCTAACTCGTCATAAATAAGTTGACCCGCACTGACTTTGATGTATATATTATTTATGTCATACAGGGTTATGGTGCAAACGTATCCTATGCAGTTGTCATGGTTATGAGATGATGAGTAAATAAACTTTTAAATAATTCACGATTAATGCAATTATATAGATGCAAAAAAGAGCTTTTATATGTCTTGTTATAGTGTGGTAATGGATCATGTGCAAGTTTTTAAGTATTTATCACCTTTATTTCATCTGGAAAGGTTTTTCTTTTTCTTTATTCAATCATTGTTTCATGACGTCAAACTTATCAATTATTTCTAGGTTTTGTTTAAACATGACATTTATTCTTGATTCCTTGAAGAACTAATCGTCGAAATATTCCAGTGAAGGCATACTCTGCAGGTCTCAACGATTTTCTCCAATGGGAGTTGGTTAAAATAATGTATTGTATTTTTTATTACTTGCTATTATTCTAGCTAACAGGGAGATGATAAATTATAAAAAATTAACCCATTTTGATTTCATATCACTATAATAAGCCTGATTTTCCGATTTAGAGCCTTAATGAATTTTTCAAAAGTTAGATAACACCTTTAAATCATGTTGTTGAAACACTCGTCCCATCAAATCTTAGTATGGGGTAATACACTTGACCTAAGCCCTACGTCATAATGTTCTTGTGATTATTCTAGACATTACCATACAGAAGATCAATCACCGTGAAAAATGCATTCCATAAACCCAATTCAATTGTTGTGATCGATTTGTTTGGCATTGCAACGGCAATCGATTCCAAAATAGAGGTTATCTTTTTCTTTAAAATCACAATACTGTCACTGCTTTGCCCGGAATTCTATTGACTTTGGCAGACTTTTGATTTAGAGACAAAAGACCCGTCGGCATAATACTATTGACAGATATCACTATTCCGTTCAATGTTCTACATTTGTATCCGATCAACCGATTTCCCTCATTTTAATTTTTAATTCTTGATAGTTCATCTTGTAAGGGTATAATATTATTTGTTTATTTTATTCTTCTTTGTTGAATTGTGTTGTGAGAAGTTTAATAGATACCGTAACGTTTGATTTCATACTGAACAAGCTTGTTTATATTATATTTGAATGTACTTTGGATATGTTTATATTTGAATGTACTTTGGATATGTTTATACTGAATGTTTATATTATGTTTGTAAACGGAAATAAAATTGAATCTTGAATCTTGAATCTTGAAGTTCAGTGCATAAATATATGAATGACAGCTACAATTACAAATTGGTACCATGGTATGCCTCGATTTAAAGATGTACGTTCCCCATAGTGTAGAGGGAGTTCAAAATACGTACGCGGTAACGAGCTCTGCAAGCTGCCCATTCATACCAACGATGTGCGACTCTTACGCAGTGGTCCAAAAACCGAAAGCTAGAACTACCGAACGATTGCCGAAGTCATGAGCCGATTTCTTATCGGCAATGATTC
>CALNVZ010000174.1:21795864-21800843 GCA_940671915.1 Paracentrotus lividus
TTAATTGTGTTGTTACATGTCAAATTTATATGCCTCAGTTTTTAGCCACAAATAGGCTACACAGACCCATATGGATGCGTGAGTTCTTTCATAGAATACTGGCCCAAATGTGAATTGTAACGTCCATACCCGTCCCCCTAATGCTTCAAAAAGGTGACAATCCCCTCCAAATTCCCATCTGGGGTTATATAACGCCAGGATAAGACCTCTTTTCTATTCGGTAAAACGAAAATAGTAGAATGTGTATAAAAACGTCAAGCGCGATTCGAGAGACGAGCTCGTAAGGTTGTAAGCAAATAATAACGATAAAGGGGTCCTCAAAATTATGATTTGTTCATGCTGTTGTAATGAAAACGAAGCAAGTGATAAGTGGTCGTCTCTCCCCCCCCCCCCTTTTTTTTTCTTTTGGAGGCAGTGATGGAGCAAAGAAATGCCCCTTTAAATTCGCTTTGGATTAAAAAGAAAAGAGTGCACCGCTTTCGATTGTGTAGAGTATATAAACCCATATAGTATGACTAAAAAGATATAGCAAATTTTGTGTGGGTTTGGGACTTCTTCGTTTCTACATCCATAATGTCAACAAATGAAAACACATGACCTGCTGTATCTATAATTCGAGTCTGTTTACCAAACGCGTGTTATACTGCCAGTGCTTTATCAATAATGTTTGTCTAATATTTTAACATACAGGGCAGTGCGTTTACTTTATTGATTAGTCTTATACCACCCTCTATTAACATAAGGACGATCGCCTGTTAAATTATTGATTGATCAACAAGAGAGCACGCATGCCACTGATAGCTTTTCAAAGAATATCGTCATAATCGTGATGTCATCTTCTTAATGAAAATTTTTTTTAGGCTGATGATCACACACTCAGTTGCTATCGTGACTTATGAAGATTATGCTTGACAATTTTAAAGTAATTTCAAAATGCAATTGATTACAAAGGATTAATTTGGTGTTATTAGACACGATCACATCCACTGCTGATCGCATCTCTTAAAAAATTGATGATATTTTGATTCCTGATTGCAAAGGGAACACTTTTTTTTCATGTCTTGTCAATTTTCAGGATTACAAACAGGGTGAATTAAAAAGCTATACACAGGATAAACAAAACCAAATAAAAACAGGGCCTTGTTGCTAAACTCTAACAAATGAAATGGTGGAAAGGGGTAAATCACCCTTTAAAGGGGCCGAGGAGTGACAGCGTTTTTGAAAAGGGTTGAAAATGTGACACCCTTTCCAACACTTTATGAAAACGCTGTCACTCCTTGATTGACCCCTTTCCACCATTTCATTTTTTAGAGTGTAGAAACTTTTAAATCATGACATAAATCCCCAGAATCATGACATAAATCTGCTTGCTAGAAACTTTATGTCTGAAATCATGACATAACTCCCCTATCGCGACATAAACTATTGTCACGATGGATACAAGTTTCTAGTAACATGGGCCAGGAATAATAGGAATCATATCAGCAATGAAATGATTTCGATAAAAAAATTATGGTAGTTGCAATGCATTACAAAATCACCCCAAACATATAGACTATGTATACACTACACGATAATATATATATATACATGATTTTTATTATAAATGAAGTTAATTTACATTGTTCAGAAAGATTTGACAAATCTAATTTTCATTTATTAAAGTGAGTGTGGATTCTTCCTTGTGTTTAGCCACTTAATTCTCCTTTTGAGTTTTCATGTGTTTTAAATTAGGCCTAATATTTTTTTTTAAATTTGCAGTGAAACACTCCCCTTACCGATCACAAGCAATAAAACCAAACACAGATTAGCAATCATAGTGAAAAAAAAATACATCTCCCCTCCCCCCTTCCCCCCCCAAAAAAAAAAAGCAACAAACAACAAAAACAAAAACACCGTTCACATGACTAAGCATTTAAAAACACCCTTCACATGATTGCATTTAATACCAAAAAAAAGTAACCAAGTTTAATTTTAACTAACAAGTGTGGGCGAACTATACATGTAGTTGATGATAAATTGACGTGATTTTCAGAGTCATGTACTACTAAACGTTATTATCCAACTCTTATACACAATAAAATCACTGTTGTGTCACATTAATGCAACTGCCGATATAGCAAATTACATGAATTCCTTATTGTCCAAGCCAATTATTGGTAAAAGTTATTCCAAAGCATCTTCAAGCTACATCCATCATGGAAGAATAAAAAAAGATGTTTGTAATCATATAACACTGAATATGATATTAATAATTATATTCATAATAATATTCATAACAATATTGGTAATGATATTAATTATAATATTGACAATTCAAAACATATATTCCGGCCTACCTCTTGGTTTAGAAGTGGCAGCGACGTCACGAACGTCATGCGCCATTTTCAGTGCTTCTGAATTCTCTACCAAAAATCTCGCATCCTCCAATTATCATACTTCATCACATAAGCAAATCAAGATAATATTCCTCTTATACGTCTGCGACTTAACTGTGTCTTCTCTAAATGACTGGTTTGTTAATGGAGTTTGATGTCATTAACCAGTCCTCATACGCTTCATGAATGTTGGCTTAATTGGTTCGTATCAGATCTGAAAAAAAAATATATATATTTCAAAGTTCGAAGATTAAATACGTTAATGACGCCATATATAAGCATTTAATCAATCACAAACTTCTTTTGTGTCTAAAGCGATAACACAAAAAATAAGAAAATTAAGAAATAATGATAATAATAATAACTGAATTGAACTGAATTGAATTTATTTATTGTCATGCACATATAATTTATAAGCATAAAAATCATTCTTGTGGCTCACATTTCATAACGTAGAGAGTATAACAATAATACAAAATAATTACAAACAAATAAATACAAGCTGAAAAACATAACAATACACAATTCACATTTCTGTTGAGGGTCAGGGGAGATCGACTTAATTGGATATTGATGTCACCTGCCCCTAACAGTAAAACTAAGGAATATATATAAGTATAAGACAACAATCATATGTATATATAAATCAGGTAATTGAAATAGGTTTGTAGAAAGACTGATGAGTAAAAATTTCAGATTAAAAAATGATAATTTTCATTTGAGTTATTTGTGGCTACACCTGTATTGAATAAGAGCAACCATATATGCTATACTGAAAAGTCAAAGGGAGAAGGAAAGAGAGAGAGGGAGAGAGAGAGAGGGGGGGTGGCATGGGTGGGGAGAAAGGGAGGAAAGAAAGAAAGGCAAGACAACGAAAAGGAAAACACAAGAGGGAAAGGTTAAAAGGAAAGATAGACAAAAATGAAGAGAGAGAGAGAGAGAGAGAGAGAGAGAAACAGAGAAAGGGGACGGTTAAGAAATGAAAGGAAAGAAACTCCTTTTTAGGCCTACGTTGATGCTCTCTACTTAGAAAAAAAACAAAACAAACAAACAAAACTTTTCTGCGATATCTTCCATTTGTTTTACGGGGAGTCCAATAATTTTACTCACATGTTTCACTATCCTATTCAGGTAGGATTCGTTGTTCCCACTGAGATATAATAATAAAATTGAATTTTTGTTTAATCATAGCAACGTCGCAGGTAGCATGCATGTTGTGTCCACTTTCAATCTTACACACACACATGTATATCGGCCAGATTTGTCATTTAAAAGAATATTGAACATTGAAGTTACATTGGCATGATTCACAACATGCCTAATATGAAAAAAATGACAAACTTTATTCATTCTATCCAATCATAATTATAATGTTTACTTATAACCTAATACTTGTCTGTATACTTACAGTTCAATATATTCCTTCGGGGCAAGATGCTTATATTATCTCCATAGTAGTTGTGTCCACTTTCAATCTTATTTCTTCAGTTAATGATGGGGTATCGGGTGGGGAATCATATAAAAAGTTATCCATGGACAAATGATGGACGCTGTCTGCACAGTTCTGGATCTACTGTTGGTACAGCTCCATTGATATTATATGTCCTAAATGAGTTTGTATAGTAACAGGCATGTTGGGATCGAAAGAAGAAGATACAATGGTCGAGTCGCTTGAGTATCCTATTATGTCTCGATTCGCCCGGTGAGCATGGTATAAACCCCATTTCTATTGTCCCGTGCACGGGATGCTACTAAATGAAACCTCGGCATGAGGGCTCTTAACTATTATGGGTCGATACCATTATGGTTGACGAAACTTCCAAGCCCATCAAAATAATGAGGATTCAAGAGAGAAAGAGAGACAGAGAGAGAGAGAGAGAGGGGGAGAGAGAGAGAGAGGAGGGGGGGGGGGGGGAGGGAGGCATAATTCACTTATTTTTTTTAAATTGGTGTCTGGCGTTATAAGTGTGGCTCCTCCAACCGCTTCTTTACCTTACACGGTATGTCGTCGGGTATAGGCATCGCTCGAGAAAGTTCATTCAAGTGCTGGTGATGTCAGTAAGGTTACAAAGACTGTCATGGATATGGCATAATGCTGCTATGGAAACGAACTATAATGTCACGAAAAGTGAGATACCCCATGGATCGCCTTTAACTGCGTTGTTTTTCTTTTGCATGTTCGAAAGTACTTCATCTAGTTGAGAAACATTTTCTTCTTGTTTTGTTTGTTTGTTTGTTTGTTTGTTTGTTTTTTTTTTTTTTTAACACCACTGAAACAAATTCAACACCGTTGGACCGGACAGAACTTTTAATTATGATACATATATACTTCTCTAACACATTTAAATCATTTTGTGGTGTTTTTTATACTCATGATTTCTTTCCGAAATATGTAACATTACCGTATTGGAAGCAGACTAAACCATTATTCTGTATGATTTATGAGAACAATTTACTCAGTCACGTCACCTCGAGTGATTTCATAGGCCTATTATACTAAAAAAACCTTATCAAACCTTGTTTAAAAATAAAGGCTAGCTAGGGTCTGATCAATATTGCGGCCCGTTTTTTCCCTCCTCTTTACGTTGATCTCTCTCTCTC
>CALNVZ010000174.1:21801750-21813986 GCA_940671915.1 Paracentrotus lividus
CCCCCCCCCCCCACTTTCGGCTCAGCCCCTCCACTTTCAAAAACGCTCCGCGGCCCCTGTTCAGCAAGTATTAAAAACCAACAGCATTGATAAAAAAAAGGCTGATTTACAATAAAGCTGTGGATCTGCGCTTTACCATTTTACAATTTACCACGTAGGGGACAATAACAATTTTCCAAAGTAGTTTAATATATACTTTATCGTTACTTTAGCATATACTAAATATAAAGTAATATTCTTTACCTGAGCGACTTCTTCTCTAAACCTTGTACATTAAGTGATTGAAGGAGTTTAAAAGAAAAACGGAAACAATAACTATAATTTTTTTTCTAATTTTATGTCTCTCCTTTTATATATAGACGTGTCTGAGACCGAGACACGATTGAGTCCTAAATTATGCAGTGGAAACAAAACTTAACAGAAAAAATATAGCCTAGGACTTTCCGTAGGCTAAAAAAAACATCATAAGTGAATTTTATTTCTCCTCACATCATTGTGTCAATTTTGCGGAAGAAGTGGTCGTTATTTTTGCAAATGGAGCCAATATTCTTCATTTTACTTGTATCAATACTAGCTAAAGGTAAGTTGTCGTTGTTGATGTTTTCTTTACAGAGTACATGTAGGCCTACTTTATGTATATTGCAATACTATTCTTTTAGGATTAAAAAATATATATTTACAGAGAAACCTTTAACATGTTTAACATGTTTAAGGCAATCAATACGACATGCAGGGTTTCACGCCGCGGGGACCCTATGAAAAGGATTATTTTGTAAAACCCCCCCCCCCTCTTTTTTTTTAAAGGATTGATGCCCGAACCATGAGTAATGCAAAAATTAAAAATAAATAAAATTTAAATAAAATGTGCGACGGTTTAGATTTTTTTTCTTCTATTAGGGACCCTTGACCATAAAAATAAACCAAAACGGCTCTTCATTTAAGATCACACGAGCAGCCGAGCCGTTTCTCGTTTTCGTTCTAAAACCCTGCTCCTTGCAATAAATGAAATCTAGTTTCTATTGTCGGGAAAATGAATCGTAGGAATCGTAGCCAGGCATATTCTATAATCTATTTCCATCCAGTTGCTGTATGGCTATATGATGGCACTTGAACAACGAAATTAGTTTTAATATTTTTAAACTGCGGGAAGGTTATTATTTTCATCATTTCAAATATCTTTAAGAACCTATAGAACAAGCATTTTATTTTTTTCTGATAACAATCACTAAAGAGTGGATTTTTTTATTTTAATATATTTTCAATTTCAATCACCTTGAGCAGATGCATACGTCGTTGAAAACAGTCATTAAAGAGTACCCCCAAAAACAAAAACAAAAAAAAAACTGGACGTTCCTCCATTGAACTGAAGACCATTGTTGGATATCTTGTGCTTAAAACAAAGATGAAGATTGATCTCTTTCCTTTTAACTGTGTTTCTTTAAATGATAAATTATTTGTTTTTGCTTGATTGATAGTTAAAGTCAATGAAGGTGTTATCAGCTCTGATCAATTCAATGGTTCCTTAGATTTATTTGTTTCTGGATTAAATACCAACTCAGGATTTGATGTGGGTTATTTGAAAGTTTTAGTTATATTCAGGTTTAAAGAATTTTTTTTTTCGAATTATCTAACCAATCGAACCCATCCTTCATAAAATAACAGCATAAATTTATTTATGCGATTTATACGCCAAGGAAACGATTATAAGAAAATGTGAGTCAAGAGCTTAAATTGTATCACAATATATAAATTAGGATCAATGACAATTATGTATTGCAAAACCAAAATTAGAGTAAAGAAGTATAAGTAAAGATAAATGACCGTTGATCAAGTGACAACATAAATTATGATCGTGCTAAAAGTCTGTGAGGTTAGTGTAGAATAAGTTTCAATCGATCAGACGTATAAATGTGGCACCAAAATGATAGGTGATTTGAGGTGATGGAAAACTACACTGTGTTCATAAGGTGGAGTATTTTTTTGTGGAGACAGCCACACTCTTTTTGCTCCGGGCAGGGATTTTCTGAAAATAATGTATTTGTCTCCTCCATGTTGCTGAATCTCTTTTCTGGGTCCCTATGGCTTATCCTCTGACGACTCTTCCTCCAGCTCCCGTAATCTTACTGCGGGAATGCAACATATATAAAAGAAGTTTTTCAACCCCCAAAATACGCCCATTTTGTGCCATTTTTTTTTCATTTGTGGGCACCCTTTGGTTTACCCGGCGTACTCAGAGCCCGCCCTCGTATCCCCTGAAAAGCGTCTTAGAATATGTAGGTTGTTTATGTTCTTTGATGATAAGATCAAGGGTTGTTGAAAGATCACAGGCGTTCAGTCTCTTGTCTAGGGGAGGGTTTTGAAGGAAAAAGTGAAATCGGTTAATAAAACGGAAATATTCTATCAACCTTTATGGGTCAAAATAAGGAAATGAAAAACAACTATTGAACCCTTAAGTATGGTCATTTTCCCCAATCTTGTTCAGCCTTAATGACTAGGTGAGTTAAACGTTCAACCACTTGTACCGTAAGAATTTCTCAATATATGAATGTTATGTTTGGCTGAGATTCATATACAATACATTTTTGAGAAGGTAGAAATTTCTATGTTGTAAAAATGAATAAATTCAATTTTCAACCCGAATCGAAGTAAACTTTGGCCCTTCCAATAGACAATAAATCTGAATGTGTGATCATAAACTTAGATTTAACTCAAAGAACAATAACTACCCTATACATCAGACGCGTTTGGTGAGGGTGGAATCATGGGGCCTTGGTTAGCCGGGTAAACAAAAAAGGGGCCCCTAGATGAGAAAAAATGACAAAAATGGGCGTTCTGGGGGTTGCCAAACTTTTGTTTTATTTTCATTCCCCGGGAATAGTTTGGGGGTGTCCAAGGTAAAGCCAGGGTCCAGAAAAGTGAAAGTAGGGACAAAACAATTTCAAGAAATCTAAGCCGGAGCAAATAGATGTCGCTGGATCACACAAAACAATATCCAACCTTTATGAGCAACAGTGTATTTAGACATGAGAAACTTTAAACTAGTTCAATATAAAGGGTAATTACGATATTGGAAACGATTTAATAACAATGGAAGCAAAATCCGCTTGATAATATATTACAAAGGCAAGGTTTGGAACAAAATAGAGAAAAAGAATGATTTTTTCATTCCCGAGTTTCCCTCGCATAATGATGGTTAAAAAAAAAGAGACAAAGTGTGCTCAAAGAAAATTTCCATTTTACGTAAATGGAACAAATCTAACTTTGTCTTAAAAATCACGACTTTTTATTTGGATGGTTTGAAGAAAAAATAAAGAAAAAAAAAACGGGAAAAGTAAAATAAGAGAGGTGTTAAGTATTTCGCGGCGATCTATTATTGATAATATATTTCTCGTTGTGGCGCTCCTGTGTTCGCATTGATTTTTCATTCATTTGTTTTTTGTGTTGTCTTTTTTTTGGGGGGGGGGAGCGAGGGAGGGGGGGGGCTAGAAGATATTATTTTAGGATTAAAAAAATGAGTATGTTTTCATTGAAATTATTTGAAAATTAATGCTCAGAATTCCGTATCTTACACTCAACCGCAATAAGTATTGCAACATAGGGTACATGTAGGTAATATGGGCCCCCTAAGCTCATTTGCCTAATTTGCATAAAATTACAAAATGACACACAGTCTAATCTTTGCTTATATGAATCAATAACTACTGCTCTAACTTTTATTGTGGAGAAAAACAATTATCACCAACCCCCCTGTCTACAATATTCAAATTTTGACGTCATTACCAAAGTGCCCATATTACCTGCACGTGCAGGTAATATGGGCACATGTATTTAATGTATGTCTTAAAAACTACAATGACTCTTCCATGTCTGGAATTTGCTTAAAATGTTGAAAACATTTACTTTAAGATATCATTTGAAATTATAAGACCCTTCAGTAAATACTTTGACTATATATTTCATTGTTTTGTATTTTTTATATTATTTCTTTTTTTATTATTATTTAAATATTATTTTCATTAGACAAGTCAATATAGGCCTACAATAAGTTATTTATATTAGTTATATACTGTGAATATACCCCTAAAAGTCGTAGCAAAGAGATTGATGCCTCATCCCAATACTAAGTAGGCCTACCAGAATAATTTCCGCCATTTTTGGATGGCCCATATTACCTGCACTAATGTTGCTGTGTCAGGCAAGCATTCAATGCCACATTGCACCCCTTAACTACAACAAATTGACCTGTAAACGCTAGTATGATCAAAATGAGGTTACCCCCTCAAACACTCTTTCACCATCACATTCTGTGAAATATCAAATTTTACATCAGGGTAAAAAACTGCCGTAAGTTTTACCTACCTTGTTGGTTTTCAGCAATTTTCTCAGAGAAATTTCGGCATCAGATGCTCTCACGACGATATATTTTCGTATACAGTTCATATGAACAACATTATGGTGCTCACACCGGTCACCGGTCACCGGTCGACGGTCACGACATGATTTGCTTCAGGTGGCCCATATTACCTGCTGGCCCATATTACCTGCATGTACCCTAGCTATAAAAAAAAAATACGTGCATTTTTTGTTGTTGCAAGTCTTTTATGTGTAGTTATAATAGCATTAACACACGCCCGAGCGTGCGTTAGCGGTGAATGCAGTGCACCGCGAGATAGCTTTGGATAGGGGTCGCGCTGCAACGAGCTGCAGGCGAGTGTGCAGCGAGCTCCATCCGAAGCATCGAGCGATCACTGCATTTACGTTTAATCGCACAATACAGGGAAGTGTGTTAACGCTTTTATAAAATTGCGATGTTGCTCTAGTAGATCTTGAGTTACTTACCAAAAAAATTCCAAAGGATTATCCCCTGGAATTTTTGGTAAGTAGCTCGAGATCTACATCACGATAGTCATCCAAGAAAGTTAAAGAGACCCGGATGTATGTGTTATCACTTTTTTTTGCGCAGCAAAATGCACACTGGTGCTTTGCATCGAAAATACAGCATGCACACGTGACTCGTTTTGACCACAGAGTTAAATACGCACTGTAACTCTAATGCTACAGTCACACAGACAGTTACGTATAGTTACGTCCCATTGCGTTCAAAAATTATTTTTCTTTTCTGCCGATCCCCACTGATGCCAACCCGTTACAGTCAGCAGTGGAAATATTGATAATTTCGTTCAGCCAGTAAAACAAAGAAATACATACGAAATGATAGAATAGAAGATGAAATAAGATTAAAACAAAACAAACGTATCTATACGTAAGTGTCTGTGTGACTGTAGCATTAGGTTTTGACCAACCACGATGCGTAAAATCACAGAGCCATTTTATAATATATTTTATTCATAACAAGTGTTGTCGACCATTTTGGTGTTTTCTGAGAGGGTAGACTTTGTCATTTCAGAGAGCATTAAATGACTAGACCCGGTCATTTCTTTATCAAAATGGGAACTGAAGAACTGAAGGCTCAAATGTGAATTTTAAGTAGATATTATCAGTTAATGAAATCATAAAACATGTTTCCAATTTCTCCGCAAATGTTTTCAGGTTTCGTTTTTGGTTTTTCAAATGAATAATCGCCAAAGGCTCCCGGTACAATGGCAAAGTAAAAAACAAAACAAAAATTCTGCATTTTTTAAAACCAATAAAATTCCAGGGTGAACTTCCCCTTTAAAAATAAAGATTTTTCTTGTGCCGTTGCTGAGGGCCATGCGTGCCAAAATTAGAGATTATGATTATCAAGCAAAATATATAATAAAAGTAGAACAATTCGAGTGCTGCAGAAATTAGAATATGTTTACTACAAAAATTTGCTAATATATTTTGATCATTTGATGGGGACAAATTTGCATTAAATCTTTTTTGCAATGCGAGACTTGATTTTCCATGGCAACGGCAGAAATAAATTTATCTTCTCTGGATGTTGGTGTCTTACTTGTCCATTGTACTATTATCTTTTTGCTACTATTTATTTGCAAAAGGATATAAACAAAATGTGAAAAACAGTTTTCGGGGAAATTTCAAACATGTTCCATGATTCTATCCATTGATAATCCCCATCTTCCAAAATTTAATTTTTGGAGCCATAGTTCTTTATCTCCCCCTTTTTTCAGAAATTACCGGGACTGGTCATCCAGTGCTCTAGGAAATGAAAGAGGATAAGTTTACCCTTTCAGAATATCCTAAAATGGTCGTCAACGCACAGGTTATTGATGAAATATAAGAACATACAAATGACTTGTAAAATAGAAGAATGCACGTATTTTAGCCATGGTGCAATACTTATTGCGGGTGAGGGTATATCGCAATTCAAAAGAGTAGTTAAACGCTGTGGTAGCGTTTAAAAGTCAATCGTATACGACAAAATTAATGCTCTTAGAAATATTAAATAATAATAATAATAATCATAAATAAATAAATTATATGAAAATGGTATCATTGACTACAATTTTAGGTGGAGCAGGCAATCCATATAATCATGATAATTGCAAAATGCTCCGACCATGTATGGACATAACGACATCGTCAGGACAGACGATCCACCTTGTTCCCAAACGGATTTCCTTACCGGGTAACCATGACAACATTTACCAGTTCGGTATCTTGGCATCACATTCTTATATGGGTTATATCAATTCTACTCTATGTAAAATGTAAAGTTAACGTATACCAATGTTCGGCATTATATCGTAATTAAACAAGGCGCGTCCATTATCTAAGAGGCCAGACGCAACGAAGCGACGTTGGAGAATACGACAGACAAGCGTAGAGATCTATAAGCTGCTGCAATAATAATTAGCTCACAAAAACTCGCTTAAGAAGACTTCCCTGCAGCTGGATGGTATTATCCTTCGGTTCAGCAATCTACTCGTACATGGAGATGAAAGAAATTAATGAAACTTTTATCATGTTGTTAGTTAATAGATTCTCAGACCAGATGGAGGAAATACACATTTGGCAAGCTTATAACATTATTGTGATGAAAGTTTGTAATCAAAATCTTTATTTCACATAGATTGATGTTCCAAACGATTAATTGATATAAGTAGTGATCTTGTCACCTCTTGCGAAGACGCCGTCCACATGCGAAATGCATGTGATAGCGGAAATATCGACCATCGAGTAAGATTCTATTGTGATAATGTTCAAAGTGACAGGACTTTTTTAACCAATCGAATTAATTTACCATCTCTGGAAGGTGAGAATTCAAGCTTTAAAAAAAGGCTTGATCATTAAGCTGTAATAATTATGCGTTATCCAGGAAGATTATTATGTGGCGTATGAGCTATTTTGAGACAAAATTGGCCATATTGTACAGGAATTTGATCTGAATTAGGAATTTCGAATGTGTGACACAAGTGACAGGACTTTTTTCCCCTTTGCAGTAAGTTATTCCTATTTTTATCGAAAAAAAAAAGACTCTTAGCGTAATTTTCCAAGTTGATCATTTCTTTGAAAAGATAGTTGCTCGCCATAATCAAAAAAAACAAAGTGAGAAAAAACTGTGCAAAATACAAAATGTCTATGGCAGCGTTTGAATTTGCGATAGAGTGAATAGCGCCCTCTTCCTCTAAGTTTATCAACTAGAATATGATTATGGTGTTTATACAAGTAAGTATTATCAGGCCCGTAACCAGGGGGGGGGGGTTCGAACCCCCCCCCCCCCCCCCCGCTAGCGACCAGAGGTCCGCTTTACAAAAAAAAATAAAAAATAAAAATGTGAATTTTTTTTTTTTTTGTTGCTTATCAAATTTCTTTGGGACCGATCAAACGACCTTAGCCTACCATATTAATATTGGTACTCTTCTTGAGAACGAAGGAAGAAAATTTTTTGAAACACCTACTACACCCCCCCCCCACCCCCGATTATCGGCGTCCAGCGTGACCTAAAAAAAAATTGATGTACCTTTTGGTCCACTTTTTGCAGATTTGAACCCTGCCCGTAAAAAATCCTAGTTACGGGCCTGTATATTGTGCTAAAGTAAAATGTTAGACAGAAATTAATGAGACAGGGGCATTTTTTCAACATATTATCAGACTTGCTAATTATCATGAGTGAACATTTTTTAAATGTTAAAGCCAACATAACAAAACGACACTGAAAGAATAATGAAACTACAGTGTGACCCTTTGTCTGTGGGGCGCAACACACGCGCCTTCTATACCCTGCGGCTGCCTATTATGCCCTGTCCCATGCGCAGAGTGCGGTCGGTGTGGCAACAACTGGCGAAAGTCAGAATCGTCTGAGATCGCCTTAAGAACAGCGATTATAGACATCTCTACGACTATATCCACACTATGTTAAGGGCCTGTCCCACAGGAATTGATCGTTGCTGCAACAACCTACGCCTGTTAGAACCTCCCATAATCGTGTCAGAATCGTAGGTGACCATAGGTCATATAGGCTACGTATCTACGACTCTGTGTACGGTAGGCTACGAAAAAGGCTTGCTTCCACACAAACAATACATTAACAATAGCTTGTTTCCGCGAATACAATATAGACCCTTGCGCATCTTGCGGCTCGACTTCTCTTTTGCGCAGCCTAAAATCAACCGAATATGAACTTGCGAACAATTGCGATCCTTGCGACCGCAACAGGCGATGGAGTGTTTTCTACCTGACGGCGGCCTTTCACATTTAGGTTCGCGATTGTCCTCTTAGTCCGCCAAAAGACACGTATTACAATATGGGTCAAGAGTGAATTTTCAAATTTCAAAAATTTGCTGCGACTGTACAGTATCTTAATAGGAGGCCGATCCTTATTTTGGTGAATTCAGTTGGCGACAAAGGCCGTAGCGGATTATATTTCACCGGCCGTTTGCTTCAGCGGTACGTGCAACGTACGCTGTAGCTCAGCAACCTACAACTGGCCGCCGTTCCTTGGCGCTTAACATGAGATATCCGGCGACAATCTACGATAGCACCTTGTCGCGATTAGAGAAGGCAGGCTACGGTCTTTTGCGTCATCCAAACTGACGCGGGCTATTGTTTAACTCGTTGAAAATGGCGAACTGAATTTTGCTTCGTCTCTAGGCGATAGAAGCGATGATTCACGATCTTATAGGCGATTGGACCTATGAATTGTGGCGACAGCTAGTTCGTAGGTTGTCGCCACAACAGTCGCCTTCTGTACGTGGGACAGGCCCACAACAACCACTTACCCGCACGCAAACAATAGCCTATACACACTTAAAATATTGAGTGATTTTACTGGATTCTAATTGGGTAATTATTATTTGCTAGTTAAAAAATTCACAATTCTAGTAAATTATTACCCAAATCTGGGAAATTACTGCTTCAAGTGCCCAGAGTGGGCTAAGATTTGGGCAAATTCTAATAATGAATGGTTGTGTGGACAGCAGTGTTGTGGCATGTTCCACAAACTGATTTCAGAGTGTACGCCCAAATGTCTACGCCTACCTGCACCGGGTGATTTGACTTCTCGTGTCGTAATAGTATAGGCCTCCCACTCGGGGTATTTTTTTTTTCGAGCGACAACAGGCGACCGCGGCTGGGCGAGTGCCGAGGCTGTCTCTTGTTTAAATAAAATCCTGTTTGCTCTGAACTTTGAACATTATTTGAAAATTTGATTTGATGACTGGCGATTACTGCAATAGCCGGGTTTCTTAGTGATCATAATTTATGCATGTTTCTTTACTGAGGACATATCAAATGATGTTCTTTTTTTTTGTATCCGTATAGGTTGCCTTGGATCGCTTTGTAAGAACGGAGGGATATGTTCCGAGACAGACCATGCCTACGAATGTTTATGTCCCCATGGATTTTTCGGTGAACAGTGTCAAGGTAATCACACCTGTTGTTTAAAGCTATGGTCACAAAAGATTTTTCTTTCTTTTCTTTTTTTTTTTCTTTTTTGCTTTCTCTTCTTCTTTTTTTGGGGCAATTTTGACCGGTCACCGATCGGTCGCTGGAAGGACACTGCACGGACACTGCCCGGACACTACTGTTAACTTATTTTGGACTTATTTTGGGCATCGTTCGGTTTAAATTCGGCGGCGCCTGCTCACTTATTACTCACTACCGACAAAAATGTCCTCTGTGTCCGGCAATGACCGCTTGGTCACCGACCTAATCGAGCGATCACCGACGAGCGATTGAGGTTTTAACAAGATGAATTCTCGACCGCGGGCGGTCGAAATATATGCCTCCGCCATTGCCAAATCGGAAATACACTGTCCGTCATAAAGGTGGAATATTTTTTTGCCGCTATAGCGACATGATTTTGGTCTGACTTTATTTTCTTGAATATGTTTGTCCTGCTTTTATTTTTTGGGATCCTCTATATTTGGACATTCTCCCAACCCTTCACGTGGACCTTTTTCCAAAAAGTTTTGCAACCCCACGTGATGCCCATTTTTGTCATTTTTTCTCATTTTGGGCCCCTTTTTGTTTTCCCGGCCGATCAAGCCCCTTAGTCCTACCCCCAGAATACGCGACTGAGGTGTACTTTTTATATTGTCTTTAGTTAAATCTATATTTCTGGGGACAGGCTAAGGGTTTTGTAGGGAGGGGTTGAAATAAAAAACGAGTTTGGTGAAAATTCGGAATATTTTATTCCATCTTTATGCTAAACAAAAGAAATGAATAACCACCTTTAACCCTACAATATCTCATTTCCCCCTTAAATTTGTTTTAGCCTGATGACAAGGCTGTAAATAGTTCATTATTGATAATATTTTTTTGATTTAGTTTGGTTGAGATTTTACAATACATTTAGGAAGATAGAAATTTCCATGGTGTAAAAATGATAAAATGATGTTGAACTCCCAATCAAATAAATTTTGACCCCTCCCCTACAACCAAAGAGTCGAGCCTGTAATCATAATCTAGATTAATTTAAAGAACAATAACAAAATTCCACCTCAGACGTGTTTCGCTTGGGGTAGGACCAAAGGGGCCTTGTGGGTCGCGTGAACAAAAAAGGGCCCCAAAAATAAGAAAAATGACGTAAATGGCCATCTTCAGGTGGTGGCAAACATTTTTGAAAAGAAATCCCGGAGGGGTTTGTTGAGCCCTCAAATAAAAATCGCCCACTAATGTAAAAATGCCCTCAAATGTCACAACACGTCCAACCACAAAATGTAAAAATTGCCCTCCAAAATGTCACGACACGTCAACCAGAAATGTAAAATGCCCTCAAATGTCACAACACGTCAACACCTAATGTAAAAATGCCCTCAAATGTCACAACACGTCAACCAGCAAATTGTAAAAATGACCAACTAATGTCATAACATGTCGACCACAAATGTAAAAAAGTTTCATTTTAACCACTAAGTCTGAACATGTCAACCGAAATGTAAAAAATTCATTCCATGTATCATAATAATGCGGAAATGTGAACAAAACATTTTCAATTAATATTACATGCATCATGCATACTTCCATAGATAACATATGCTCACACATGCAACACTCACCACAGGCACATACATACACATCACATATACACACAATACACGACCACACGCATAACGTTAACGGGAGGTCCAGTAACAAAGATTTACTTGTAATGTTATTATCAACTATTCTGGCTAGCTTGTTGTAAAAATCGCATGATCCAATATGTATATGCGTGATTGAATCACACATAAAAAAGGCACATTTTGAAAGTCACATGAGTCCCTTTTAGGATATAAACTGCTGCAAAATTGGGTAAATTCTTATTTGAGGCATGTTATAAGTGTCTTTTTGTGTTATGTATTATATGACAGCCTACATCTCCATCAATCTGGACATGTTTTACGGAAAAATTTTATGGAAAGTCCATTCCAATCTTTTCACAAATTCAAGCTGAGCCAAAATTATGGCGTTAAACAAAGCAATTTTTCTTGAAAACTATGCCCATCTATGCACATAACTGTCATGACTGTGAGTAGGAGTCTGAAAATTCGTGCATGAAATCCCTATGATGATGATGATGATGATGATGATGGCTTCTTGTATAGCGCCGGTATCCGCCTATGATGGGCGCTCATGGCACTTGCTCTAAAACAATGTCTCACAAAATTCAAACTGTCAAAGTCGGTGCTGTAGTAAATGTAAAAATGTCTTTCCATAATTCTTCTAGATGTAGCTATTGTGACGCAGTAGGGAAAAGGTAAGTTTTCAGTGTGGACAGGAAAGTTGAAAAAGATTCGGCCTTCCTGATGAAATGTGGAAGGCTATTCCACAGCTTAGCTCCTGAGACGTAGAAAGCTCTGTCTCCC
>CALNVZ010000174.1:21840991-21876802 GCA_940671915.1 Paracentrotus lividus
TTGTAAACGCGCATTATTTGTAACTCACGACTATCAACGCAGCAGGCCCCCTTACACCACCAGCCACAGGTAATGGCACCAGACCCCTCCCACCACCAGGTAATGGCACCAGACCCCTCCACCACCACCAGTAATGCACCAGACCCCCTCACCACCAGGTATGGCGACGGCAACCCCTCACGCCCTATCAACGGCAACCGTTTTGTAAAACGCGCATTTTTGTAACTCACGACCTATCAACGGCAGCAGGCCCCTTCACCACCACCAGGTAATGGCACCAGACCACCTCCACCACCACCACGGTAATGGCACCAGACACCTCCACCACCCAGGTAATGGCACCAGACCCCCTCCACCACCACCAGGTAATGGCACTCAGACACCCTCCACCACCACAGGTAATGACCAGACCCCTCCACACCACCAGGGTAATTGCGCACGGCAACCCCTCACGCCCTATCAACGTCAACCGTTTTGTAAAACGCGCCTTCTTGTGCGTAACAATACATATAGGCAGCAGTGCCCCCTGTATCACCCCCCTACACCAAGGTAATGGCACCAGACCCCTCACCACACCAGGTATTGGCACCCAGACCCCCTCCACACCACCAAGGTAATGGCACCAGACCCTCCACCACCACAGGTAATGCGCCACAGACCCCCTCCACCACACCAGGTATGGCACCAGACCCCCTCCACCACCACCAGGTTATGGCACCAGACCCCTCCCACCACCAGGTAATGGGCGACCACACCCGCACCACCGTATGGCCAACTCCACCAACCCCGTAATAACAGACCACCTCACACCACCAGGTAATGGCACCACACCCCTCCACCACCACCAGGTAATGGCACACACCCCCCACCACACCAGTATGGCACCAGACACCTCCACCTCTACCAGGTAATTGAAAGATTAGTGATGATTACTAAATTGTTTATCATTTATTCATTAAAAGAAACAAAAGAGTTTCTTCACTTACAACAGATATTTACGAGAATAGATTGTTACAAACCGTATATGATGTTGTTCCTAGAGTTTACAGAGAACATTAAAATAGCGTTCGTTATCCTGCGGTTCGGATTTACGTTTTGATGTGTCTATATTCTTTATAGCTTAAAATGAAATCAATTTCCACTTCCCTCTTTTCATATTATTACACAGATACAGCGTTCATGGATTATAGAATAAACCGATGTTTATTTTTATGTCTCTGATCTTCATTCCTTCTCTCTTTCCAGAACTGATTAATTAACGGGACAGTATGAAGATTCGTGAATGACGACCAAGGTGTTGCGAATGTAGCAGACCTTTTTCTCATTTCGACAACGGCCTTTTAGTTTTTCTGATTTTGCAACAATCTTTACATAAATTATCTCATGAAATACCAATAATCACTTGATCTGTAGGGCTGAGTCATATGAATATCTTATTTCAAAAGTTGAAACGTTTCTCTTTAATCGGATCAAAGTGCAATACCAGTCAGAGACCAGTGTGTATTGTAAATGGTTGGACTGACAAATATAAGTGTTTTGCTACTAAGCCATTTATATTATTATTTATATAGAATGCTTTTTGAAATAGGACAGCACGCATTATTAAGCCAATCTAAAACAGTAGCAACAACAACATCAGCACAAATTAGCATTTATGGCATACTGTTTAGGGCCATCGCATAAACTTAGCAATTACTGTATGAATATAAGGAACTACCTTTGATGAAATTCTGTCAATTGATATGATTGATTATTTCGTTACGAATAAATATTAGCACAAATAAATATACGAGGTGACTATTTTTTCTCTCAATTTCATTAAAACTATAGGTCACTACATTATCTACTACAGAAAAGTTATTGAAGGTATAATACATGCAGGGTGTGTTGGTGTACATATTGTTTTTGTTGTGTGTTGCGTGTTAGTGTGTGAGGTGTGTTGCGCTGCGTGTGTTGTGTAGTGTGTGAGTGAGAGAAGAGAGAGAGTGTAGTGTGCGTGTGTGTTGTGTGTTTGTGTGTGTGGTCTGGAGAAGTAGAGCATTAAAGAAAGAAGTAAGATAAGAGTGAGTGCGTCTTTGCGTAAGTTGTTTTGTGGTGTGGGATTAAGGGAGAATCTGCTCTCCTGGTACCTTGCCACTACGTCCAATGCCATTTCGTCCAATAGCCATGTCGTCTAATGCCAATCGGTCCAATGCCATTTGGTCCAAAAGCCATATGGTCCAAGAGCCACTTGGTCCAATAGCAACTTGGTCCAATTGCCAATTGGTCCAATTGCCAATTGGTCCAATTGCCACTTGGTCCAATAGCCACTTGGTCCAATTGCCAATTGGTTCAATTGCCATTTGGTTCAATAGCCACTTGGTCCAATAGCCACTTGGTCCAATTGCCATTAGGTCCAATTGCCACTTCGTCCAATTGCCACTTCGTCCAATAGCCATTTCGTCTAATAGCCATTTGGTCCAATAACCGTTACTGTGGGGGCAGGCGCGGATCCAAGAGGCGCTTGGGCCGGTAAGACTGCTTATAAGCCTGTTTTGTAATTATGAACAGGATGTGTATCTCACCCAAACAAATGATGTGAGAGAGAAGGGTGTGCCGATTTATATTTATCTATTTAGACCTGAAAATGTTGCTAGTTGCTATATTTTCCCTCCCGGCCTTATTTCCTCCGTCCGTTTCTCGACTTCTATTTTTCATCTTGCTTTTCTTCCTCTCCTTCCTTTACCACTCTTGTCCCATCTTGTCACATAATATCCTTGCGGCGCCCGTATACGCGAAATTTTTATTTTTATCACTTTTTGGCCACTTCTTGGACCTGTCGCATGCGTTTCAGATTACTATATCAAAAACTTTTTTTTCAATGAAAAGAAAAATGTTCTCATTTCATTTCGAAGGGATATAGTTAATTCATCGAGATAAATGAATTTTAAAAAAGTGGCGAATTTATTATTACTTAGATACTGAATTATTGATTTTGTTTTTTGATTGTTTTAAAGAAATCTGATATCTTATAGTACCACACGCGTATCATATTTTTGGTGGAAATACATATTGATTTATTATTTAGTTGATTGTTAAATCTCGGTGAACTGATTTGCGTCCTGTGTGAAAACGATGCAAAAATGAAAAAAAAAAAAAAAAAAATCGGTCAACGGGAAATTGAAATATAGGTCAACGGTTTAGGCAATATCGCTATCTCAAAAATCTATGCCGATATATCGACCATGGCGCGCTACTTTGGTATGGTAACCCCGTTTTACTTTGTCTTTCACTTGGGATCAATAATCAAAAACCTCGATAATGACAAACCAGGAAGCAAAATCTAAGTCTTTGTAATATGACATATTCATTATTCTTACATGCACTCAACAAAAAACCAAGTGATATTATGATTTCAGTAATCTTATATCTTTCCAAAATAGAGAACGTGCTCAATGACATGGAGTTGATATATGCTAATAATTACTGCAGGTTTATGCTTCATTTGCCTTCCCTTTCATTTCATTCCTTTGTATAAAATTGATATTGGAATGAATTAAGTTGCCAAATTACAATAAAACATTTTTTTTTTTTATAACTCAGAATCTTGTAGTTAATGTTAATACCTACACGTCTTTATGAATAGCTTGTCTTTTAATGATAATAATGATAATAATAATAATATTACTGCGTTTACAGGTCAATTTCCAAGTGAAAATATATTTTGTTTCAATGATTCCTCTTCATCTCAACCTCAATTAGGTTAATTCTGTCTTTCAGGATTTTCCTTGTTTTTTATGAAACATAATTTTTCCTCAATTTTTTTTTTTATTTTTTGATGTTATTCAACATTTTTGTTTGTAAATGTTCCACAAGTATCCAGTCTATTCTTTTGATTTAACGATCCCAAACGCGGCTTTCCATACGCTTTTTTTATATGTTTGAAATGTACTTTTTTCAAATTTATATCAATATATCTTTTATACTTGTTCTACATCATTTATTTACTGTTCTTTATATATATTTTGTAAACATGATTAGTTTTAGTCCTTGGACTTTTAAATCATGTATATTTATATGTCTTTTTAAACCGAAATAAATAAATAAATAAAATGAATAAATTTTGAAAACGAAATCTAATCATTAATTTTTATTATTTATACTTTAACTATTATTGTCAACTGTATACCAGGTTTGAATTATTTTGTTGCAAATGGATATAAATATTGATTGATTGATGGATCTCGTTAAAAAATGTTCCTGTCAACTGATTATCATATTCGTATTCCAGTAAACATGGATGATCTTGAGCAACATCATCTTACAAAATTCTTACATAATTTTTACGCATATCATGTTATCATGATAATTTTTCAAGATTATTTATGCTCGTTCAAAATAGGGCACGCACTGAGAATCTCATTTACTGTTCTCATTACTCCCAAACCTTTTTGTTTGTTTTTGATTATTTTTTAAATATATTTTCATAAGAAGATGTTTTAATTTAGGGGTTGCACATTTAATTCTACATCAGGTGAACCAGTCATTCTGGATTCAAACCAAGATCGTATTACATCGTGTAATATCATTGCAACATCAACGGGGCAGACAATTAATAGACATAGAACCATGGCAATCTCAACTAACTCCAATGCTCCACATCACAATTAGTTTGTACAATGCCAGGTAAGGGCTTTTGATTTGAAAAACGAAATCAGTTTTTGATAATCATATTATATTGGCATGTGTTATCTGTAGGGCCCTGTATATTATAATCCCTTATTAAAAGGGTAAAATGAAATGAATAAATAGAATGAGTATAATGCCTCATATAATGAAACCACGGGGGTCATAAGCATAGGGCTAAAGCCCCCCAAAATGCCGGCATATCTATTGTATTTGATGTTACTTCTCTAAAAACTAAAACGACCTTTTTTAAAAGATAATAATCAAAATGGGTTTCACCTCTAAATTCAACACGCGCCCAAAATTGTCCCTTTTATGACAAATGGGCCCTACCTTAATACATGTATATATTTTACAGATAAAATTTAAAAGAATTACTAAAACTACGCAGATTTAGTATCATCTATAAAGGGTATTAGGTTATCGGTACCTACTTTTGTCAACATTTGACATGGAACTCATATTCATTTATTTGGCAATAATGTACTTGTCATTTTGGGAAGAACATAGAGTGTCCCCGAGACAAGGAGTACTTGTCAAATTCCAATTCAAATTTGAGTAGCATTGTTTTAATGTGTTATATTTCAATATTGATTCTCACAACCGTGCAGATATACTACAGAGCATCGAGTCAAATGAAGATTTACCGAGAACCTGTGCAGAATTGACAGCAAATGACGCGACACTGAACGGGAGCCATGTAATCTATCCGGATGGAAATATTTCTGATCCAATTCAAAATTCAATGCCAAGATGGTATGAATGATTATAGGTCCCCGGCCAAACAGTGATGTTTTGTACTTGAATAGGGTAAATTGGGTTAAGTGGGACACTTAAGCATTTACGTAAGCATTACAAAAAAACAAAAAACAAAAAAAAAACAGAAAAAAAAAAATCAATAAAGCAATCATATACTTCATTTCGAAGTTTATTTAGATATAAACGTTTTATAAATGTTTTGGTTAAAATTTCCGTCAAATGAAGGTTAAGGTGACAGTTAATCATTACTACTCCATTGTCCAACTTACCCCGTCAAGTTGGGGTAAGTGGGACAGCATAATACATGGAATAAAATGTGGTTTAAAAGTGAGAAACAAATATCTCTGTCTTCATAAACACTGTTTATACATCTGGAATATCATTTCTAAGGTGTCATTAGAACTAATCACCAAACTGTTTTCTCAAACATTATCACGACTCATTATTGCTCTTTTTTCCTGCACACATTTTAAGTGATGAAAAATAAGTTAACAAAAAAAAAATCAAAGCTCAATGGCACTTTTTAGATATGTGATTCTGTAAACAAAGCAAGCATCTCCTTGGTCCTCCACCCTTTTTTTTGTTTGAAAGTAAACAAAATATACAGTATTTTAAAAGATAGACCTTATTTCTTACCCGTATTACAACTTTACGAAAACTAAAGTTTTAAAGTCTGCATAATTCAACAAAATCAATGCCCCGTTTAATAAAACCCGTGGGACACTTAAGAATTTAATTAAGATTCTTAATTATTATTATTATTATTATTTTGTACTGTTGTCTAATTATATAATCGGATTATCATACATGTACATCTTAATTTTTGTGACCCTCAGTTATGTCAGATCCAACTTTACAAGAGCGACTAATTCTATATACCTTAGATTTAAAAGAAAACTTTTAGAAGAACCAGGTCATCTTATGTCATGTCCTTTTGAATTATATGAAAAGTACAAATTATTTCTTTTTGTTTAGAGTGTGCTGCTCCTGGACCTTGTGGTGGATGTGATGCTCACGAATAGGTATGGAGAGCAGGCGAAGACTTACTCACTGATCGAACCCAACTGCCCGTCAGCAGAATACACATGGGAAACACTGGGGAGATGGATATGACCAATTGAACTATGAACTTGGATATCTGGATTGCGAATGAAATAGCTGCAGATACCAGGAGGGAAAATTATATTAGATTAGATGGCTTAGATTGGGATATCAGAAATATTCCACGAGTTAGGGCCAATATTGCACGAATCGAAGATGAGTGTAATAATTGCTTTAAATAATGAAATATTCTGGTATTATATAAAGTAAAGCCATCCAATATAAATATTATTACCTATGGTCATCACTCAGAAGACATAAACTGTGGAAGCAGTACTTACATTAGATCGTGCAATATGGCATAATATAGACAAATGTACTTAGTAACTTATGGTGGCCATAGCTGGGGGGGGGGGAGGTTCGAATGGGCTATCAGCCTATCCGCAATGAGCTAGGTGCGCGTATTTATGCGCGTATGTAAATGTACCTGTCTTAAGGCAGAGTGAGTTAGAATAAAATGTCGAATGATTTTAAATTTGTTTTGCTTGAAATACATGTATATGAATATTTGATCATTGGTTTCATGGTATATCTTTGATTTGGATATTTGCACGCATGAATGAATAATAGTCTTTAGAAGGATGTAGGGTAAACTGGGGTAGGTGGGACACTTTTAGGGAATTGCATAGTATGCCTATGATTAAGACATGCCTTAGTGGAGGAACTATTTTAGCGTGAATAAACATACATCTAGCAACAAGTTACATTCCTGTTTGGGAAAAAAAATTGACAGTTATCGGAAAAATAATCGTTAAAAAGCTGTAACATCTCACGTATTGACATAAAACGATTGTCACATACCTATTTCATATTTAGTGGTAACTTGGCATTGGAAATTGTTCATAAAATAAGTTTAAAACTAGAAAATAATCTAAAATGAAATATGATGTAAACAAAAGATTTAAAGCAATTGTTTTAATTGAACTGTCCCATTTACCCCACATGCTTGGGGTTAGTGGGACGCATCAATTTCAATAGTATTTCGATTTATAAACAAAGTTTGTGAAGGCAGAGATCTTCATTCCGCACTTTTATATAACAGTTCATTGCATGACATGTACCTACTTACCCCAACTTGACGGGGTAATGATTAATATTGTCTCCTTGACCTTCATTTGGAGGAATTTTTGACCAAAACATTTCTAAAACGTTTATATCTAATTAAATAAACTTAAAAATGAGAGATATGATTGTTTTATTGAGTACTTTAAAAAAAAAAATGCTTAGATAAATGCTTAAGTATCCCACTTACCCCAATTTACCCTATGTGTCATAAAGTATGGGAAACGTGTTTTATTGCTGTCTTTAAAGGGGCACTGATATTGTTGAATTATGCAGACTTTAAAACTTTAGTTTTCACTAAGTTTGGATTCGATAATGAAGAAAGTTGTAATACGGGAAAGAAATAAGACATATTTTTTATACTGTATCTTTTGTTTACTTTCATACAAAAAAGAGGGGGTGAAGGACGAAGGAGATGCTTGCTTTGTTTACAGAATCACACATCTAAAAAGTGCTATTGAGCTTTGATTTTTTATCACTTGAAATGTGTACAGGAAAAAGAGTAATAATGAGTCGTGATAATGTTTAAAAAATAGTTTGGTAATCAGTTCTTATGACATCTTAGAAATGATATTCCTGATGTATAAACAGTGTTTATTAAGACAGAGATCTTTGTTTCTCGCTTTTAAACCACATTTTATTCCATGTATAATATGCTGTCCCACACTTGCCCCAGCTTGACGGGGTATGTGGGACAAAGTAGTAGTAATAATTAACTAGAATACATGCAGGTAATATGGGCCAGCAGGTAATATGGGCCACCTGAAGCAAATCATGTCGTGACCGTCGACCGGTGACCGATGACCGGTGTGAGCACCATAATGTTGTTCATATGAACTGTATACGAAAATATATCGCCGTGAGAGAATCTGATGCCGAAATTTCTCTGAGAAAATTGCTGAAAACCATCAAGGTAGGTAAAACTTACGGCATTTTTTACCCTGATGTAAAATTTGATATTTCACAGAATGTGATGGTGAAAGAGTGTTTGAGGGGGTAACCTCAATTGTTTTGTATATTTAGTAAGCTTATAGTTTCATTTTGATCATACTAGCGTGTACAGGTCAATTTGTTGTAGTGAAGGGGTGCAATGTGGCATTGAATGCTTGCCTGACAAAGCAACATTAGTACAGGTAATATGGGCCATCCAAAATGGTGCAAATGATTCTGGTACTTAGTATTGGGATGAGGCATCAATCTCTTTGCTACGATTTTTCGGGTATATTCACAGTATATAATTAATATAAATAACTTATTGTAGGCCTATATTGACTTGTATAATGAAAATAATATTTGAATAATATTACAAAAAGAAATAATATACAAAATACAAACCAATGAAATATATAGTCCAAGTATTTACTGAAGGGTCTTAAAATTTCAAATGATATCTTACAGTTAATGATTTTCAACATTTTAAGCGAATTCCACACATGGTAGAGTCATTGTAGTTTTTAAAACATACATTAAATACGTGTGCCCATATTACCTGCACATGCAGGTAATATGGGCACTTTGGTAATGACGTCAACATTTGAATATTGCAGACAGGGGGGTTGGTGATAATTGTTTTTCTTCACAATAAAAGTTAGAGCAGTAGTTATTAATTCATATAAACAAAGATTAGACTGAGTGTCATTTTGTAATTTTATGCAAATTAGGCAAATGAGCTTAGGGTGCCCATATTACCTGCTTGTACCCTATCACCTTATCTTCATTTGGCGGAAATTTAAACCAAAACATTTATAAAACGTTTATATCTAAATAAACTTTTAAATGAGGTATATGATTTGTTTATTGAGTATTTCATTTTTTTGTAATGCTTCCGTAAATGCTTAAGTGTCCCACTCACCCCAATAAACCCTAAAATCTCATTTGCGTCCAGTGGCTGTGTAAAAAAAAAAAAAAAAAAAAAAAAAAAATCAAGTGCACGTAGAAAGACACACCGTTAAACAATCACTTACACACAAAGAGGCGTACACCTCAACACAAACACACACAAACACACGAACAAGCGCGAATTCATAATGCAGTGATTTTATTTTAGTATGTACAGTATTTGTAAGTGTATGTGCCCAAAGCTAAGGTATTTGGCCGCTTGTTTGTGTCTTTGTAAGGTGTGTTTAATTTGTTTGTGCGTGTGTGCGTGTATATTTTGCTGTAAGCTAATAATATATGAACATCTTTTAAAATCTGATAATATTTACCAAGCCACTTGGCGTAATTGAGATTTTGCAACATTTCTCAGATTTTTATTCAGAGAAGCATGCAATGATCCAAATGAAAGGGGTACCATAAGATGCAGAAATGATTACTATACCCACTTCAAAACCCAACTTCAAAATTATGGAATATCTTCTTTTTTTAATCACCCTGTACAATAACCATATTATTGTATTTGTTCTTATTATTATTTCCTTTATGTCGGATTTGGTGCAAGTTGCACTTTCCTTTAAATAAGCCAATATTACCTGACTAGAAAGTTTGTTTTTGTCTACTGATCAATGTATGTAAATACTGGTACCTGATAAGTCCTTTGTTCATGCGCTATAATATACAAAATTATATTGAAAGTCCTTCACGATATATTTTTTAATGCATATCAATTCTAATCCACGTGAAATGTAAATCTAACGTATGGCATTAAATCTTAACATAAAGACGCGTCCATTATTTGGGGAGGGGAAACGCAACAATGCATTCATCAGTTTAGTGGAAATACAGCTGAGCGGCGCAGAAAATTATACGGCTCCACATAAATGTCAACTAAAACCGCGCTGACGACGGGAAGCGAACAGTTGACAACTGCATGCAATTATTACTTAGCGTACAAAAACTCGCCTAAGAAAACTTCCCTGTGGTGAAATGGTATTTGTCCGTCGATCTTGTTTGAGCAAATTACTCATGGACATGAAAGAAATAATTGAACTTTTATCATAGTTTTCGTAGGTAGATGCTTCAGACCAGATTGGGGAAAAAGACATTCTGGCAAGCCTATAACACGATTGTGCTGAAGTTGTAATCAGAATCTTTATTTCATATAGATTATTGTTCCAAACGATTATTGACATAAATTGTGATCTTGTCACCTCTTGCGAAGACGCCGTCCAGATGCGATATGCATGTGATATGCGGAAATATTGACCCATCAAGTAAAGATTCTATTGTGATAATGTTCAAAGTGACAGGACTTTTTCTTAACCAATCGAAATGAATGTACCATCTTTGGAAAGCTGAGAATTCAAGCTTTTAAAAATTGCTTGAACAGTAAACTGTAATATAATTATGCGTTATCCAGGAAGATGATTATGCAGCGTATGAGCTATTTTGAGAGCAAAATTGTCCATATTGTACAGGAATTTGATCCGACCTGGCTTTCGAATTGACTCAAGTGACAGAACTTTTTCTTTTCTTTCCAGTTTGTTATTCCTGATATTAAAAAATTCAGAATCTTAGCTTACTTAATCAGAGTGAACATTTATTTGAAAAATTTGTTGCTCGCCATAATCAAGAAAACAAAGTGAAAAAACTGTGCAAAATACAAAATGTCTATGGCCGCGTTCGCTTTGCGTAGAGTGATAGCGCCCTCTTTCCCTTAAGTTTACAACTAGAATTGATATGACATCGTTGATAGCTCTATAACTCTACGTCGGGTCAGCCGCAGGTTGGACACTCGTTACCCCCCATTCCACTGAGCTTTTTGGGTCATCGGTCACTGATCAGAAACATAATTTTGTCCTCCCGACAAGGATCATATCACAGTCCGATGAATCAGATATGTGCTTTTCGACAATCAGATCAGAGTCGGTCGGATCGAGAGGAACCGATGAAGGAACTAATACCCCCATTCCGTTAACCATCGGATTCTCATCTCGAGCTCATCTGATCCCCCAAAATCTCAATTTTGATGAGTTCCGATGAAATCTCACCCGAGGAATGTGTTTGGGTAGAGCTTAGTTCGCTATCGGACATGATCGGAGGCCATTTCCGGTTTCGACTCGAGTCAGTATTGGATATGTGTCAGTCAGTCCGATGTGAATCAGATTTATTTGTTTTCAGCTGTTTGACGTCTCTGGCCGACATCTGATTAAAATCGGATGATCGGGTTCTTATCTTATTGCAATTAGCGGTTTTCTATCACGCTTGCCAAAAGAAGATTCGATTTCAACCCGATTATGGCTTGTTGGTAGTATAGGGTCAATGTACGACTGACCTCTGTGTAGTCACCGATAGGTGGGACTAGAGTTGGGTGGGTATCAGATGGTTTTTGGAAGTGTCAGTTTAGAGTCAAGTCACCCTTAAATTACTCTCCGATAGCAATTGGCAAAAAATGGTGGACAGATATCGGGCAGTTATTAGTCTTTCATCCGATTACCTCGAATACATATTGGATATCTCGCGGATATTCAAGAAATCAGGGTCACCAAAACTCGCTTGTCGGCAACGGAACAGCAAAGATGGCCGTAAAGAAAGAAAAATAAAGATTGAAAACTTTTGAGAAAAAACCTGAAACCCAATTATTTTGTCAATGTATTTGAAAGTCACTTTAATAACATGCATGTCTTTTTGAACAAAAAAAATACCGTTTTCTAACGGTAAGCATTTCATAAATAATTTGCAAGTATTTTCCTTTAACTTATCAGAGTTTCAGTAAAGATTTTTGAATTCCTTCAAATGTTTTTACCTTATCGAACTGTCATCATAGAATCTATTGATTTTCTGCTACCCAGGTTAGATTTCCCGTAGGCCTATCCCACCATCCACATGTCCAGATGTGAGTTTAAAACAAATATATACTTTATAACTTTACCGTTACCTATCCTTTGGCATGTGTGATTAGTGATCCTGCCTTTGTATGCTCTTCTCATGATTTAGCTGATATTCTTAGCATGGTTATGTAGATATAACTATGTTAAAATGAATCTGATTTCAAATGCGCAAACTTCACGTCACTCCAATACAAACAAATTGAACTACATCGAACCATCAAATCGTACTTTACAGGGAACGCAAAACACAACCTTTTCTCTAGCTTAAGATAGAAGGAAGGATATTCTTTAGGAGATAACCACCTGTTGTTGTAGGCACTGCCCCTGAAACAAAGACTTATACAAACCTCGTTCTAATATAACATTTCGGACCTACCCAGAACAGGTTTGGTTTTAAAGTTTATATATAGAGGACTGGTAGAAACCATGAATATCCACAATCAGTTTCCAACCAAATACTGGATCGCAAGTAACGACACGATCTCAAAGCCGACATCATTAGCTATAAAATATGACATAGGCCGAATACTGTTCAAGTGGAACTTTCGTCATTGTGGTCCTCGCTGCTACATGTGCTGGCTCAATCTCGTAAGCATGACCATTTGTTACTTTGCTGCTAATCATGATTATGTATCTTTTTGACTTAATGTTTTTAACATAATCTATAGCTGAGAATTTTGAAAGGCTTTAGGTCAAATACATCAGATCGTCTTATTTTACTTATTTTTATTGTTAAATCTTATCCAAAAACAAAGCATTCGTGGTAACGACCCAATCGTCGGTTTCTAGACCTGGCAATGGCACCTCGAACCCATAAAACGCACTGGACCAACCCCACCACCACCTGAGTAATGCACTGGCAAACCCTCACGCCCTATCGACGGCACCCGTTTTGTTAAACGCGCATTCTTGATAACCACGCCCTATCAACGGCAGCAGGCCCCCTTCACCACCACCAGGTAATGGCACCAGACCACCTCCACCACCACCAGGAATGGCACCAGACCCCCTCCTTCACCACCAGGGTAATGGCACACAGAACCCCCTCCACCACCACCAGGAATGGCACCAGACCCCATCCACCACACCAGGTAATGGCGACGGCAACCCTCACGCCCTATCGAACGGCACCGTTTTGTAAAACGCGCATTCTTTGATAACTCACACCCTATGAACGGCAGCAGGCCCCCTTCACCACCACACCAATAATAGCACCAGACCACCTCCACCACACCAGGTAATGGCCACCAGACCCCTTCCACCCACCACCAGTAATGGCACCAAACCCCTCCACCACCACCAGGTAATGCGAGGCAACCCCTCACGCCCTATCAACGGCAACCGTGTTTTGTAAAACGCGCATTCTTTGGAACTCACACCTATGCAACGGCAGCAGCCCCCTTCCCCACCACCAGTAATGCACCAGACCACCTCCACCAACCACCAGGTAATGGCACCAGACCCCCTCCACCA
This sequence comes from Paracentrotus lividus, assembly GCA_940671915.1. Lineage (NCBI taxonomy): Eukaryota > Metazoa > Echinodermata > Echinoidea > Camarodonta > Echinidae > Paracentrotus > Paracentrotus lividus. The sequence continues at coordinate 21,854,821 of CALNVZ010000174.1, forward strand.
CCACCAGTAATGGCACCAGACCCCCTCCACCACCACCAGGTAATGGCACAGCCCTCACCACCACCAGGTAATGGCACCGGCAACCCCTACGCCCTATCAACGGCAACCGTTTGTAAACGCGCATTTTGTAACCCACGACCCTCATCATGCATCTAGACACCTCCACCACCACACAAGAATGGCACCAGACCCCCTCCACCACCACCAGTGAATGCACCAAAACCGCCCTCCACCACCACACAGGTAATGGCACCAGTCCCCCTCCACCACCACCAGGTAATGCACCAGACCACCTCCACCACCACCAGGTGATGCACCACACCCCCTCCACCACCACCAGGTAATGGAACCAGACCACCTCCCACCACCACAGGTAATGGCACCAGACCCCTCCACCACCACCAGTAATGGCACCACACCCCCTCCACCCACACCAGGTAATGGCACCACACCCCTCCACCACCACCAGGTAATGGCACCAGACCACTCACCCACCACCAAGGAATGCACCACACCCCTCCACCACACCAGGTAATGGCACCCACCGCCCTCCACCAACACGCCCCATGGCACACCACCTACACCACCATCTAATTGAAAGATTAGTGATGATTACTATAATTGTTTATCATTTATTCCTTAAAAGAAACAAAAGAGTTTCTTCACTTCCAAACAGATATTTACGAAAATAGATTGTTACAACACATGATATTGTTTCCTAGAGTACAGAGAACATCAAATAGCGTTAGTAATTCGCGGTTGTGGATTTACGGTTTGATGATGTCTATATTCTTTATAGCTTAAAAGAAATCAATTTTCCACTTCCTCTTTCATATCATTACACACGATAAAGCGTTCATGGATAATGTAAATAAACCGATGTCTTATTTTTATGTCTCTGATCTTTCATCCTTTCTCTTTCCAGAACTGATTAATTAACGGGACAGTATGAAGATTCGTGAATGACGACCAGTGTTGCGAATGTAGCAGACCTGTTTTCTCATTTCGACAACGGCCTTTTAGTTATTCTGATTTGCAACCAATTTTTTACATGAAATATCATGAATATACAAAAATCACTTGATCTGTAGGCTGAGTCACAATGAATCTCTTATTTCAAAAGTTGAAACGTTTCTTTAATCGATCAAGCGAAACCAGTCAGAGACCAGTGTGTAGAAAATGGGACTGACAAATTAAAAGTGTTGCTACTAAGCCATTTATATTAACATTATTCAGAATGCTTTTGAAATAGGACAGCACGCATATTAAGACCAATCTAACAAACAGCAACAACAACAACATCAGCACAAATAGCATTTATGGCATTACTGTTTAGGGCCATCGCATATACTTAGCAATTACTGTAAGATATAAAGGAAATACCTTTGATGAAATTTGCAATATGATTAATTGATATTATCGTTACAATAAATATTAGCACAAATAAAATATACGAGTGACTATTTTTTCTTTCATGTCATTAAAACTATAGGTACTACATTTCTACTACACAAAAGTTTATTGAAGGTATAATACATGCAGGGCGTGTTGGTGTACATATTGTTTTTTGTTTGTGTGTGCGTGTTAGTGTGTGAGGTGTGTGCGTGCGTGTGTGTGTGTGAGTGAGAGAGAGAGAGAGAGAGAGAGAGAGATTAAGAGAGAGAGAGAGTGTGTGTGTGCGTGTGTGTGTGTGTGTTTGTGTGTGTGGTCTTGAGAAGGTAAGAGCATTAAAGAAAGAAGTAAGATAAGAGTGAGTGCGTCTTTGCGTAAGTTGTTTGTGTGTGTGGGATAAGGGAGTGGTGGTTAAGGTTTCTGGTGGTAATGAATGGGATCATTTGTACAAATACTGATACCAATAATGGTTGGTAATCTTTGAAGGTTTCACTGTGGCAGAACGATTAGCAAGTGAAGGTTTCACGGTGCACCAATATTCTTTCTTGAGGTTATGAGTGGTCCTGAAAAGGGTACCTTGCCACTACGTCCAATGCCATTTCGTCCAATAGCCATGTCGTCTAATGCCAATCGGTCCAATGCCATTTGGTCCAAAAGCCATTTGGTAAAATAGCCATTTGGTCCAATAGCCATTTGGTCCTAGAGCCACTTGGTCAAATTGCCATTTGGTCCAATAGCCACTTGGTCCAATAGCCACTTGGTCCAATTGCCATTTGGTTCAATTGCCACTTGGTCCAATTGCCACTTGGTCCAATAGCCATTTCGTCCAATGCCATTTCGTCCAATAGCCATTTGGTCCAAAAAACCTTACTGTGCGGGGCAGGCGCGGATCCAAAGAGGCGCTTGGCCGGTAAGAACTGTTGTAAGCCTGTTTTTAATTATGAAACAGGATGTGTATCTCACCCAAACAAATGATGTAGAAGAAGGGTTCTCGCCGATTTTTATTATTATTAGACCTGAAAATGTTGCTAGTTGCTATATTTTTCACCATATTACCGAATCCGGCCTTTTTCCTCCGTCCGTTTCTCGACTCTATTTTTCATCTTGCTTTTCCTTCCTCTTCCCTTCCTTTTAACCACTCTTGTCCCATCTTGTCACATAATATCCCTTGCGGCGCCCGTATAGCGCGAATTTTTATCATTTTATCACTTTTTGGCCCACTTCTTGGACTGGCGCATGCGTTTTCAGATTACTAATATCAAAAAAAAAAAAAAAAAAAAATTTCAAGAAAGAAAAAAATGTTCTCATTCATTTCCGAAGGATATAGTTAATGTCATTCCGAGCATAAATGATTTTAAAAAAAAGTGGCGACGATTATTATTACTTAGATACGAAATTATGTGGATTGATTAAAAAAAAAAAAATCTTGTTATCTATAGTACCACATCGCGTATCATATTTTTTGGTGGAAATACATATTGATTTATTATTTAGTTGCGTTTTAAATCTCGGTGAACTGATTGCGGCCTGTGTGAAAACGATGCAAAAAAAAAAAAAAAAACAAAAAAAAATCATGTGCACGTAGAAAAGACACACCGTTAAACAAATCACTTACACACAAAGAGGCATACACCTCAACACAAACACGCATACTCTCTCTCTCCCCCTCCCACAACGTGCACCCCACCCTGAAACTTCTTACACACCACACCACACACACATTCACACACACACACACACACACACACACGCATATATACCCAGACAAACCACACACAAACACACGAAACAAGCGCGAATTCATAATGCAGTGATTTTATTTTAGTATGTACAGTATTTGTAGTGTATTGTGCCCGAAGCTAAGGTATTTGGCCGCTTGTTTGTGTCTTTGTAATGGTGGTGTCACATACACCGGGTAAAAAGAAGCGGTCTTCGCCGTTCACCGAAAAACCAAAATTTGCAACACGCAATAGAACGGCACGGCCACATAACATTTTCATCATTTTCACCGCGTCTGTATCATTCTTTTACCGGTCTATACCAGGTCCTAACCAGTCTGGTACCGGGCTGACCGTCCTCATATGTAGTCCATGCTTTCTTCTTGTCCGTTGCGATTACCGCTTGGCCACCAGACCTTACCGCTCTCTGACAGGAAAAGAAAATTGTTTTCTTCGCGCGGTGCTCACCGTTTTCCACCGTTCGCGACCTGTGCAAAACAGGTTGATGCGAACGGCGGACACGCGAGGATGGGTCGGTGATGACCCGTCAAAAAAACGCTCCACATGCTTTTGTCTTCGGTTCATGCCCGGCGAATGTTTTGGGCATGCCCGGGCTGCTCAAAATTTTCGCCGGGCATGAACCGCAGGCACGGCGATTGGGACCCGGTGTACAGGGCGGTATAATGGCGTTGTGATGACGCGTAATGCGGATGGTGTAGAGGACGGAACAAAACGCTCCACACCGTCCCACAAGAGCGGTCATGCACGGTGTTGGACTGGACTGGTGGATCTACCCTTATGCGTGTCTTCAAATCACGTATATGGTGTCTTCAATCCGCCCTTTTTTTTCGAAGCACTCGATCTCATCGCTCTCGTTTCACAAGCTCAGAGATGATGATATTGCTAGCTTCAAAAGATACGTTATAATCTGAAATACTTTTATTGTCATTGCCGGGGAGAAGAACTTAAGATTTGGTCCTTTTATGGACATTTTAAAAAAAATATTTGTTTCTTTTTTTTTTACATTAGTTTCTAAAGTTTCATTTTAACAGCTTTGCAAATAAATATTAGACTATATTTTCATAATAAACTCCAGTATAGTTTGGTCTAAATTGTTTGCCCAAATTACATGTATACTTTATACCCGCCTTTCATTAAAAAAAATTGTATTAGTTTTATCGAATATTATTTTAATTTCTCCGTGAAAATGTCCCCGTGCTTTTGAAATGATTAAATCCTGTTATATCAAATCAAATATTGTTATCATGATAAAAGTGCTTTATCATCTTTTTTTAATCATTATATTATGAATTGTCTAATACTTTTTTCATAATCATTTCATTGCAATATTCTTTTAGCCAAATTATAACCCCCATAGAATCACATCAAGAAAAATGTCTAAATCATTCATAATTCTGCAGTTTGGATGTTTTTGTATGATCCATGGATTAGTTTTTTGTTTATTTTTATTTTCACTGTTTTACACACGACCACTTTGAGTGATTCTACTGTGATTAAATAGATTAATCAGAACTATACAAGACAATACCTTAATATAATATTTGTATAAATAAAAATACATGCATAATGCCATTGTATTCTATATCTGAGAAACCGTCTTTAAGAATTCCAAAAACACGAATTTTGTTACCCATAGATTGTATATAATTCATGTAATTAATCCAATATCAGTAGGGTATATGGTTATGTTTGTGAGATAGCATGCAATATGAACCATTTTTCAAGGAAGCCTACACAGAATCGGAAATACAAAAAGAAACTTACCCAGGCATTTCCCGACCGAAAATTTGGGGAAAAGGTGCCTAAAATGGGAATTAATTGCTTTTGCCCCCCCCCCCCTTTATCGAACGCCCCTCCCCTAGAATAAATAAATAATGATATACATGTATATGAATGGATGAAGTGACCCGTGTGGAACGACTCCTACCCTGCATGGTTGTTTGAATAATGATGGGATATTGGACGACCAAAGACCAAAACGCAGGCCCCCTATATATCAATAATAATAACCAAAACATACAAAATATCATTATTTCAAATGGAAGAAACTTTGTGGGGAAAAAAAATTCTTTGAGTTTTTCCCGTCTTTTCAGAACTCTAAGATAGAACAATATAATAAGTACGACCAATTCGATATTGTATAAAATCTATTATAAAGTGTAAATAATTAAACCAGCACTGATATAAAAACTGAAACAGAGGCTAAAAGTAAATGTTAACAAATGCGACAAAATATGGGCCCCCTATAAAACTATAATTTCCGAGTAAAGCAGCCCCCAAATAAAGTTGATAATCACCTCCTTGTTTATGTCATATGATTTATTCCTTATGGTATATAATACTTTTGTTTTGTAAAAATATTACTCTGGGTATTAGTTTTTAACTCAAATTCATTTAGATATTGATTGATCTTGTTGGTAAACAATCAAGGGGACAACTGATTTAAAAGCATGGTTTTCACGTATAGTTTCATGTACTAGGAGTTGGCAAGTTCAGCCACAAGGGGGCGTACTTGATGCCGAAAAAAAGGGGGGGGGGGGTTATCGATTCATGTTGGCCTACCTCACCACGGTCCATCTCCGTCCTGTAAACGGGCATGAAACGGGCGCGGCGTCCTCATTCAGTCCTTTTACCGCCCTTTTAACGACTGGTCCGGTTTAAGACCGTTCTGAAATACCCGGTCATCACCCGGAAAAAAACCCGGCAAGAGTTCGGCCGTTCTTTAAAAATCCTTTCGGGAACGGGTGCCCAGCGAGCTCCTATGAACGTGTTTGACGGGCTTCAACCGCTTCACCGTGTGCCTCACCGTTTGCCGCCGTGTGCACAAATTTGGCCTGAACGGTGGCGAACGGTGCGCTAACACGGCTAATGTGACACCTGCATAAGGTGTGTTAGTTTGTTTGTGCGTGTGTGCGTGTATATTTTGCTGTGAGCTAATAATATATGAACATCTTTTAAAATTTGATAATCTTTACCAAGCCACTTGGCGTAATTGAGATTTTGCAACATTTCCAAGATTTTTATTCAGAGAAGCATGCAATGATCCAAATGAAAGGGGTACCATAAGATGCAGAAATGATAATTTCTTCCTCCACATACGTTCCGTTAGAAAGTTAATTTATTTTCTATATCTCCCTTATACATAAAAACAAAAGACAAATTAAGAAAGAAATGAATAGAACAAGAATTGTGTACAGATTGGTATACGGCGCAGTACTGGCTCTCTTTAATCAATGTAATAATTTTACAATTGAACTTCAAAATTCAACGATTACAATACATCTCAATAATTGACATTTAAGATTTCTGAATCATTGACATGGTTAAGTGGAAAATGGAAAATACTTCCATTATAATACTAAAATCGTCAGGTACATTTTATTATATAAATGCGATTTCCTGTCCCCAACCCCACCTTCCCTGACACATACAGATATATAAGACTATTTCAAATAAAAAAATAAAAATAAATGAAAAAAATTAGATTAATTTCAAAAAGGCTTATTGATGTTTAATAAAATTGTTGAACATCTAACAAAAAAAGGGGAAGGGGAGCAAGGCGTCTAGCACCTAACAAGTGGACAAGACACTAATCACGGAGGCCACGAACAACCCCCAATTTGATTTGATTTTGTTTTGGAGGAAACGTGGTTGCGTCCAAGGATACTAGACGGAGGCGCACTCCCGGCTCCTTGCTTTTTTTTTTTTTTTTTTTTTTTACTGCAATCTCCCATAATTATCATCGAGTGTAACTAAAGAAATAATAAATACTTTTCGTTACTAAAAAAATATTATATTACTTGTTCAAATAAATTATAACTTTAACGGAATAAAATGAAATATATTGTATAATATACTCAATCGCTTTTGAGAACTATTTTCTATCGGAAGAAAACAAACAAGGAAAAACGCGAGAGATCCGTTTCTTTCAGGACTAAGTACAAAGACTGCTCCTGCTGTCGCTAGTAAGGATGACTGGTTTCGTTACGACTTGAAGAGATGGGTCCGAAGGGAAGATTTCAGTTATCCGTTTTTCGTTATCCTGCCGAAAGAATGATAAAGAGAGAAACACCAGCAAAAGTGGAACTTTTCATGCCACCCAATGCAGAGGTTTAAAACTTGGCAGGCGCGGATCCAAGAAAATCGAATTGAATGCATTTCGGGGGCCAATTGTCCGGGGACAAAGAGCCGCTTTTGTTCCCAGACAATTGGGCCCCCGAAATGCATTCAATTCGATTTTCATCGATCCGCGCCTGCTTGGCCTATCATAAGTACTAATTATGACATATATATAAATGTTTCGATACAAGCTGTGATGTGAGGAAATTGTTTAAATGGTTTCGATATAAAACAAACATTGTTTAAACGGGGCAATTAAAATTATAGGATGGGAGGGAAATAGAGCTTTGACTGCTTTGCCGAGAGTGAACATAAAGCTCTAGATTCACTTTGCCAGAGTTACCGTAACAAAAGATTACGTAATACGGATGATCAAGGAAGCATGCCAAGCATGCCAGGTATTCGTTCGATAGCGAAAATAAATTTTACCTCTACCCACTTCAAAACCCAACTTCAAAATTATGGAATATCTTCTTCTTTTTTTTTTTTTAAATTACTCTGTACAATAACCATATTATTGTATTTGTTCTTATTATCATTTCCTTTATGTCGGATTTGGTGCAAGTTGCACTTTCCTTTAAATAAGCCAATATTACCAGACTAGAAAGTTTGTTTTTGTCTACTGATCAATGTATGTAAATACTGGTACCTAATTAGTCCTTTGTTCATGCGCTATAATATACAAAATTATATTGAAAGTCCTTCACGATATATTTTTTAATGACATCGTTGATAGCTCTATAGATTCTACGTCGGGTCAGCCGCAGGTTTGGACACTCGTTACCCCCCCCCCCCCCCCCCCATTCCACTGAGCTTTTTGGGTCATCGGTCACTGATCAGAAACATAATTTTGTCCTCCCGACAAGGATCATATCACAGTCCGATGAATCAGATTATGTGCTTGTCGACAATCAGATCAGAGTCGGTCGGATCAAAATGAACCGATGAAGGAAACTCATACCCACATTCCATTAACCATCGGATTCTCATCTCGAGCTCATCTGATCCCCAAAAATTTCAATTTTGATGAGCTCCGATGAAATCTCACCCGAGGAAATTGTTTTGGTAGAGCTTAGTTCGCTATCGGACATGATCGGAGGCCATTGCCGGTTTCGACTCGAGTCAGTATTGGATATGTGTCAGTCAGTCCGATGTGAATCAGATTTATTTGTTTTCAGCTGTTTGATGTCTCTGGCCGACATCTGATAAAAATCGGATGATCGGGTACTTATCTTATTGCAATTAGCGGTTTTCTATCACGCTTGCCAAAAGAAGATTCGATTTCAACCCGATTATGGCTTGTTGGTAGTATAGGGTCAATGTACGACTGATCTCTGTGTAGTCACCGATAGATGTGACTAGAGTTGGGTGGGTATCAGATGGTTGTTGGAAGTGTCAGTTTAGAGTCAAGTCACCCTTAAATTACTCTCCGATAGCAATTGGAAAAAAATGGTGGACAGATATCGGGCAGTTATTAGTCTTTCATCCGATTACCTCGAATACATATTGGATATCTCGCGGATATTCAAGAAATCAGGGTCACCAAAACTCGCTTGTCGGCAACGGAACTAATCGAAACTGACATTTTGGGTATCAGTTGAGCTCCAAATGAGGCTCCAATGGTCAGTGGATTGGGGTATACACCAACATTCGCCGACTTGAACGATCTGCTATGTTCTTCCGGGTAGGTCATGCGGTCAGCAGGCACGCGCAGTAGCTGTTTAGTGTTACTGTCAACCAATAAGAAGAGAGCTGCAACGATGCAGAACGGAAAGGCTACAACGGAAACCTGTGAAGCAGCGAAGAAACGGGCCATTGCACCACGAACCATGGCAGCAAAGATGGCCGTGAAGAAAGAAAAATAAAGATTGAAAACTTTTGAGAAAAAACCTGAAACCCAATTATTTTGTCAATGTATTTGACAGTCACTTTAATAACATGCAGGTCTCTTTTAATTAAAAAATTTACCGTTTTGTAACGGTAAGCATTTCATAAATAATTTGCAAGTATTTTCCTTTAACTTATCAGAATTTCAGTAAATATATTGTATATTGGGCCATGACTTATAAGCTCATTGCTTCACTTTGGTCCAAACCATATTACGCACCTACACTGAAAAGATAACTTTGTCACAAGGCCAGATTAATTCGTCAATCGGGGTAAAATAATTTGTTTTGCGATATAACTGTGAAATGACAAACTCATGGTAGTATACATAACAAATTGATCGAGCACTATTACAAAGTTTCAACTGGTGTTGACAAAAACAAACTTGCGCATGACTGATTTATTTGCGTGACGACTCTTCGCAACCGTAATTGACAAATCCTCTTCGCAGTCAATGTAGAAATGACGATTTTAAGTCGGCCATAACGAATTATAATACAAATTATTTGCTGAAAAACAAATCAATTTGTTGACGCAAAATGCATGACAAATTTAGCTCCTGAAGACAGTTTGGGAAACCCCGCACATAATCAGCGTCCTCGAATCACTCGCCGGTCGCCGTGATTTAGCTGCGAGGCAAGGCTTGAGCTGGCAAGTGTTGACTGGATTTGATGTATTTTGAATTTGTTTCCTCAGGAATTTCGAGGTTCTATTAAAACTGACAAAAATATTAACTATCTGTATTGTTTGTTTATTACAGGTGTGTTTTCTGACTGTTACATGACAAATTAACGTCAAAATGCAGTACAAATTGATGAATGAAAAAAACAAATTGAAAAATGAGAATGAGGAATTAAAATGTTGCAATGACAAACTTTGAAAAAGGTTTGTCAAATTAGACCACTTTTCATGACAAATTAAAATTCGTCATGTTATGGTGCATGACAAATCTATAATGACAAATCTTTGGCATGACAAATTTATTAATTTGTTAAATTAAACCACATTAATGACAAATTTATATTTGTAAATTGACAAAGTTATCTTTTCAGTGTATGTAAAATGTCATGTATAATAGTTTGTTTATTTCTTTGTAATATGCTATTTTGCTTTTTATGGTTGAATAAATTTGAATTGAATTGAATTGAATTGAATAAAGATTTTTGAATTCCTTCAAATGTTTTTACCTTATCGAACTGTCATCACAGAATCTATTGATTTTCTGTTATTCAGGTTAGATTTCCCGTAGGCCTATCCCACCATCCACATGTCCAGATGTTAGTATAAAACAAATATATACTTTATAACTTTACCGTTACCTATCCTTTGGCATGTGTGATTAGTGATCCTGCCTTTGTATGCTTTTCTCATGATTTAGCTGATATTCTTAGCATGGTTATGTAGATATAACTATGTTAAAATGCATCTTATTTCAAATGCGCAAACTTCACGTCACTCCAATACAAACAAATTGAACTACATCGAACCATCAAATCGTACTTTACAGGGAACGCAAACACAACCTTTTCTTAGCTTAAGATAGAAGGAAGGATAACACCCTGTTGTTTTTAAGGCACTGCTCCCCTGAAACCAAAGACTTATACAAACTCGTTTCTAATATAACATTTCGGACCTACCCTGAACATGCTTTGCCGTTTAAAGTTATATTATAGAGGACTGTAGAACCAACGCAGAATCACAATCAGTTTCCAACAGATACTGATCGCCAAGTAACGACGATCTCAAGCGATCATCAAGCTTCAATATGAAGGCCGAATACGTTTCAGTGGACTTTCGGTCATTTGGTCCTCGCTGCTACATGTGCGGCTCAATCTCGTAAGCATACCATTTGTACTTTGCTGCTATTACTCATGTATTATGTATCTTTTGACGTAAAGAATCTTAGCTGAGAATTTAGCTTAGGTCAAATAACATAGTCTTATTTACTTATTTTTTTTAAATCTTTATCCCACAAACAAGCATTTACAGGTAACCGACCCAATCCTCGGTTTCCTAGACCTGGCAATGGCACGACACCTCGCAACCCATAAAACGGCCATGGACCACCCACCACCACCATGGTAATGGCACCTGGCCAACCACTTCACGCCTACTCGACGGTACCACGTTACCACGCGCTCCTTTGAAACCACCCCATCGTAACGGCAGCAGGCCCCCTCACCCCTACCATCAATGGCCTCCAAAGACCACTCCACACACGCAGGTAATGGACCGGCAGACCAGCCTCACGTCACCACATAACGGCTACCAACCCCCTCCACCACCACAGCAGTAATGGCACCTGGCAACCACTCACGCGCCTATCGAACGGCACCCGATTTGTTAAAACGGCATTCTTTGAACACTCACGCCCTATCAATGGCGTCCAGAGCCACCCCACCACCACCAGGGTAATGGCACCGGCAACCACTCACGCCCTATCACGGCTCAGACCCCCTCCACCACCACCTGTAATTGCACCGGCAACCACTCACCGCCCATAAGCTCCAGACCCCCTCACCACCACCTGGTAATGGCACGGCACCACTCACGCCCTATTCAACGGCTCCGTTTTGTAAAACGCATCAGTCTTTAGTAACCTTCACTGGCAACAAACTCACAGCCCTATCAACGCTACCGAGATCCACGCACCCCACCTAGCCCGGGCAATGGGTGTCTGGTAACCACTTCCCAGCCAATTAACGGTACTGGCCCGTCCTCCACCCACCAACGCAATCAGGCAATGCGCACCGTAATACTTCAGGCCCACTCCACCACCACGAGCAATGGAACGGTAACATTCCAGCCATCTAAATGGTACTGGCCCGCCACCACCACCACCACCACCATCATCCCAAGCGAGGAATGGTAACGTAGATAGACCACCGCTGCCCTCCTCCACCGATCATCACGTACGTCTCTGCCGCCTCCTCCTGGCCCCACGTGAGTAAATTATAGTTTTCAACACAGAGCAAATGTAAATGGATGAAAAATTGCGCGTTTAATTTGGTCTCAGATATTGCATTCAATAATAATTAACAAAATTAAAAAGTAGAAGGAAGAAACAGACAAGTATGCCCTTCATCGAACCTCTTTTCTTCGTGTTTTTTTTCTGAGTGAAAATGAAATAATCCCTTGAGGTTTTTTTGCAATGTATGACAATCCATTGCTCCGGACCGTGATTTAGAATAACAGCATTCAGTTTATAGTAATAGTTTTACAGATAAGAATTATTGCCTCGTCACAGTGGACTACGGTCATGAATCTGTTAATGCTGTAGATTAATAGAAATAACATCATTCAGTAGCTAAGATAATGGTTTATTTGATTTGAAAAAGGGTCATTCTTTTAAACAAGAATTCATTAAAGACACTCTGGATCATGGATTCATACCGTTGTGATCTTTTTCCTGCATAGAATACTACAGTATAGGTAACATACTTGATGATAGCCAATCTCACGATATTTGGAGGGAATTTATGAATTTGTAAACGCATTTCTGGTAATTCGAATTTGACATATACCTTTTTGGTTGCAGTGAGGTTCATGGTCAGTGTGCCCTGTGGGGTGGTTAGGCTCATCACGTGACTGTTATTGCCGATTCTGCTTGATGAGGTTTGGTGACTGCTGCAGAGATCAGACACCTGCAATAGGTAAGCTGTTTCATACAATACAATCATAGTATCATTGAGGTAAAAATGCTTGAAATTTTTATAGTATACACGTGGATAGTACGATCAAAAGAAAATGGATGATGCTTTAATGTGTTTCATTCATTCATTACACTGTAAAAATATATACAGCAAGTGGTGATGTCAGCAGATTCGCATACCAAAAAAGTATTTAAGAATAACAGTTTTGCTGTAATTTCTCCTCAATAAAGAGAAGAAAAACAATCATTAAGAGTTCTATAGCTACATGCAGTGTGTTAAAACGAGAACAAATTGTTGTCCTGATGTTAATTTGTATTTCCTCATGTATTATTTGCAGGAGAAATTACAAAACAGTTTTTTTTATAATGCGTGTTTTATGGCGACTCTGCGGACGCGCAGATTGGTGCTGTAAAAATACAAATATTTTTTTACAGTGTTAGGACCACACAATCGTTTGGTAAAAGTTTTCAATCTTCCAAACAGATATTTAATTAACGAGAAATAAGTTGTTAAAAAAATATTGAAAAACAAATAAGAAAATATGGTATAAAATATATAAATATATAATTATTATTTAACTATATTAGTATAATATTATTATTATTATTATTTTATATATATAATTTTTGAATATATCAACAGGCAGACGCCGAGCAAATTCAGCACAATGTCGAGTAAATTGGCAAAATTACACAAAATGTCTTATTTCGGGGAAATATTGTTGATTTTCGTGCAGTTCAATGTGTTTTTATGCCCGTAAAAAAAAAAAAACAGAGTAGAAATGAGATTAGGGAAAGCCTTTAATAAATGTTTTTGTGCATCTTTGACTCTTCTGGCGACTTGTGCTTGATTTTGATATGAAATGAGTCACATATTCAAAGTGCTTGGATTTATATCATACGTGATATTGCTATAATTGTGTTCCATTCTATTGATTAGGGAAACATTTTTTGTTTAACATTCCAACTCGATATTTAGAGAAATAAGTTGTTACAGAAATGAACGATACAAATGTTAAAGCACATTTTATAATTCTTGATTTAGCCACTCAAACGGTACACGAGATATTTTGTAACAGAGTGTACAGTGAACATTCAAATAGTGGTTAGTGATCCATGCGGTTTAGATTTACGATTTAATGATGGTTATATTTTCATAGCTTAGAATGAGCTCCATTTTCCCCTTTCATGGCTTAAACACAACGTAACCCGCGTTCATTAAAATAGATATAATCTATTTCTAAATCTTTGTGCATTTATTCTTTTCATTCTTCTCTCTCCAGAACTCAATGACTGATTAATTAACGGGACAGTATGAAGATTCGTGAATGATGACCAAGGTGTTGCGAATGTAGCAGACCTGTTTTCTCATTTCGACAACGGCCTTTTAGTTATTCTGATTTGCAACCAATCTTTACATGAATTATCTCATTAATATACCAATAATCACTTGATCTGTAGGGCTGAGCCACATGAAACTCTTATTTCAAAAGTTGAAACGTTTCTTTAATCGGATCAAGTGCAATACTAGTCAGAGACCAGTGTGTATGTAAAATGGTGGACTGACAAATTAAAAGTGTTTTGCTACTAAGCCATTTATATTATTATTTATTCAGAATGCTTTTGAAATAGGACAGCACGCATTATTAAGACCAATCTAACAACAGCAACAACAACAACATCAGCACAAATAGCATTTATGGCAATACTGTTTAGGGCCATCGCATATACTTAGCAATTACTGTATGATATAAAGGAAATACCTTTGATGAAATTTGCAAGTATGATTGATTGATATAATCGTTACAATAAATATTAGCACAAATAAAATATACGAGTGACTATTTTTTCTCTCATTTCATTAAAAATATAGGTACTACATTTCTACTACAGAAAAGTTTATTGAAGGTATAAAACATGCAGGGCGTGTTGGTGTACATATTATTGTTTTTTGTTTGTGTGTGCGTGTTAGTGTGTGAGGTGTGTGCGTGCGTGTGTGTGTGTGTGTGAGTGAGGAGCAGAAGAGAGAGGGAGAGAGAGAGGGAGAGAGAGAGAGAGAGAGAGTGTGTATGTGTGTGTTTGTGTGTGTGGTCTGGAGAAGGTAAGAGCATTAAAGAAAGAAGTAATGCTACAGTCACACAGACACTTACGTTCAGTTGCGTCCAGTTGCGTCCAAAAACTTTTCTTCAGATCCCCACGGATGCTTACTCGTCATAGTTAGCAGTAGAAATATTGATCATTTCGTTCATCCAGTAAAACAATGAAATACATAACAAATGATAGAATAGAAGATGAAATAAGATTATAACACCACAGACGTATCTATACGTAAGTGTCTGTGTGACTGTAGCATAAAATAAGAGTGAGTGCGTCTTTGCGTAAGTTGTTTGTGTGTGTGGGATAAGGGAGTGGTGGTTAAGGTTTCTGTTGGTAATGAATGGGATCATTTGTACAAATACTGATACTAATAATGGTTGGTAATCTTTGAAGGTTTCACTGGTGGCAGAACGATTAGCAGGTGAAGGTTTCACGGTGCACCAATATTCTTTCTTGAGGCTATGAGTGGTCCTGAAAAGGGTACCTTGCCACTACGTCCAATGCCATTTCGTCCAATAGCCATGTCGTCTAATGCCAATCGGTCCAATGCCATTTGGTCCAAAAGCCATTTGGTCCAATAGCCATTTGGTCCAAGAGCCATTTGGTCAAATTGCCATTTGGTCCAATAGCCACTTTGTCCAATAGCCACTTCTTCCAATTGCCATTTGGTCCAATTGCCAATTGGTCCAATTGCCACTTCGTCCAATAGCCATTTCGTCCAATGCCATTTCGTCCAATAGCCATTTGGTCCAATAACCGTTACTGTGGGGGCAGGCGCGGATCCAAGAGGCGCTTGGGCCGGTAAGACTGTTTATAAGCCTGTTTTGAAATTATGAACAGGATGTGTATCTCACCCAAACAAATGATGTGAGAGAGAAGGGTGTGCCGATTTTTATTTATTTATTTAGACCTGAAAATGTTGCTAGTTGCTATATTTTCCCTCCCGGCCTTATTTCCTCCGTCCGTTTCTCGACTTCTATTTTTCATCTTGCTTTTCCTCCTCTCCTTCCTTTTCCACTCTTGTCCCATCTTGTCACATAATATCCTTGTGGCGCCCGTATACACGAAATTTTTATTTTTACCACTTTTTGGCCACTTCTTGGACCTGGAGCATGCGTTTCAGATTACTATATCAAAAACTTTTTTTTTTTCAATGAAAAGAAAAATGTTCTCATTTCATTTCGAAGGGATATAGTTGATTCATCGAGATAAATGAATTAAAAAAAAGTGGCGAATTTATTATTACTTAGATACTGAATTATTGATTATTTTTTTTTAAAGAAATCTGTTATCTTATACACTGAAAAGATAACTTTGTCAATTAACAAATATAAATTTGTCATTAATGTGGTTTAATTTAACAAATTAATAAATTTGTCATGCCAAAGATTTGTCATTATAGATTTGTCATGCACCATAACATGACGAATTTTAATTTGTCATGAAAAGTGGTCTAATTTGACAAACCTTTTTCAAAGTTTGTCATTGCAACATTTTAATTCCTCATTCTCATTTTTCAATTTGTTTTTTTCATTCATCAATTTGTACTGCATTTTGACGTTAATTTGTCATGTAACAGTCAGAAAACACACCTGTAATAAACAAACAATACAGATAGTTAATATTTTTGTCAGTTTTAATAGAACCTCGAAATTCCTGAGGAAACAAATTCAAAATACATCAAATCCAGTCAACACTTGCCAGCTCAAGCCTTGCCTCGCAGCTAAATCACGGCGACCGGCGAGTGATTCGAAGACGCTGATTATGTGCGGGGTTTCCCAAACTGTCTTCAGGAGCTAAATTTGTCATGCATTTTGCGTCAACAAATTGATTTGTTTTTCAGCAAATAATTTGTATTATAATTCGTTATGGCCGACTTAAAATCGTCATTTCTACATTGACTGCGAAGAGGATTTGTCAATTACGGTTGCGAAGAGTCGTCACGCAAATAAATCAGTCATGCGCAAGTTTGTTTTTGTCAACACCAGTTGAAACTTTGTAATAGTGCTCGATCAATTTGTTATGTATACTACCATGAGTTTGTCATTTCACAGTTATATCACAAAACAAATTATTTTACCCCGATTGACGAATTAATCTGGCCTTGTGACAAAGTTATCTTTTCAGTGTAGTACCACACGCGTATCATATTTTTGGTGGAAAAACATATTGATTTATTATTTAGTTCATTGTTAAATCTCGGTGAACTGATTTGCGTCCTGTGTAAAAACGATGCAAAAATGATAAAAAATAAAAATAAAATAAAAATCGGTCAACGGGAAATTGAAATATAGGTCAACGGTTTAGGCAATATCGCTATCTCAAAAATCTATGCCGATATATCGACCATGGCGCGCTACTTTGGTATGGTAACCCCGTTTTACTTTGTCTTTCACTTGGGATCAATAATCAAAAACCTAGATAATGACAAACCGGGAAGCAAAATCTAAGTCATTGTAATATGACATATTCATTATTCTTACATGCACTCATAAAAAACCAAGTGATATAATGATTTCAGTAATCTTATATCTTTCCGAAGTAGAGAACGTGCTCAATGACATGGAGTTGATATTGATATCTTGGATGCTAATAATTACTGCAGGTTTGTGCTTCATTTGCCTTCCCTTTCATTTCATTCCTTTGTATAAAATTTATATTGGAATGAATTAAGTTGCCAAATTACAATAAAACATATTTTTTTGTAACTCAGAATCTTGTAGTTGATGTTAATACCTACACGTCTTTATGAATAGCTTGTCTTTTAATGATAATAATGATAATAATAATAATATTACTGCGTTTACAGGTCAATTTCCAAGTGAAAATATATTTTGTTTCAATGATTCCTCTTCATCTCAACCTCAATTAGGTTAATTCTGTCTTTCAGGATTTTTACTTGTTTTTTATGAAACATAATTTTTCCTCAATTTTTTTTTTAATTGTTTGATGTTATTCAACATTTTTGTTTGTAAATGTTCCACAATTATCCAGTCTATTTTTTGATTGAACGATCTGAAACACTGCTTTCCATACGCTTTTTTATATGTTTGAAATGTACTTTTTTCAAATTTATATCAATATATATTTTATACTTGTTCTACATCATTTATTTACTGTTCTTTTATATATATTTTGTAAACATGATTAGTTTTAGTCCTTGGACCTTTAAATCATGTATATTTATATGTCTTTTTAAACCGAAATAATGAAATAAATAAAATAAATAAATTTTGAGAACGAAATCTAATCATTAATTATTATTATTTATACTTTAACTATTATTGTCAACTGTATACCAGGTTTGAATTATTTTGTTGCAAATGGATATAAATTTTGATTGATTGATGGATCTCGTTAAAAAATGTTCCTGTCAACTGATTATCATATTCGTATTCCAGTAAACATGGATGATCTTGAGCAACATCATCTTACAAAATTCTTACATAATTTTTACGCATATCATGTTATCATGATAATTTTTCAAGATTATTTATGCTCGTTTAAAATAGGGCACGCACTGAGAATCTCATTTACTGTTCTCATTACTCCCAAACTTGTTTGTTTGTTTTTATTTTTATTTTTTTAAATATATTTTCATAAGAAGATGTTCTAATTTAGGGGTTGCAAATTTAATTCTACATCAGGTGAACCAGTCATTCTGGATTCAAACCAAGTTCGTATTACATCGTGTAATATCATTACAACATCAACGGGGCAGACAATTCAGCTTGTTCCAAAACGGGTTTCATCTATAATAGACATAAACCATGGCAATCTCAACTACCTGCAATGCTCCACATCACAATTAGTTTGTACAATGCCAGGTAAGGGCTTTTGATTTGAAAGACGAAATCAGTGTTATCTGTAGGGGCCTGTATATTATAATCCCTTATTAAAAGGGTAAAATGAAATGAATAAATAGAATGAGTATAATGTCTCATATAATGAAACCACGGGAGTCACAAGCATAGGGCTAAAGCCCCCCAAAATGCCGGCATATTCATTGTATTTGATGTTACTTCTCTAAAAACTAAAACGACTTTTTTAAAAGATAATAATCAAAATGGGTTTCACCTCTAAATTCAACACGCGCCCAAAATTGTCCCTTTTATGACAAATTGGCCCTACCGTAATACATGTATATATTTTACAGATAAAATTTAAAAGAATTACTAAAACTACGCAGATTTAGTATCATCTTAAAAGGGTATTAGGTTATCGGTACCTACTTTTGTCAACATTTGACATGGAACTCCTATTCATTTATTTGACAATAATGTACTTGTCATTTTGGGAAGAACATAGAGTGTCCCCGAGACAAGGAGTACTTGTCAAATTCCAATTCAAATTTGAGTAGCATTGTTTTTATGTGTTATATTTCAATACTGATTCTCACAACCGTGCAGATATACTACAGAGCATCGAGTCAACTGGAAAAGATTTACCGAGAACCTGTGCAGAATTGACAGCAAATGACGTGACACTGAACGGAGGCCATGTAATCTACCCGGATGGAAATATTTCTGATCCAATTCAAGTTCAATGCCAAGATGGTATGAATGATTATAGGTCCCCGGCCAAGCAGTGATGTTCTGTAGTTGAATAGGGTAAATTGGGTTAAGTGGTACACTTAAGCATTTACGTAAGCATTACAAAAAAATAAAAAATGAAATAATTAATAAAGCATTCATATACCTCATTTTGAAGTTTATTTAGATATAAATGTTTTTGTAAAAATTTCCTCCAAATGAAGGTTAAGGTGACAGTTAATCATTACTACTCCATTCTCCCACTTACTCCGTCAAGTTGGGGTAAGTGGGACAGCATAATACATGGAATAAAATGTGGTTTAAAAGTGAGAAACAAATATCTGTCTTCATAAACACTGTTTATACATCTGGAATATCATTTCTAAGGTGTCATAAGAACTGATCACCAAACCATTTTCTTAAACATTATCACGACTCATTATTACTCCTTTTTCCAGCACACATTTCAAGCGATGAAAAATTAGTTTTAAAAAAATCAAAGCTTAATAGCACTTTTTAGATGTGTGATTCTGTAAACAAAGCAAGCATCTTTCCCTTCGTCCTTCACCCCTTTTTTGTTTGAAAGTAAACAAAATATACAGTATTTAAAAAAAAAATAGACCTCTTTTCTTTCCCGTATTACAACTTTACGAAAACTAAATAAACTGCATAATTCAACGATATCAATGCCCCGTTTAAAACCCGTTGGACACTTAAGAATTTACCTAATACATTATATATAAAAAAAATTAAAGCAATGTGGTCATATTTAATATAAGTGGGACATTCAGCTGAAATTTCAATGTGGTGCTGTGCCTTTGAAAATGCAAATTATGATCTGAAATCAACACAAAGGCTTCTGTACAATGCAGCCAATTATTTAAGTTCAAACATTAAGTGATCCAGCTTTCTTACGCTGAATAATTGAGCAAACAGGAATTTGCACGCATGGGACTATGGTGCTTTAAATGCCTCTTATTCTTAATACTAGTCACTTTTGTCTGATTTTTTTTGTTGCTTAAAGTAATTATCATGGACTACTCTAACATGGCATATAAACACAGGTAATTTGGATCTAGTTAGGGTACATGCAGGTAATATGGGCCAGCAGGTAATATGGGCCACCTGAAGCAAATCATGTCGTGACCGTCGACCGGTGACCCGTGACCGATGTGAGCACCATAATGTTGTTCATATAAACTGTATGCAACATAAAAAAACAAAAAAAAATCCAAAAAAACACAAAAAAAACAAAAACGCAAAAACCTCAAAAACAACAAAAAAAAAAGGAGAAACAAAGAAACTAAAAGAGAAAAGAAGAAAAAGAGGAGGGTAAGAGGTAGCACCAGAAAGGCCAGGTTAATTATGATATTCCAGGTGCCCCTACACTGTGTGCGGCAGCCAGCGGCGGCTGTGGGGACGGGAGCGGACAGGATCTGCTGGGAATGCTCCCGGGCCGGAAGTCACAAAAGGTCACCCCCGCCCAAGCGTCCTCGCTTCACGGCCCCGCCCCCCCAACCCCCAAACACTCCTCCTCCACAGGCCACCACTTCCCACCCCCACCCCCCATTCACACCCACCAGATCACGTTCCCCACACAAACAAGCCCTCTCCGCCCCCATATGTGTTTGCTGCAATTAAGGCCCGTGCAGCCATTTTTAGGATATAGTAGAACCCCTAATTGGTAGCGCACAAAGTCTGCCACTCTAACCCTGAAAATCTTGTTTTTAAAGTCCTGGTGCGTTCAAATTAGAGTCTGTGCTTTGCAGGGACTGAATTTAGGCCCTAGTTGATATTCTTGACGTAGAGGACGTCCAACATGTCGCTCTCTGGAAGCTCATCGTCCGTACCTGTTCATCGAGGCAGCACGACATGCCCGATGTACAGACACTTTGTAGAGTGACTGCATGAGTAAGGAACGCGAGCCACGGTCAGGAGGTTCCCGGACCGCCTACTTTAAATATTCACGGTCTCTTTGCTGTGGACATAAAAACAACACAAAATCACAGGCGTGGTTTTGCTTTGGCGGTTTTGTTTTTGTGTTTTTCATAAATGACAATGGCCAAAGCAACATTCCGTTTTTCATCCCTTCAATGACTGAAACAAGAAAAACGAATTATCCATATTGTACCTTGATTGTTTAGTTCGCTATTCGCTCACACAAAACGAAACAAAAAGCCAGGTCCGAAATCTTACAACGTTCTACATGACCGTGGAACGTCCAATAAACAAAACCTTGCGTTGCTAAGGCGGAGCATATAAGGAGAGGGGACAAATAACAAAAGGCCCGTGGACGCTTCGTTGATATGTCCGGAAAACAAATTATGCCGAAAAAAAACACTCGCCCGAAAAACTGCTTTTTTACACTTTCCCCGTTATCATTCTTCCACTCATTTTTTTTCAACAGAGCAAGATTGAAGCCATGGCTTAGACATCGTTCCAAGAAACATCAAAAAAAAAAAAATTTCCTTCAAAATTTGAGTTTTTTATTCAGTTGTCGATTTATCGATTTTGATCTGCGCACTTCTCTCTCATTATCGACAACGACGTATCACTATTTTCGC
>CALNVZ010000174.1:21880431-21935794 GCA_940671915.1 Paracentrotus lividus
ACTCTTGCGATCAACTATTCCAACTATTCCTTCCTATCAATCATCCATCTTGATCATAATCTATTTCCTTTAACTTACAGGTCAATTTGTTTTAGTGAAGGGGCGTGCAATTGTGGGAATGCATGCCTGACACAGCAACATTAGTGCAAGGTAATATGGGAATCCAAAATGGGCGGAATATGAGTTCTGGTGTACTTAGTATTGGGATGAGGCATCAATCTTTTTGCTACTATTTATTTTGGGGTGTATATTCACAGGTATAATAATAAATATAAATAATTATTGTAGGCCTAAATTGACTGTATAATGAAATAATATTTAAATAATATTTTAAAAAAAAAAAGAAATAATATACAAAATACATTAACAATGAAAATATAGTCCAAAGGATTTAGCATCGCCAGAAAGGGTTACTTATTAATACTGTCAAATATATATCTTATAAAGTAATAATAATGATTTTAACAAACATTGGGTGTAAGCAAATTTCCAGACATGGTAGAGTCATTGTAGTTTTCAAATCATACATTAAATACAACTTCCCATATTACGCTGCACCATGCCAGATAATATCGAAGCACAATTATACGGTAATGACGTCAACATTAATAATATGTCAAGGACGAGACCAGGCGAGAAGATAAGGGTGAATAAATTGTTTTTCTTCACTAATAAAGTTATAAGGCAGTAGTTATTGATTCATATAAACAAAGATTAGGACTGGTGTCATTCAGTAATTTTATGCAAATTAGGCAAATGAGCTTAGGGGCCCATTATACCGTGCTGTAACCTATTTTACTTTGAAATGTTGATTAAAGACTGGTCGTGTCACTCACGTTTTGGATCGTCGTGATACTTCCACAAATTATACAGGTGGACCATTTCCACAGAGAGGGAATTATGATTAAGGACAAAAATTCAGAGAGGTAACACTAATCTACTTTATAGACATATATACAAGGCCACAATTCATGGTTACTCTTAAGAAGATCTAGCTTGGGCACAAATCCAGACCATAACTCAAATATATGGTCAGAAACCAATGGAATCTTTTTCCTTTTTTTTTTTAATTTTTTATGTCGTGTCCTCACGCCACTGAGTATTTTGTTAAATCCATAATTTTCCAGGACTAATTGTAAAATATTCACAGAACCAACTGGTTAATGAACACACTGACCACTCTACTATATATACATAATATGTGTAGTCACTGATCCATTCTATTAACAAAAAGTGCGAATGATATGGCACCCTTCTAATAGTCTCCAAATACGGTCCTGTCACTCACGATTTAAATATGATCCAATTGATATTCTCATTCTGAAGTTTTATTTAGATTAAACGTTTTAGAAATGTTTTGGGGTTAAAAAATTCCTCCAAAATGAAGTCTAAAGGACCAATATTAATCATTACTACTCCATTTCCACTCACCGTCAAAATTCGGTTGGGTAAGGTTACGTCAATGGCAATTGAAACATGATGATTAATTTATTACACAAATGCAGAAAAAGAAGATACTGATCTTCGCAAACTTTATTTACTTAAAAACTATTATGAGAAGGTCAACTCACTTTCAAATCAGTGTCATTGAAAATCACATGGTCTGATCCACTGATACCCAATGCCACGTGGGTAGGTCAATGAATAAATGGCGGACAGTTAAATTAAATCACATTCTTCAAGTCTTTTGTTGACACTTTCAATTATTCATTTATATTCATTCTTTCTGAGTTAAAAAATTTATTTGGAATAGAACACCAATTTCAATGCCACCTTACCCCTTAAAACAAAATGGACTCTGAGGAAACAAAAAGCACCAAGTTTTTCAATACGTGTGTATTATTCAAATATGGCAATCTTATTTTATTTTCGATTATTTCGATACCTATTTTTCGACAACTGTCATTGTTTTTTCAAACAGGCATGTAATTTGCTTGCTAGTATGTATGTTATTCACGCTAAAATAGCTTCCTCCACTAAGGCAGATCAATCTAATCAATATGCATTATTCCAATTCCCCGAAAGTGATTTCCCACTTACCCCTAATTTTACCCTAATGTTCCAGGCGCGAGATTCCAGAAATCGAATATTTGAATGCAATTTCTCCGGGCCCAATGTCCTGGGACCATAAAGCTGGCCTCTATTTGTTTACGCATGGGCCCGATACATTCTTGTATGAAGTCTGGCTGCGTCCGCTACTGATGTTCTGTAGAATGACCAATCTCATGGAAACGATATTATATGATGATGTACATGTATGTTGTATTACATAAGATACCTGAAAGGACAAAATTTTCTCATAAACATCACTTGGGTAAATCAGAAAAAAACCCAACAAAATATAAATTTCTAAAACAAAAGTCAACTTTTGACCTTGAAGTTATCAAATCTTTTCCCGTTATTTTTAGTCTGCCTTATAAAATGAATTCCCCCCCCCCCAAAAAAAAAAAAAAAAAAAAGAGGAAAAGTTAAACGCATTAAATTTCTTTTCAAATCCATCCGATCTCCTGGTTTTCTTTTTAATGATAATTTGCACACACTGTTAGAACGCGGTTTAAAAATTTCGCTGTTTCAAAAAATGTTGGTTTAACTAAACACAGTTGTTTAAAACCGGAAAAGCGAGGTTTTATAGCCTTGAAAAGACCTAAAAGATTAGGGTTTAGATATTAAACAGTTTTGTTTAAACAGGCCTAGGCAAATGTCACGTGATAGTCATGAGCTAATGGCATCACTCGTTACATGCAAGGTGAAATCGGCTCAACATTTCAATTATGGCGAAGAACTTATGCCTCACACATTAAATATGTATGTATTGATGTGTTGGCTCAGTGGATAGAGCGTCTGCCTTATAATCGAAGGGTCGTGAGTTCGATAACCGGCCGCGTTAGCCAAAAGTTGGAGCGTTTTTATTTTTGGAGAGAAGCGTTAAACAATACTGTTGACATTTTAAACAACCATTAAACAACAAGTTGTTTAAACTTTTAAACAACATGAGTGTTAAAGTTTTAAACAACTACAGGTTGTTTAATATTTAAACAACGCTGTGCGATTCACCGATAAACACCCAGTTGTTTAAGATTTTAAACAACTTGTTTTATTTTTTCTAACAGTGCAGATTTATTAATATTTCAACACGATGTTGAATTTCAACCATGGTATAATCATGGCTTAAACTTTGACAAAAAGACCTTTTTATAAATTTGACAAGCTTTGATAATTCTAACAATATATTAGAGGGAAATGACAAGGTGAATAAGCTACGCAAAATTTGAAGAGAAACTCCTATTAATGTTCGAGACAAGACAAGATTTTGACGAGAACATAATAGGTGTCCCCGAGATAAGGAATACTTGTCAAATTTCTATTCAAATTTGAGTAGCTTTGTTTAAGAGTGTGATATTTCAATATTTATTCTCATAACCGTGCAGATAATAATAATAATAATAGTTGCATTTATATAGCGCTTAATACGATATCCACCTTAGTGTTTCTAAGCGCTTATAGTTTTAACTAATTATTACCCGGCTGGGCTACCCCGAAAGGCGCTCACAGCATTGAAGGAATTGCTTCCTACCGGTATCCATTCACCTCACTTGGGTCAAGTACGGCAAATTTGCAGGTTGACACCTTGCCGAAGGATGCTGGTGGTATGGACGGGATTCGAACCGCGTAGCCTACCTTGTGATCGTAAGTCCGCCGACTTATCCACTCGACCACACCACTCCCACTGATGTACAGAGCACCGACACAGTGGCCGTGTCAACCGAGTCTACTGAGAAAGATTCTACTATTTTAAAATGTAAACGTTTAATTATTAGTCGTTTTCAGGAACCTTAATTCATTATTTGGGATGTGGGATCTGGGAAGGGTGGATCAGTTGACCATACCACTTGTTCGCATCATCCCCTACATTTTACAAATTTCCTCTCTTAATTAGAAATGTATCTTCTCCCGAATTTCGCCTTTAAGAAATTCATTTTTTTTAAACTGCAATTTTCAGGTTTGTATTTTGTTACCTATCGTTATTTGATTTTTTTTCCGGCATTGTAGAAATGTTATGTATACTCCGTTATGTAAAGCCCATATCGAATTGTGTAGCAATTATATTGCGCTTCATGTTTGTAATGCGGCGGTCACAACTCGCCGTACCTTCGACGTGCAACTCCCTACGATGGATTTCGTAGAAAATTCATGAAGCACAGGAACCATGCAGGCACGTTACATGTACGACATGCAGGCAGTTTATACAATACCCTTACTACAGAAACGCAGGAATCGCAGAAGTTGACCCAGGACCTGTGCATGCATTGTGCATGCAACGCAGGCTACGTTGCATGCACGCGTGCCCCGTACGTAGGCTACGGCGAGTTGTGAACGCCGCATTACTTCAATGTTGCGTGAAACCAAACGACGTCATTCTCTTTATCGTTCTCAAGGCATAACTATAATTTCTCACAACGTTATCGGTGAACAAGACGTCCCTCAAGGCTACGAACAAGCTGGTTCGTACGTACAAAAGGTGGTCTACAACTTGACTATGGACATCATCATTTCAATACTGAATAACTCAAAGTCCTGCAGACAGTCTGTGAGACTAAGATGTCATAACACTCATATCTACGACCAGGATGGCGAACACAACGTGTACTGGATCTCGAGACAAGAGTATATCATGCCTAACTGGGGAGATGCACCAAGTAATGTGACAGGCTGCCCTTGTGGCATCGATAGAAGTACGTATAATATTGGTCGTTTCTATAATTACTTCAACTTATACAAACTCCCTATAAACATAACACCCTTTCGAAAATATACACAAACAACAACAAAAGCACTTGACAAAATATGTATTTTAGGATATAGGTCAACATAATACCTACATTTTCATAATTATTTATATCATAATTCATTTATTTATCATAATTATTACATAATGTCATAGACAAATACACGTGCAAAATGGATTGTCCTTGTACCATGTACCATGGATATCCATGCATGTACAGTGGTGGATCCAGGATTTCGGGATAGAGAGGGGGGAGGCGCCAGGCCTGATGGAGGGGGGGGGGAGGGAGTGGCGCCGCCGAACATTACAGTTGATAAGTGGTTTTTCAAATCACAGGGGGTTCAGTGCGCCCCTCCTTGATCCACCATTGATGTAGAAATCTCGGAAGAAAGTCTGTTTTTCCTTCTCTTAGGATATACCACAAACTAAAAAGTTTGGGCTGATCTTCATACAAAAAACAACAACAAAAAATATCTGATTGAAACAGACTGTACTTTTTTTTTCGATTAGGTTGCTCCTACGGTCCCGAGGCACTCTGCAATTGTTATCGGTCTTCTGATGAGTGGTTGATAGACGAAGGCAACCTAACTGATATAACTCGACTTCCGGTTATCAGACTTCATTTTGGAGACACTGGCAAACCTGACGAAAACATGAAATACGAACTAGGGTTTCTCGAATGTGAATAATGGTTACGATATGAAGATTAAAAACAAAGCAAAACGCGTTTTAACATTAAGTAAACATGTACATGTATCATTTAACAATAATGTATGACCTTTGCTAGACGCTTTTATTGGTAATACTCTATTTATTCTACATGTTCTACTTTGGTGTGTGCCTTATCTCGCAGTAAACAAAGGGGCTTTGTGATCATGAGTATTTGCCTATGTGTATATATTTCATTTGTATTTTAATATAAATGAGTTGAAAAATTTTAATGCGCTTTAAGGATAATAACATTCCTCATGAATATAATTTAATATCCACTTAAAGTGATGCATCGAGGCATCAGAGAAGGCATCGAATTTTACGAACTTTGTTTAGCTTGAACTGAGTATAGTATGAGTGGAAGCTGAAATTGATCTATCAAAATGGTTTGAAAGGAAACCATTGTAAACGCTTTTTTTTTTTTTTTTGTAAAAGAATATTATCCTTAATTCCTCATTAAAGGGGAAGTTCACCCTGGAATTTTATTGGTTTAAAAAAAAAAAGAAAAGAAAAGAAAAATATTAGTAAAAGTTTGAAGAAAATCGACCCAAAAATAGCAAAGTTATGAATATGTAAAGTTTTGATTCTGTGACGTCACGTGCGAGCAGCTCTCCCATGTGTTGTGTATGTAAATTATAGTCCTGGGCCCGTATTCCATAAAAGCATAGTCAATTCATCAACGAAACAATGTTGTAGTTTACAACATTAACAACAATCTATTTTTTTAAACAATTTTTATTATATTTTGCTGGATAATGACGACTGCCTGTCATTTTGGCACGTATCATCCGAGTACCATCGCAAAAAGATGTTCCCCCTTGGTGACCCCTCTTTTTTATTTGGCTTTGATAATGATGACGATGATCCACAGCATCGTAAAAACCAAGTTAACTTATTTCCAATATTAATTTGCAAAAAAGCGAAGCATTTCAACAGCATTCCGATAAACGTTAAAAAAATTACTGTTACGATTATTATTTTTTACTGATAAATTCCACCTCCAAAAGTTTCTTTATTTTTTCTTCTTTTTTTTCCTGGGGGGGGGGGGCTATTCAGTCATGATACAAGTTTCAAGTTTCTCCGGAAACTCTTTTGATGTTTTGCTTATACATTTTTGAAAACGAAAACTCGCCAAAATGTACCATGAAAATGTCAAAGTAGAAAGAAACAGAAACAACAACAACAACAACACTCAAAGAAGATAAATTTGTTTCTAGCGTTGCTTAAATTGAGTCCTATATTGCAAAAACAGGTTTAATGCAATTTTATTGGGTTTTGCTGGATAAATCAATCATTTTATGGACATCTTCCATGGCGATGGCAACGGCGAAAAAGAATATTTCTTCTCTACAGTATAGAGAAGGTGTTAGAATATACCTAACAAAAATGTATAAAATGCTTGTAAAATAGAAAAAATCCCGTATTTTAGCTATGATGTAATACTTATGATGGTATAGGTTTATATCAGTTTATTATATATACTAATATGATATCAAAATATTATAATATAATAAATACATTTAAATGAATAAATATAAATAAATAAAAATATATATATATCCCCCACAAACATCGAGATCAAAAACTTACGTTCATTGCACTTGCACGCACTTACAACATGCGCGTGTGTACTGACATCGTACGTGAGGTGCACGTGTAAGTACGGTCTCCGTACAATAACGATGCAAACGCACGGAGATCGTACGTTGTGAGCACGTACAGCTCACTTACAACGTGCGCAACGCACGATGCACGCAACCGCCCATTACCATGCAGGTCGTACCGGCCACGTAATTACACCTTGCGCAGTCCGTACGTTGACGTACTCGCTCCTTGCGCTTACCGCTTTCCCCACGTTTTGAGAAAAAAACGTAGCGACGATGGCCTTCCAAAAAAACGTATGGCGAAAAAAAACGTACGTCGGCTTGTGGCCAAGGCTTTAGTAACAAAGGACGTTATAAAGAGAGGAAAATGTATTTGAGGATGAGAGGGAGCTGTTGTGAATGGGGGTGGCGCAAGGGGCACATGCCCCCAATATTTTTTTAATTTTTATTATTTTTTTTAATTGCACATTGTGCATAATACATTGTAAGAAAATCCTTTCTAAGAAAATTGCCTATTGAGTTCCATTCATAAAATTATATTCAAGCATGTACTATGCGCCCTTAATTTCCCAATCGTAAATGGGGGGGGGGGTGCAAAATTGTACACAAACTGGCCTCGCTATACAAGAGCTGAGAGTGGTAGGAGAGTTGCGTACAAACACATCCGGTAACCCCCCCCAAAAAAAAAAGAAAAGAAAAGAAAAAAAAAAGAACAAGAAAGAAAAGAAAAATATATAGAAAGATATATCATAGAAAATAAATAAATAAATAAATGAATAAATAAATAAATAAAATAAAGTGCAGGGACGGATCCATGATTTGAAAGTAGATGGGGGTGCAACCGATAAATTTGTTAAAATAAAGGGTGGGGGAGGGGATTTCATTGTTGTCCAATAATTTAAACATGCAGTGTAAAAGGAGTTGGTTCCAAAATTACTTGTGCGCCCTGGACCCGCTACTGGTGATATCTCACTTTGCGGATACGGGTTTGAGATGGCTTTGGAACTGCTTTGATACGGGTTTGAGATGGATTTAGAACTGTTTTGAGACGGTTTTGAGATGTTTTGAAACTTGTCACGGAGACGTCTCCGATACTGTTTTTTCGTCGCGGTGACGTCTCAGATCCTTTTTTTTTCTTTCCGTCGAGGAGATATCTTCGATACGTTTTTTGCAGTCGCGGAGACGTCTCAAACCTTTCAAAACCGTCTCAAAGTAGTCCTAAATCCGTCTCAAACCCGTCTCCGATTACGCTAGCCTATGTTTAAAGGAATTCTCCACTCCGAAAAATAGCACTTCATTAAAGGGAATGTTACAAGTTTTACGTTTATAAAATATGGTCAATTTTTAATCGAAAATCAAAACTCCAATGAATAATGAGTCAGACAGTATACAAATTAATGTAAAACTAGGTTTTTATTTTCATGATCACGAATCTTTCAATTACCCACCGATAGGCATATATACCTCATACTAGCCGAACCATTTTGAGGTCATAAAATACATCATTTTAGTAGATTGCCTTATATCTTGCTCGATTAAAGAATCAGGCTGTCAAGTGATTCCTTTAATCAATCATGTGAGTTAAATCCATTTTTACTAAGCATTATGCTAGGCATTGAACACTTTAATGTCGGGCATACAGTATTTATCGGGTCACTAAAGACGATACAGATGGAATCAATTATTTTAGGGTATTTATGAATGTCAATATTATTATAACCTAAAAGGTATTTGGCA
The DNA here is from genome assembly GCA_940671915.1 of Paracentrotus lividus. NCBI lineage: Eukaryota > Metazoa > Echinodermata > Echinoidea > Camarodonta > Echinidae > Paracentrotus > Paracentrotus lividus. The sequence continues at coordinate 21,889,270 of CALNVZ010000174.1, forward strand.
CTTCCGATTTTCATTTGTATTTCTTAAAATATAGTTTTGCGTTGTAGATGATTATTTTTCTTCGACATACATTAGCTTGATGCGCTTATAGTCCTTTAAATTTTACTTTACAATGTCCAAACAAAACAATCAAGCGACGTTCGGGTGGGCCTATCAAAGGAACAAGGGGATTAACTTATTTCATTTACATGAAGTTCTGTCACCTCTTGATTGTTGTCAGAGTTCCTTTTTTGAAATTAATATCACGTTAAGAATCGAAAGGACATAAGTCAGTATATTCATCAGACATCTCCTGATCCTTCCCTGATGTCACCAGATCCTTCACCAGCCTGAGCTAACATGTCCAAACCAATCCACTGGACAGCACCATCCCCAGATAAGTCATCACCGGACCCGTCCCCAGACATATCTTCATCGAACACAAGGTCCAGAATAGGACGTTCCTGCAGAACTTCAATGTCTTTGTTGGGACGAGGAGTCTTCTTGCAGAAAGCGGGAGGGGTGAAGACGGACGAGTTCTTGATCCCTTCATGAAGGTCGAAGAACTTGGTAGTGACCGATTTGACCGTCTTATTAGCTTCGTCTTTCTCCATTAAGATGTCGGTCATCGGCCAACAGCCAGGAAATGAGAATGTACCAATCCAACTCTCCCCTGTATAATGATGAGAATTTATTTTCAGATACAATTCTTCGACACTGGTGATAACACAAGTCCTCACGTTTCAAATAGCTAGTTACTCAGATGACAAAAGTAATGTGTGATGTGTGTGTGTGTGTGTGTGTGTGTGTTTTTTTAAAGTGCATTAAACATCATAAAATAATTATCTCAGCATAGAACGTTACATTATTGATATAAAGGGAAAGAAATTTTTTATAATGTTTGTCAAGATAAATTCCAATTTTGCTTTTTGAAATTTCAAGATGTTATGCTACAGTCATACAGACACTTACGTTGAGTTACGTCCGGTTGCGTCCAAAAATTATTTTCTTTTCTTCGGATCCCCACGGATGCTTACCCGTCATAGTTAGCAGTAGGAATATTGATAATTTCGTTCATCCAGTAAAACAATGAAATACATAAGAAATGATAGAATCAGGGGCGTAGACAGCGGGGGGGATGGGGGGGATGGCATGTACAATCATCCCCCCCACTTTTCACGGGTGATATGTATTTTTTTTAAAGGCTGAATGGGCTTTGCACACTCCTTTTTCTTCCACGGAGCTCTAAAAATTTTCGCTCGCGCTTCGCGCTCAGCAATATTATTATCATTATTATTATTTATTATTTTTATTATTATTATTATTATTATTATTATCATTTTTAAGATCTAGATAGATTATTCATATCTATTATATTTTATTTATTGATTTAGGCCGTAGGCCTAGTACTTATGTTATTATTTCTCAGGAAATTATTTTTGTTTTTCCCCTAGAGTTTTATTTATATTAGTCTAATTTACCCTATAATGTTTTTTTAATTGTATTCATACTTATAATTGTATTTTCAATAATAATTATTTGCAGAGGGTGTAGTAGAGGGGTAGGCCTATGCAGCAACTCGTGTATTGGCAGAATATACCCTTTGTGGATACGAAATCGGGCTCAGGCCCCTTAATTTGCTTCTTTTTTTTTAGCTCCGCGCAGCTTCGCGCTCGCTTACAGGTAAATGAATAAGTTAGGCACATAAACCCTTTGCTGGTACGGCTATGTTTGTTAATTTTCTATATTTCATTATGCAAAGCTTGTATTATTTGCTGAGGTAATTCGGCGCAACCCCACAAAATCGGCCCTTTTTTTGCCCCCTTCTTGTGTGTATATAGATTACAAAAAACACTTCTCGGTTTACCTCAAAAGTTTCCGCTCGCGCTACGCGCTCGCCTGGAATTGTATATTGCTAGGAAATTTGGCGCGCAACCCCCCTAATCGCGCCGCTTTTTGGCCTTCTATATATGTGATAGGCCCTATAGATAAAAAAAAAAAAAAAAAAAAAAAAACCCTCTTGGGTTTGCCTCAAATTTTTTTCCGGCTCGCGCTGTCGCGCTCGCCTGGAATTGTATATATTTGCTGAGGAAATTCGATAACAACCCCTATTATCGGCCCTTTTTCGCCCTTCTTTGTGTGTATACAGTCAAAAAAAACACAGGCGTTCTGGTTTACCATAAATTTTCCGCTCGCGCCTTCGCGCTTCAGCCTGAAAATTATATATGCTGAGGAAAATTCGGCGCACCCCCACCCAGCGAAAAGTTTTTTGCCCCTTCTTTGTGTGTTATTAAGATACAAAAAAACACAGTTTCGACTTTACCTCAATTATTTTGGGCAATATGATGTCTGCTGGACCACGAACTTCATCCCCCCCCCCCACATTCGAGGACCTGTCTACGCAACTGGATAGAATAAAGATGCAATTAAGATTACAACAACACAAACGTATCTTATACGTAAGTGTCTGTGTGACTGTAGGCATAACGTTTGTATATATTGTCGGGTATGTAAATAGGCGATATATCATTCCATGATTAGGAAGGATGCATGGCAATCACTTAGGGGGCACGTCACACTGAGGTTTCGTTCTAGTAACGTTCTTGCCCGTTCTTGCCCGTCTTTAAAAATTGCTGAACGGGTTTTGGTTCGGTTGGAAACTTATAACTTTTGAAAAATAATTCTTAAATACGTACTAGGCAGTTCATAATAGTTTCGTTAGTCAATTCCGTCTTTATCGCCGTCCAGCAATACGTTGTTATCCTCAGTTTCTGACCGGGGGTAAAGGGCTCGTTCACTCTATACCGTTCGTAGCAACGTCCAAACCCGTCACTAAAAGTGACCTATGCGCAGCATGATAAAGAGTGAGATACCATGTTCGTAGTACGTCCTTACTTGTTCAGAGTAAGTCCTACCGCTTTAAGGAAACGTTTGTTCCTACGTTTAATTTTAGAACCTTGAACCAGTACGATTTTTTTAAGCATAGTTAAAAATAAATTGGAATGCCTTTTCCGTTCTCTCCGTTCGGGCCCGTTTCGCCAGAGTTCGTAAACAGATTGTAAACGGTCTGTAGCTAGATCCTAAAAGGTCCCTGCATACGTTCAGTTCCGTGTGTAAACAGATTAGGGCCCGTCACACCAAGAACTTACCTAGAACGCAGTGAGAACTAGCTCAGTGTGACGGGAAATTATGACTGCCGTTTCGTTTTAAAAATTGAAACGTGATATTCCGTAGTAACGTCGCTTCTCGTTCAGAGTAAGTCTACCCGTTTAAGGAACGTTGTCACTATGTTTAATTTTAGAACTTGAATAATTAATATACAATGCTCGTTGTATGACGTCCTAGCACATCTTTAGAACGATTTAAGTACGGCAATTTCGTTTGTAGTAGGCTACGTCCATCTCGTTTCAGGTACGTGCCATCCCGTTAAATTTTAGGACGAGATGGGCGCCCATTTTTTTGAACACTTTTTTGGAAAATCCGACCGAGCTAGTCCATGAAGTTCGTAAAACAGATCGTAAGAAGTATTACTGACGTCCACTCAGTTTACACACAGACTATGCCCGTTCGGCAAAATTTGCAAGGACGTAGTAGGAACGAGCTAAGTGTGACGGGGGTATAAAGAACTTTGTTTTTTATGTTAAGCATTTTTCCCATCACTAATTAACCCAACATCAGGTATATAATTTCATCATCAACCATGAAGATTTTTTGGTTTTTTTTTTTCAATAAAAACATACCGAGTATAATAATATTTGTAATGACAATGGCCCAGCTACTACTGTCATGCCTAAACTGTCTTATGACAAGCACAGCTAGGACACTTTAAGGTAGATATGAAAAAAGAATGGGGATACATCGAGGATGGACATGGGCCTACTGTTTGTGAATTAGGGGGAGAGCAGACCAATGGGACGTCTGCTGGTATGCCCCCACCTATTTGAACCATGTACATTTGCAGACCAGGGGGGCATTTCATGAAAGACCCTGTTAGTAGAGCTGTTTAGCCCCAAAATTTAGGCGAATTGTGCAAATTTTGACTAAAGCATGAAATTTCTACCAATGGTCGTACATGCCATAACATTCATTTTAAGATCGGGAGAGGTAAGTCCAGATTTGACCTCTTATGACGTCTCAGAGGTCAATGACCTTCGAGAATATCATAAATATATTGATATTGTCGCATTATTCTCTGTGAAATGACATGATAAAAATAAGTAAACATCATATCATGTTTACAAGCTCAAAATTATGGGTGGTATTCAATCCCGCAGAACGTCTCCGACTTTGTGGTTTTCGTCGCGAACGTCTCTAACGTGACTCCGCGACATTTTCACAACTTGTCTCAAACCTAAAAAAAATGTCAAATCTGTCTCCAAAACTTGCAAGGCTTCTGCATACAATTATCTAAGCCGACGTGGACAAATCTTCCACAAGTCCACGAGGAATCTCGGAGACCTCTCATGAGACTCTCCCGCGACAAGTTCAAAACCTCTCAAAGCACGCGTTTCCAAACTTCTCAAATAGTCCCAAATCGTCTCAATTTAGTTCCGCATTTCCGTGGACTGCAGACAACTTCCGCAGGGACTGAGGAGCGTCCTTGTAGACATTTCGGAGACTGTCTCCGGACATAGTTCAAACCGTATCCAAGGACCGTTTCCAATACGTGTCAAATTAGTTCAAGTATAGTTTGCGCGAGAGTGAATAGGATACATGCAGGTAATTTTGGTGCCCCCTAAGATCATTTTGCCTAATTTGCATTAAAATTACAAAATACACACAGTCTATCTTTTGTTTATTATGGAATCAAAAACTACTGCTCTAACTTTTTAAGTTAGAAACAATTATCACCAACGACCTCACTGATCCAATATTCAACAATGTTGACTTCATCACAAATGACCATATTAACTGATATGAGGTAATATGGCATATGTATTTAATGTATTTTTAAAAAACTACAGTGACTCTAGTAGGTCTGAATTTGCTAAAAATGTTGAAAATCTGTTAACTTTAAAGATTATGATTGGAAATTTAAGACCCTTCCAGTAAATCTTGGACTATATATTCATTTATTTTTATTTTTTATAGACTTATTTTCTTTTCAATATATTTTTTAATATTCTTCCAATTATAACAATCAGTATATAGGCCATAGATTTATGATTAATACTGTAATATACCCAAAAAAATCGTAGCAAGAGAATGCTTCCCTCCATTCTAATACCTAATTACCGTAGAATCATTTCCGCCGATTGTAGGGCTGACCATCATACTGCACTTATGTTGCTAGTCAAGCAGCATTCAAATCCATGTCATGGCAACCACTTCATCACACAAATTGACCCTGTGACACGCAGTACTATGATCAAAATTAAAAATAAACTTATCTAAATATACGAACAAGTTGAGTTACCCCCTCAAACTACTTTCACCATCAATCCGTGAATAGATCAATATTTTAACATCAAGGGTGTAAAAGAATGCCGTAAGTTTTTACCTAGCCTTGTTAGGGTGTTTGGCATCAATTCCAGAGAAATTTCAGCATCAGATGCTCTCACGACCGATAGATTTTCGTATAGTTACGGCGTGAAAATAAATAGCGCACGGCTACAGGTACAATTTGTACTTGCCGTCATCGAGCCTCGACTATACCTCGAGATAAACTATCCTCAGGATAAGCAAGGGGACCGTCGTGAACCCGACTCGGAGCAGCAACAGCCGTCGGGGTTAATAATTCTTTAGGAATACAATCCTCTCGAGAAGAAAACCCCGCATGTTCCGTGTACCAACATCAGTTCTGCCACCTTTCACCCGCCTCTCGTGTACAGCCTTCTCCAAAACAATCCACCTTCCTGATGAAGATATGATGGTCATGTGGTCCTCACAAAGCTCGGGATTCACAGGAAAACGACGTATTTATAAGAGGTAACGAAATTCCCTCGGCCATCAGTGCTACTGGAAAGTATTGTTTTATATTAGAGTGACGTGCCTATGGCTGTAATAGTATTATTAGGCAACCTTTGACCATGCGGAACCATTGTATAATAATAATAATAATAGTGGTAATAATAGCAATAATTCAAAATTTTTAAAGCGCTCTTTTCTGCCTAAAATGCACCCAAGCGCAAAAACAAAGGTATAAACTTTTTGATAACTACCAATGCTTAAGTTGCAAAAATGAACTGCTGAACAGACTAAATACGTAGATTGTACATGGAATTACCAAATTTTAATAACAGCGAAAATTGAATTTTTTTAATATTTTGAGGTCCAATAACCTTTTACAGCCCTCAGAACGTGAAAGGTAGAACCTGTAATTGAGTATCAGTTGCTTCTGGAAAGAAATGGTCTAATTTATAACAAAAAATAAATAAAAATATAATACATTATAGCAATGTCCTCCTTTACAATAACGCACATAATATTCTATTTTGAGTCATTAGAGCCTTGACCTTTCATTGTTTCAGAGTTCAAATATAAAACCCTGTTTATAATTACTAATGCTACAGTCAACAGCAGACACTTACGTTGAGTTACATATCAATTCTACTCTATGTAAAATGTAAAGTTAACGGTATACCAATGTGTGGGATTAAATCGTAATTAAACAAGCGCGTCCAATTATCTAAGAGGCCAGACGCAACAAAGTGACGTTGCGAAATACGAGCTGAGAAGCGCAGAAATCTATACAGCTGGCTGCAATAACAAAAACTTCGGCGTAAGAAGACTTCCCTGCATTCGAATGTTATCGCCCGTCGCGTGATGGATAACAAATACTGCGTGAGGTGAAGAAATTTATGAACTTTTCTCATGGTTTTAATTAGTTAGATGCTTCAGACCAGATGTTGAGGAAAAAGACATTTTGGAAAGCCTATAATGATTGTGCTGAAGTTTTAATCAGAACCTGTATTTTACATAGATTGATGCTCCAAACCAGAGAGATCTCGCAAAGACGCCGTTCGCATTATTTTCTATGCGATATGCATGTGATTTGCGTAAAACATTGACCAATCGAGAAAAAAATCCCTTATAATAAGTTCAAAGTGACAGCGACTTTTCTTTTAACCAATTGAATAAATATACCATTAATGGAAAGCTGAGAATCAACCTTTTAAAAACCGTGTGATCATTAAAGTGTAATATAATAATGCGGTCATTGAGGAGCACGACTTTGAAGCTGCATGAGCTGTTCTGGGCTCAAAATTGCCATATTGTACAGGAATATGTTCTGACAGGCTTTCGAATTGATTCAGTGACAGGACTTTTTTTTCCCTTTGCAATAAGTTATCCCTATTTCTGAAAAATACAGCTGTGAACGTTACTCAATCAAAATTGATCATTTCTTTGAAAGGGTAGTTGCTCGCCACAGATAAAGAAAATAAAGTGAAAAAACAGTCCAAAAACAGAAAAAGTAAATGGGAGCGTTCGCTTTGAGTAGAATGGTAGCGCCCTCTATCTCTTAAGTTTACAACTAGAATTGATATGCGTCCGGTTGCGTCCAAAAATTATTTTCTTTTCTGCGAATCCCCACGGATGCTTACCCGTCATAGTCAGCAGTGGAAATATTGATAATTTCGTTCATCCAGTAAAACAAAGAAATACATAAGAAAGAATAGAATAGAAGAAGAAGTAAGATTAAAACAACACAAACGTGTCTATACGTACGTGTCTGTGTGACTGCATCTTAATGGTGGTATATCACTTCGCAGAAATTACTTTGAGATGGTTTGGCAACGGCTGAATTGGATACGGTTTTGAAATTTGTCGCAGAGACGTCTCCGAAACGTATTCCAGACATCTCCTCAGTCCCCACGAAGATTCATGAGTCGCTGGAATCAGGGAAATTACATTGAGACGGATATGGGACTATTTGAGACAGTTTGGAAACGGCTTGGAGACCGTTTGAAACTTGTCGCAGAGACATCTCCGAGACGTCTCCTCATTCCCCGTGAAGTTTCATGAGTCGCGGGAATAGCAGAAACTATATTGAGACAGAATGATATGGGACTATTTGAGACAGTTTGGAAACGGCTTGGAGACGGTTTTTACACTTGTCGCGATTACGTCTCTGAGAGGTCTCCGAGGTCCTCATGACTTGTGGAAGATTTGTCACGTGGTCTAGATTTGTAGCAGAACGTCCCGCGAGTATTGGAGACAGATTTAAGACTGTTTTTTAAAGCTTTGAAGCAGTTCTGAAAATTGTCGAGGAAACGTCTCTGAGACGTCTCCGCGACGGAAAAAAAAGTCTCGGAGACGTCTCTGCGAATTGAGATACCGCCATAATCATTGATTGTTACATAAAATGCATGTTTCTTACATTATTATCATGCCATTCACAGAGAATTGACCTTTAAATATCAAAATATCAATATTTTGATATTTAAAGGTCATTGACCTCTGGAGGTCATCAGAGGTCAAACCTGACTTACCTCCCGATCTTAAAATGAAAGTTATGGCATATACTATCATTGGTAGAAATTTCATGCTTTAGTCAAAATTTGCACAATTATTCGGCTAAACCGCTCTACTATGTCGGACATTTTATCCAACAAATTTGCTCTCAGCCAATTAGATGCAAGCATTTCAGTAGCTTATAACAGTTTGTCGGATAAAATGTCCGACAAGTCCTTTGATGAAATGCCACCCAGGCTGACTCCGCAGCCGATGTTGTATAATAACAGTAGCGGATCCAGCATCAGCTTCGCAAAGGATTTTATCGGCACATGCCCAGAATGATAGAGCCGCTATTGTCACCGGACAATTGGACCAATTAATCATTAGTCACAGAAGATGCTGAATCCGTGCCTGATATAATGCAGTAACCCGATAAGGGAGAAGAAGAAGAAGCATATTGGTCATACTCACTTTGCCTTCCTGGTATTCTATCGGACCATTCCTGCACCATGAAGGCGTGTTCTGGAGCGCCAATCTCATAGGTGTCCTCGAGAATAGAGTTAGGTGGAATGCTGAAGTTCCGCCACGTTCCTAGATTCTCGATGGTACATGTGTTGTAGTTGTGATTGATGACGTACTGTATTCCTTCGTTGTACAGCATGATGTACTCGTACGTTCTGATAACACAACGTGGTAAAAACCATAAAAACCATGACAAAAGCTCCCGAGTTTCCCGTTTATTCAATAGGCTTTGTGGGTTTCAAAATAAAGGGTCTCTATAATTGGAGTAAAAACAACAATAAAAATATTACTTTGGTATGGTTTTAGAACTTTATTGAAAATCCAATCTGAAATGTCCTAATCAATACCATATTTCGATGATTTAAATCCAAAAGAAATCTTTCAGATAGCCCGCCCCCTTACCCCTCCCCTCTCCCCCAATTTTCAGTGATCTCGTTGTTTAACATTCCCAGAACACACACAAAACAAAAACAACCCCCCCCCCAAAAAAAAAAAAAAAAAAAAAAAAAAAAATGATCGCTATAAAAATTGGCAACAGCTGTGAGATGTCCATAGTGTTGCTACTTTGCCACGCGTGTTCTATATTATTTTATGATAAATTTTCAATTTATTCGTAAAGTTTTGCTCATAACTTTCCCTCAGTTGAATTGCTGGAAATATGTTGCATTTCATAAAATGAGAAATTGTAATGACATATCAAAAGAAAAGTGACATCTTACATGAATTTCAACATTCGTGAATATCTTCTTTCTATAGTAAAAACCTACTTAAAATGTTTGTTTTTTGTATATTTATAGATGGGATGCTGATATTACAATATTTGTATCGATGCAATAGCATTTTGCCATCAATATAAAGTTAAAATTTATCATAAAACAATATAGACCATGCATGGCAAGTAGTGAACCTATGATATCACAGCTATTGCCAATTTACTTTAATATATTTATTTTATTGAATAGCTGAACAATTTTCTCTCTCTCTCTCTAAAGAAATAAGAAAAGAAAAAAAAAGTGAATTTTAGAAAGAGTGAATTTCTAGTAAAATTTCGAGTGAATTTGGAGTAAATATATTTATTTTCCTTTATTTTGGAGTGACGTCAGATTCGGGTGATCCCTTCAGTCACTTCCAAATAAACGAAAAAAATATTTTCACTCAAAATTCGGTTGAGGTTCTCTCGAATTTCATTCTCCCTCCTGATATTCACTCCTTTAACAGTAAATATCTTACTGTTCTTTTCTTCAAGAGAGAGTAGATTTGACCAACTAATGGCTAATAATAATATTAAACAACAATGAGTTAATATATCTAACCATCCACTTACCAGACCCCTTAAGTTGGTGTCCTACTTTAATTTGACCCATTGTATTTTAAGAGTGTATAATCACCTACCTCTTTCCTGGAAGTTGTGCGTGTTTAACCTCTATGATCCTCTTTCTTCGATTTATTCCATCGAAGGAGATGTTGAATCGGTTGTTGATATCGAGGATGTGGTCCCACTCGCTACCTCTGCCCTCCCATTGCTCAGCAGTCTGGCATGGGGTGGCGCCCACGGCAACTCCAGAAGATTGATGTGGTACTGTCTCGTTTGTGGTTGGCTGGGGCGCGAGTGTAGTGTCGACATACTTTGGTGGAGAGATGTCAATGGCATAACCCACTTCATTTTTCGATGGTTTGTAGCCAAATTTCTTTGGATCAACCGGTTTAGGATTAACCCATGTCCCTATTTCATTCTTTCCGAATTTCTTTTGATATAACGGTTTCGGATTGAAATGGTTACCTAGTATGTCATTCTTTCCGGCCTGTTTGCTGACACTTTTGCCAAAGAATTTGCTCTTCAGAAAAGATTTGAAGAAGTTGTTACTCTCGGCCTGTCCCGGTGCAAGAGCAATGGATGCTAATATCAAGACGACTACAACTTCTCGAGATGGCGACATGGTGACCAAATGAGTCTTCCTCGCGAGTGAGTGAGTGAAATGGTGAGTTTTGCAGGTATGATTGGGTCTTTATATATACAACCAAGTTATAATTAATTAGTTTCTATTCTGCAATTACCAACAGGTCCGCTATCTATAGTTTGAAGTCTGTCTACATGATAAGAAGGCATGATGTTTCCGTCTATGGAGCAATTAGTGTAGATACATAGATAATTATACATGTTATATAATTGTTTATAGATAATTATATAGTTTCGATTCAGTTGTCATCATGTTAACCATGGGTGTCGATTGTGGGGGGGGGGGGGTGGGTGATGCATCCTCACCAATGAATTTCGCGTGGGGGATGGTTGTGTACATATCACCGCCCCCACCCTCCCCCCCAATATTTTGATGTCAAGAAAATAAAAAATATCACATTATATGCATATAGATCTACCCATTACAAATTCGTTATTATACAAAACACTTTTATGAAATCATTATATCATTTTGCAGTCTAAAATACATATTCCTGACATTCAAAAATCCAAAATTTTCTCACACTATCGTTAATCTTCCCCATGTGTGCCTGATATACTTTAGTAATCATGTAATACACATTACACCGTGTAGATAATGGAAGCGCAAATCATTGTAGATGTTTCATTATTCAAAATTGAAAAAAAAAAAAAAAAAAAAAACATTCAAATCGATGATAATCAGGGGCATCGATCCTATGGCGCATAGGGGACATGTGCCTCGATAAGTAAAACTGAAGGCATAAGTGTTCCCCCTCAAAAATCCACGATGTTATAAAAAAAATTTAAAAAAATGAATATCGAAGAGTTGTAACACTTATCTCGGCTCTTCATCGATACGGTAACTTTTTTCGACTCGGACCATTGATTATATAATACACTACCACTATTCTCCGGGGGCTGAATGCCCTCTCTTCAAAATTAGTCGATACTTTGCTCTCAAATTTCAGATAACTGTTAAAAATTGCCTGAAAATTTTCAGCTCGCGCTTCGCGCTCGCATAATATAAAATAGTGCAAACTGCACTTGACTTTGTTCATCTTTTATGCATGTATTAACGTCACGATGGTACGTTTAAAACTCCAAATCCCGGCCTCCCCGTTTCGTGCTCTCATGAGGCTACAAGTATCTTGTTTCATCAGGTCACTATTAATGAGAAAATTTTCAGCTCTCGCGCTTCGCGCTCGCACAATATTGCCCTAACTGGAATTCGTCCATATTCATATAGATTTGCGTTTGTTGGCATTACGTCATGATGTTCCGCTTCTAATTAAGAGTTAAAGCCCCCTACCCACAAATAGGCCCTACCATGTTTCAGTTCAATATTATGGAGAAAATTTAAGCTAGAGCTTCGCGCTCGCCTTACAGCCCTATGAATTCGACCACATACTACATGTAGTACTCATATGCATAATAATGTGCATGTGTGTATATTTATTGACATTACATCATGATGGCCCCCTTTGATAAACCAGATAAAGCCCCTTCCCGGTTCGCCTTCGCATTATTCTACGATATATGTCCCATTTCATGTCACTATTATTGAGAAAATTTTCAGCTCGCGCTTCGCACTCACATAATGAACTTTAAATATATGTTTTAGTAGATACTCACATGCATGCATGTGTGTATTATCTGCAGCCATTACATCATCATGGTCCCCCTTTAACAATCTAGTTAAAGCCCCTTCCTCGTTCGCGCTCGCATTATGCTAAAAATGCCCCATTTTATGTCACTATTATTGAGAAAATTTTCAGCTCGCGCTTCGGGCTCGCATTATACAATACCTTGTTTCATAGTTATATGCATGTGTGTATACAAGCATTACCCCATCCCAACAATGGACATTTCGATCATATACCACCATATGTGTTACATTGAGGAAAAGAGGAAATATCGAGGATCATCCCCCCCCCCAATCACCAAAACAAATCGACACCGTTGACCTTGAGAAAATATTCTGTATGTCAGGTGTATGTGATTATTCAGGTGCATGATGCGAATAAAAAAACCCTCAGAAATACTCACCCAGTCATTCACCACTTTCACCTTCCAAGACCCTGAATAAACGGTTTATATCCACTTAGTCTAACAACAGTTGGTCCAATTTTCTAAATACCGCATAGGCTAAGCCAGTTTGGTCTACTAATACACAGTAATACTAAGTTTGGTCTAATACATACCTGGTCTAATTCTCTATCGGTCTAATGATCACTTGGTCGAATTGCCAATTCCTATAATAGTAGGGATGTCCACTAAAATTTTAAGTTATTTTAAAGTTGTTTTTGCTAGGCTTATTTGATAGAGCATTTTGAAAGAAACATTATTTGGTACTTGAATATCACAATTGCATGTTCCGTTTCAAAGATATGACCCAAAGAGTGTCTCAGATTACCAATGAGCTGTAGAAGACTTTTACAAGTTTCAGAGAAAGCCAGAAAATGCAATAAAGCTCAAGTTTATGGTTCTTTTGTTCTTGATTTATTAAACCAAATCATACCAAACATTTTCTATGTGTGTATCAACATGAAATGAGATTATAGTAACACAATTGAGTAGATTATACAAAAATACAATTTATGGCAGTACAAAAACTGATTTTTTGACATGTATTTACCGTATGTGATCCAATATGACCACCGTGGAAAAATACTCCATAGGGCATGTTTCAATAGGAACACCCTAGACAATGGGCTTTCATGGGTGGTGGGTCAGAGCCGAGTGTTAGACAGGGTAGAGTAATTTTAAAACTTAAATGGCCAGTGGTAAACATTGTTCTTTGTTTTTCACCCCAATACATTTTTGTTCAAAAATAGTGAAATTTTATAGATATCCACTCTCTCCTTATCTGAATCTATTCCAATCATGAGAAATTCCAGTCATAACACACATCACACAGAAGCATCACTTTGAACACGCTGTAGTTTTTATTATATCAATTTCCAACAGGAGAAGTTGATCTTCTGTGAGGTATTTTCTAAGGAAGAAACTGACCAATTAGGAATAAAAATGATTGATATTTACCACTGGCCAAAAGACAATTTCGAAAAGCTGTTTTTTATTGAAAATTTTGCTGTTTCTCTGCCTGTGTATTATTGAGTACAGTGCATGGGTTATTGTTTGCATTGTAAATGCATAGGTGACTACATCCATACTGTGGCAAAAATGGGAATGCAACTTTAAGTGGGGAATGTCTCTTTAAACCTCTAGTTTTATACTGTAGGGTGAATGGGGGATATTTTTCTCTGTACATTTTCAATGGGAATTATTCGCACACAACTCAATTGCAAGTTGAGACACCCCTATAGAATGTTGAGACACCCTAAAACCCATTAACATTCCAGAGCTAGAAGATCGAAACCAACTGTTTGGGAGAAAGGCACTAATATTTAACCTGTTGGAACCTTGACAGTTTACACCTATATGATATAATATAAAGTCATAGATAATAGTTCAGATGAAAGAGGTTAAAGCAACCTGTCAGATGCTCTGACGTCACAGCTCAGAACTGTATAAATAGGAGCGACGAACCTTCATTCGTTCAGTAGTGGGGCGGGGAAACAAGGTACTGACCGTTTCTAGTACATACAGCCTACCATGCCTAGGGTATAGGACAGGGGAAAGCATGCTATACCGTGTTATAGCATACACCCTGTCGGGTTACCAAATAGGACAGGGGAAAGCATGCTATACCGTGTTATAGCATACACCCTGTCGGGTTACCAAAAAGGACAGGGGAAAGCTTGCTATACCGTGCTATAGCATACACCCTGTTATGTTAGGTATGGGTAGATATGGCAAGGGGACACGATATGCCAGAGCGACTGGCATCCACCCTGCCGGGCTAGGGAAAAACCTCCATTTAGAGTAGGGATTTATATAGGATGAATACTCTATGCACTATGTAGAGATAGGGCTGTAGAGTAAGGCATTGCAACATCACACCACACACAAGCCTGTAATATAGAATACATTATTAAAAGTGAACGAATACCACTAAATGGTACATGTCTGACAACCCAGCCTCCTTCTTACATGTAGTGCTGAGAGCTAGCACGTGGAGTATATACGAGGACATGTTAGATATAGGGAATAGTGTATATGAGAGTATGAGGAGGAGGATGAGCGACACCCTGCATCTATAAAGTAAGGATACGAGGGGAACTATTGAGAGAGACTGAGAAAAGACAAGTACACGTGAGGACTGAGAGGCCCGAGCAAGTAGAAGTTATTAGGCATCTGTAACTATATGACTCTACCTACACCCTGTTAGGATATTATAACATCGTTTACTGCTCCCCTTCTGCCAGGTTGAGACCAACACTCGGCACACGTTACAATACAGTGAAGTGGAAACCGTTCTAGTGGCTTTTTGCCTTTGTTTGGCCATCCCTAATAATAGCCAATTTGTTTAAATAAACTCGCCCAAATGAATAACTGGTATATTATTATTTGAAATTGAAATTGAAATTGAAAAGGTTTTATTGAAATATTGAAGGTAGCGACCCAAAGGTCGAATTGGGTTCAATGTACAAACATAACATAGGGTACATGCAGGTAATATGGGCCAGCAGGTAATATGGGCCACCTGGAGCAAATCATGTCGTGACCGTCGACCGGTGACCGGTGACCGGTGTGAGCACCATAATGTTGTTCATATGAACTGTATACGAAAATATATCGTCGTGAGAGCATCTGATGCCGAAATTTCTCTGAGAAAATTGCTGAAAACCAACAAGGTAGGTAAAACTTACGGCATTTTTAAACCCTGATGTAAAATTTGATATTTCACAGAATGTAATGGTGAAAGAGTGTTTGAGGGGGTAACCTCAATTGTTTTGTATATTTAGTAAGCTTATAGTTACATTTTTATCATACTAGCATGTACAGGTCAATTTGTTGTAGTGAAGGGGTGCAATGTGGCATTGAATGCTTGCCTGACGCAGCAACAGAGTGCAGGTAATATGGGCCATCCAAAATGGTGGAAATGATTCTGGTACTTAGTATTGGGATGAGGCATCAATCTCTTTGCTACGATTTTTGGGGGTATATTCACAGTATATAGTTAATATAAATAACTTATTGTAGGCCTATATTGACTTGTATAATGAAAATAATATTTAAATAATATTTAAAAAAGAAATAATATAAGTCATTGTAGTTTTTAAAACATACATTAAATATATGTGCCCATATTACCTGCACATGCAGGTAATATGGGCACTTTGGTAATAACGTCAACATTTGAATATTGCAGACAAGGGGGTTGGTGATAATTGTTTTTCTTCACAATAAAAGTTAGAGCAGTAGTTATTGATTCATATAAACGAAGATTAGACTGTGTGTCATTTTGTAATTTTATGCAAATTAAGCAAATGAGCTTAGGGGGCCCATATTACGTGCATGTACCCTATATAAATAGGAAATTTACAAAATAATATAACATAGTAAATCGGGTACATGAGGCACAAACAAGGAGAGAGGTCAGAAGCGTTATTTGCTGTCCTGAAATGGTTCTTAAAAAAAAAAAGATAATAAGAAGAAGAAAATAATTGCTTGTTTTGTAAAGAACGATTGCGATCTGACCGCGGACGGGCACACTGTAAAATACGCACTACTCTTGTACTTCGCTTGCGCTGCGCTTGTACACAATACTCACATAACCTGAGCGGAGTGTGGGCTCGCTCACGTTTATCACAACCCAGGGTTAAATGTAAAACTTGGGTTTTGTTGAGGGTGCCCTCACACTACGGCGTGTTGAGCTAACGTTTGACCAGCGTTCTTGGAATTTGGTGCGTACGTTCGAAAACGTTGCTACTCGTTAACCATACGCAATTAATCGTTGTCTGAACGCAAATGTACGCTGAGATAAATTCATAATTTATTACACGTTCACAGTTTTGAGCGTTTTCTAGAGCGTAACAACGCACTTATCATTATAGGTTCTGTATGCGCTGGGCATTAGCAGTGTGAACGTTATGCGCGTTGGAAGTTCATTCCCTTGTCGTTCTCTATTCGTTCCCTCGTCGTTCTCTGGTCGTCCAAACGCGTCTAATCTATCTCGGGAATTTTTTTTTTTTAAATTATGGTTTATTATTATTCTTTTCATTTTTTAATCAATATCTTTGAATGCATTGATTTTTTTCCTCCTCGATTAAATTTTTTTTTAAATAATAATGATATAAAATCTTCCTATTATGTCGGAGAAGAGATTGTGGGATAATCAATCGACATGTAATTCAATATAACTGTGGTCTCTTAATCTTTATTTCATTTGGGAATTAGCTATATTATATGATGTTATAGTATCAATAATACTTGAATGCTGCGAGCGCCTTTCAGAGTCGCCTCACTAAGCCTGGTAATAGTTAGTTAACATTAAAAGCCCTTATAAACACCGAGTAGGATACATGTATAAAGTGATACATAAATGTAACTATTATTAGTAATACTCTATCATGCCATGAAGTATGTTTAGAAAGATTTTCGTCATGTGGTATTTATGTAATTTAAGAAACAAACCTTCATATTTTGGTGAAGAAAAAAAAAATTATTATGATGTATCTAGGAATAGGTATAAACCAAAAGCCTTGGACCACGGGAAATAATAAGGGAAACAGAAGAGAAACACAGATAGGGAGAACTGGGTAGACAAAAAGGAAAGAGAGGTAAAAAGAGAATGAAAAAACAGCAACAGACAACAGAACGCAGAGAGAGAAGAAGAGAGAGAAAGGGAAGAGAGGAGAAAGGGATAACGGAATGAATTAATATAATGGAGAGACTGGAAGATAGAAAATAGGAAAAAGAAACTAAAAAGAACATTATTGAGAAATTGAGATCTGAAACTCAAAAAAGTTTTATAATAGACACAAAGTCGTTTGGAAACATAACATTGTGCAATACATTTTTTTCCCTTTTTTTTTTGGGGGGGGGGGATTGGAGGTTGTGGTGAAGCTTTGTTTTTATCTCTTAATTTATGGGCACAAAATTTTATTCATTGATAGTATTTCATTGTATTGGCATGTTAAAGATGAAGATGGTTGAACAGTCAATGCATTCTGATAACTGCATAAACAGTTTGTTTTCCTTTTGTTTCTGTTTTCCCTATATGATCCTGAGGTGTTAACCCCCCTCATAATTATGATTTTTTTTTTTTTTTTTTGAGCACTTATATTTATTTCAAATAAATTGATGGGTGTAAAAATCAGCTTGCGCTTTTTTAATCAAGATGAACCAAATAAATGGACGCGGCTTGTTTCATATTAGATAAAATACTTTTTTTTAATTTCTCAACCCTAATCAAGACGAAAGGGTCATACTCTTTTACACTACATCTACACTCAATACAACATTAGGGTGTTATAAGATGGTATTGTTTTCTTGAGATAGAAAACATTACATTTTTTAACTATACACTGTTGGTACAAAGGTTGGATTTTTTTTATTGATCCAGCCACATAATAATTTTGATGTTTATTTTTATTATTTTTTTTTTATATTGGGTTTTTTCTAAACCATGACCGGGTATTGAATAATTTTTAAAAAATAACTTCACTCCACCACAATAAACATTCTGGCAACTTTTTTTGACTTACCAAAGCCCCCTCGGTGCTATCCCATGAATCGCTTTTGAGGTGTAGGTTGCTATGGTCTTAAATCTAGGTTAAAAACAATGGTTTCTTGTCTAAGTGAGGGGTTGAATTAAAAAGTGTGACTGGTAGAGAATATAAATAATATTCTACCGTTTATGGTAAAAACAGAGAGAGAAAAACCTTTAACAATCAATTGTTATATTTCCTCAATTTTTTTTTTTTTCGTCTAAGAAATAACCATAGCAGTAGTGGATCCAGGATTTTGAAATACGAGTGGTGCATCCCGAAAATTTGAGGAAAAAAATAGGTGCAGGCAAAATTTTTCAAATTTTAACATATACAGTCAATCATTTTTTTTAATCATAGAAGGGGTGCAGGTCTCCTGCGCCCCGTCTGGATCCGCCATTGCCAGGTTCCCGGAGAGGTGAGAGGGGACAAACAAATTCAAGAAATTTAAGCTGGAGCAAAATGATGTGGCTAGCGCAAAAAAAAAATAAACTAAATAAACAAATAAACAATAGTAATAATAATAAAATAATAATAAATAAATAAACAATAATAATAATAAAAAATAATAATAGTATCCAAGCTTGATGAACAACAGTGTAAATTCTGCTGGTGTTCTTTCGAACTTCGTATTTTTAAGGTAATAAATTGCTCCAAATGATAAATAAAATATAGAAATACCAAATTTTTGTTAACATTTAAAAGTATTAGATACGTTATACGTTGGTATTCACAGAGAAAACAATTACATGTATATTTCAAAGTCGAAAATGTTTATATTTCATTATACGAATAGTTACTTTACATGATAAAATAGCACTTAAACAGGGAGGGAAAACTACTGAGCACAAAACAGAATAAGCTTTAAATCATTTGATTCGATAACACAAAGCGCCCCATTTGGTGACATAAGGATATTGAGGTAAAAAACATACGCCCCCATTTGGTGACATGAGGAAATTGAGTAAAATAACATATAAACAAAAAGTTCTGCGTTGGTTGGACGCACTTCGAACTATGAAGGACGTTCACCCAAAACGCTAAACGATCAAGTAGCGAATGCCCAGCGCTTTCAAAGCGTCTTTATAAGAACGCTGTTACACGCAAAGAATTTTGAACATGTTCAAAATCAAAATTGACTTCAGCGTTCCTCTGCGTTTCTTGTGTTATCAACGAAAAGCAAACGCTTTCCTACGTTTGCCAAGCGATTTTCGAACGACAGTCCGCCGCTCATGAACTTACGGAAATGCAATTAACATTCCACGAACGTCGGGCAGTCGTTACTCAATACGCACATGTTTGGCGTTTCCTAACGTTCTTTAACACGTCTAAACACGCTAGACATAAGTTGGGCATCGCTCTGTTCAGTCGTTGCTAACGCTAGGCAATCGTTAGGTGGACGCCTAAGCACGCGCAGCCATCGTTAACCTGACGCTATTTATTCGCTTCGCCAGTCGTTTAGAGCTCATTAAAATTCCATTTTGACAGGGAAAATGGAGCGTTCTTGAGCGTATTTTGGACAAAGTCAAATTTCGAGTGAGAAATCGTGAACGCTAGACACACGTTACCTCAACACGCTTCTACTGTGAGGGCACCATAAACTAGGCTATCAGGAATACCATACCAATAGGACTTAAACCAGAGGTGTGGGTTAACCCTAAAAAGACTGGGGGGGGGGGGCTCATTCAGCCCCCCCCTCGCTTTTTTTTGCGATACTTCGCAACGCGTGAAAAAAATTCGCCGAGACTTCATGACTATTTCTTTCAAGTTTTGCGAACTTTTGAGAGACCAAATTTGCCGAGGCCGGGTACGCGGTTCCGAAATTACGTAACATTTTGTAACCGTGCGTCAGACCCAAAATTTGCTCAAATACGTGATTTTTGTGTACAAATCCAATGTAAATTGTTGTTTTTAGCCAAAATATCATATATGTATCATTATTTTCTCTTGAACTGATTTAAAATCAATTAATTTAAGGTTGTTTATGATTAAAATGGTGTCACCAATGATTTCCATTGAAAAAACAATAAAAAACAAAAAGTCGAAAAACAAAGAAATACATAAGAAATTTAAAAAACAATAAAATACATAAGAAAGAAATCTTGGTAATTTTTTTTTTTTTAACGCATTTCACCAGAAGCCTACAAAGAGCCTGTAAACCAAAAATTAGCACTTTTAGAGCTTTTTTAAATTAATTAAAGCAAATCTTAGATTTTATGCATAAATTAGCATAATTAATTAGTAATGACATTTTTCGGAGAATATGACTCATTGGTTTTGGAGAGTATGCCGTGGGTAAGGCACGTGCCAAGTTTCGGCGCGATCGCGCGCTCAACGGCCGAGATCATTGGGGGGGGCTGAATGAGCCCCCCCCCCCCCCCCCCAGTCTTTATGTGTGTCAAAATAGCCCAGTCTTTTTAGGGTTAAGGGTGGTTTAGTTAACATAGGGTTAACTTTAGCCCAGGGTTAACTCTTACTGCTATCAGAATATGGGCCATTGGGTTTAAACCAAGTGGTAATTTATCGATACCCCGGCAGTCCATGCATCACACCTCGCAGGTAATAAAATAATAGCAATCTATTATGTCTTTATTTTCAGGTTATAGCAACAAAGGAGATGAAGTTCCCAAGATAATAACACCATTTACTGGGCACGTGAGCCCTTCGATATAGGTCTTAGCCTTTAGCCAAGGCACTCGGCGCTTGTATTTCCCAAAATGCGCCAAACGAGTCTGAAGACATAAGACTATCATGCGAGGCAGTCAGCGCTTGGCGCTAAATGATAGTCGTATGTATTCAGACTCGTTTGGCGCATTTTGGGAAATAAAAGCGCCGAGTGCCTTGGCTAAAGGATATATAGGTCTAATTCCTATAATTACGATTTTAACGAAAATGAATATACATGGGCAAGAAAAGATCGTATAACTACTATAACTCTTCTCAAAAACAGAGGCATCGATCCGCTCTGATAATTCAAAGCACAGTTATAGTGGTTCCATAGTTATCTAAGTGAAAGAAAGCAAGCTGTTAGTCTAAATGGTAAATCATCAAAATTAGGTGATGTGAAAATTGGAATTCTCAGGGCGGGGTCCTTGGCCCCACCCTCTTCCTCCTTTCATAAATGATATTATACAAAGTGTTAATGCCGCGCTTCGTGATATTCGCGGATGATGTTGCTATTTATACAACAGGTAAAAATGTAAAGGAAGTGGAGTCAAAATTACAAATTTGTTTTAACGATATTGCAAAGTGTGATATGATAATAATAGACTAAAGTAATGCTGATAAGACTCAAGTTATGATGGTTTCCTCAAGATCTAATTCTAACTGTATGGATCTGAATGTATTAATGAATGGAACTAAACTTAAACAGGTTAACTCAGCCAGATATCTTGGCGTTAACATTGATTGTCACTTAACATGGGAAGATCTATGTCAAACAAGTTGTAAATCCCTTCATATAAGTGTATACTTTGCAAAACTATGTTTTACGTTAAACACACCTTTACTAAATACTCTTTACAAAACAACTATTCAACCTAGTATTGACTACGCCATGCTCAGTGTGGGTATTGTTCAGCTAAAACCGTGAATTTGTTCATCGTATTCAGAGAAGGCTTCCCGTATTGTAACAAAACATTTTGGTGCACGCGACATAAGCGTTTCAAACTTTTTAAGAAACTGAAATGGCAAGATTTTGAGACAGGCGTGATTATTTTATCAATATGCTTATGTATCGTTGCATACATGGTTTGGCTCCAGTTAGACTATGCAATGAAATCGAAATGTATTTTATAGGCATGGCTTTAATACCCGAAATTCCGACTCTTTAAATGTTGTCCTACCCAACCAAATATCGACCTCTTTAAACATTCCTTCAGATATTCAGGCCCCAAAACGTTGGAATCATCTCCCGAATGAGTTACAAAATTATGGAACACTCCTTCCTTCAAAAGACAATACAAGCAACTTCATTCTAAATAACTCTAAAGTATTTTCTTTACTATCCCCAAACATATTCGTACCTATTTATAATTTATTTACTCACGCTTACATAGTATTACTTTTTAAGCTGAATTATTTTGATAATCAATGAATTGTTATTCATGTTTGTTTTGTTATGTATTTTGCTGTATTGCTTTATAATTACAATGCTATACGTTTCCCTCCAACTTCTTTTTTCTTCATTTCATTTACGTTTCTTTCTCCTCTCTGATCTATGCATTTCTAATTTTCTATTGCTTTCTTTCTTCTCTCTCTCTCTCTCCCTATCTCTCTCTCTCTCTCTCTTTCTCACACACTCTTTCTCTCTCTCTCTCTCTCTCTCTCCCTCTCTCTCTCTCTCTCTCTCTCTATCTATCTATCTATCTATCTTCTCTTTACTTTCTCTCTCTACTTCCCCTCTCTTTAAATCTACAAATTTACATATTGTATTATTATTGTTTATACTGTTGTATTATCAATTTGTTTATACGGTTGTATTATTAATTTTGTCGCTTATGATTTACACTTGTTTTGCATTCTGATATTATGTATATGTCCTAATCAGGACCATGATGTAAAAACAGCCTATGGCTGATCATGTTTTATCCTGAATAAATATTTTTAAATAAATAAATAAAATAAATAGGTGGGGCACGCCAGTAGGGATCGGCGCCTTAGCTTAAAAACTATCTATTTTTTAATATACAAACAATTTTGACAGGAGTGTTATGTCTCCATCACATTCGTGAATATGGATACGCTGGTTCAAAATTAATGAAAAGGGTTTTTAAATGTGATTAAAATATACCAATTGGATTGCCGATGGGAAAAAAAAAAAAAAAAGAAGAAGAAGAAGAAAAAAAAAAATCATGTACAAAAAAAGAGTAAAATTACTTCCGTATAAACTCGCGTCAATGCAATAGGAGGAGCACCACATTATCGATGTGCAAATTTCATTAATCAGCAGATTTGTTAGATAATAGGAAGAAAACATTACATAACAAAACAGGACAGCCTTGGATACAAGCATTGGCGGAAGAGATGCCTCGATTTAAAGGTGCTGTCACTCATGGTCGAATTAAAAAATTAAAAAATACTTGTAATATTAATACATTATGTGGCTTCAACAAATGGATGTTGAATTTATGCATCGGTTAATGTCCCCAAAACGACCACAATTTTTTGAGCACGCACACAAACTTGGTTGCTTTGGCAGACAAATGCTCAGACGATAAACGTCAATCCAACGTAAAAAAAAAAAATGAATATAACAAAACCATTCTGTTCTCGTGTCTCGTTTTCTCATTTTCTGTATGTTTTCTTATCCGACCATGAGTGACAGCACAATTATCAAATAAAAGCTGTATCTACAATGATACGAACGATTTATATTTACCACCCCCCCCCCCCCTCTATTTTTGAAGCTAATTAAAACGAGCAAATACTATATATGTTAATGTGTGCCTGCAAAAAGGTTCTTCATGGAACGCTTTTGTCATATTTTATTTGAAACTACAAATTTGTCATGGTTGAAACTTCCGGTCTCAAGTCGAGTCAGTATTAGACATTTTGTCAGTCAGATCGATGTTTATCAGATTCGTGTTGTTCAGCTACTATAGTATCCGACGACTCTGGTATTAGAGTTCCCGATGATCGGGTAATTAATTTTGGCTTGAATTACCTAAAGGTAATGTATTCTATACACATTTTGATAACTGTCATCCCATCTGAGACACATTTGTGTGAGCGCGAAGCTCGAGGTGAAAATTTTGGCTTTCAATGATGCAAAGGCCGTATATTTTACTCACATTTCCCCCTCTACTCTTATGTATTTTTGTTTAAATTTTGTTGCTAGATAACGATCACCTTCATTTTTATAAAAAATAAATTGTGAACGCGAGCAGAAATATTTACATAACATTATATGTTTGGGACGCCAGGGATCAGTCAATGTACTTTTTTTTTTAGAAAACTTTGAGAGCGTGAAGCGCGAGCCGAAAATTTTGGCTTAACGGACCGAAGGTATAGTGTATTCTAGACATAATTTGAAAATTTACATCCCATCACTACACTTTACGATGTCAGGAGTCAGTCTTTCTGAGAGAAATTTGAGCAGACCATATTCGAGCGCAAAGTGAGGTGTCAGTATAACAATCTCTTCTGGAGAAATTTGCGAGCACAAAGCGCGAGCCGAAAATTTTGGCTTATAATGACCTGAAGGTAGTGTGTTCTCGACACATTTTGAAAATTGTCATCCCGTCTGAGAGAAATTTGCGAGCGCGAAGCGCGAGCCGAAACAATTTGACTTAACTTAAGGTAGTGTATTCTAGATTTTGAAAATTTTGAAAATTGACATCCATTATGACGTCAGGAATCAGTCTTTCTGAGAGGAATTTGCGAGCGCGAAGCGCGAGCTGAAAATTTTGGCTTATAATGACACAAATAAGGCCGTATATTTTATGCAGATTTCCCCTCTTATATGTAGGCCTATTTTTGTTTGAATTCTGTTACTAGGTAACGATCACCTTCATTTTAACAAAAATAAATTGCGAGCGTGAAACGCGAGCAGAAAATTTTACATAACATTACTTATTTGGGACGCCAGGGATAAGTCAATGGGCTTTTTAAAGAAAAGTTTTCGAGGGCGAAGCGCGAGCCGACATTTTTTACTCATAATTAACTGAAGGTAGTGTATTCTAGATTTTGAAACTTCATTGACATCTATCACTTTACTTTGTGACGTCAGAAATCAGTCTTTCTGAGAGGAATTTGCGAGCGCGAAGCGCGAGCTGAAAATTTTGGCTTATAATGACACATAATAAGACCGTATATTTTATGCAAATTTTCTATCTCATATCTTTTTTGTTTGAATTCTTCTATGGGTCAAGATCACCTCAATTTTAACAAAAATAAATTTCGAGGGCAAAGTGCGGGTAGAAAATTTTACATAACTTTTCTTATATGGGACATAAAGGATCAGTCAATGTGCCTTATTGAAAGAACCTTGCGAGCGCGATGCGCGAGCTGAAAAAAAAATGGCTTCTAATGGACCAGAAGGCAGTGTATTTTTAACACATTTTGCATCTCCTTCTCGTTTTTTTTTCTTTTTTTCCCCCCTTTTTTCCCTTAGAAAATATTAAAATTTCTGGCAAAAAAGTGGGGGGGGGGGCTGCCCCCCAGGCCCCCCCCCCGTCTTCGCCGCCCATGTACGTTGTACACACGTGCCACGTACGTCACCTGCGACCTGTTATGACCACCGCCTAACTGTGGACGATCAGCTTATTACAACATTCTCGTTTTCTAATTATAAACTACACTAAATTACAGTCTTATACGGTTCGTCTAATATTTCTATGCTTGACTGGGTTTATTATATTTTGTAATTAATCACTTTTGATTAAATGAGGGGCAGATCCTGCTAAAGGCCTAGTAACTGTTTTGGCTCCGTTCATTATATGGTAAATTTCACTCTCCTAATCCCCGCAGTTTACTACTGATGAAGAGAACGTGTCTATCGAAATGGAATTATTTCATATACTGGTAATGTTGAGGATTGTATTTGTAGCTCAAGGTAAGTAATTGTATTTTTTTCAATAAACCTTGACCAAAAAAACAAAACAAACAACAACAACAACAACAACAACAACAACAAAACAAACAAAACAAAAACAAATCTCAGCAATTCGATAAATGGAGAAATGATTTATGCATCACTTCTGAAAACTATATTGGGAGTTTTTACATTCATAGAGCCTATATATATATATATATATATACAGTGCGTATCAATAAAAACGGGACAGTTTTGAAAAGTCTGTCAAAATTTTGTTTCAAATCATGAAGTCTATATTTTTATGTTAATAGATGCTCTGAAGTCTTATCTTTCAAATGTAATTTTAAAATATAAGTTTCGTTCATGCTTGGGTACACACAGAACATTTTTATCGGGGGCTCAAAAAAAGGCTTGCGCACAAAATGGAAAAACGAGAAATATGATCATCAGACTTCTTGCTAATCAGCAGTCTTCTTCTAAAATTTTTCTTTTTCTTTGCCAATATTTTCGAATTATGATTTAAAATTCATTTACAAAGCTTTTTATTGACTGTAATTGTTTTTTTTTCTTTGTCATTTTAATATGTAATCTTTTTGCAATAAATTTTCCTTCAAACTTAAATGCCCTTTTTTGTCAAACCAGGAAAGAGGATGTCGATGCTTGTTTGATTGATTGATTGACTGATTGATTGATTGATTGATTGATTGATTGATTGATTGATTGCTTAGTTTGTTTTGTTCATGCTTGAACGAACACGGAAAGGTTAAAAAAGGGGGTATTATTTATTTTAAATCGGGTGCTACATTCGGATTGATTGTTACTTTTCACTGATAAATGATTATGTTAGTCTAATGAGGTGATCTTCCTATGATTCTTCCAACGATTTAATCAATCATTTGAACAATCATTAAAAAAAAGTAGTCGATCAATCAATCAATCATTTAAAGAAACAATGAATTAATCAAACGATCAATCATTCAAAATGGTCAATCTATCAATCCTTCATTCAATCAATCAATCGATCAATCAATCCATCAATAAAACAATCAATCAATCAAAGAAACAAAGCAGTCAATCAATCAAATAATCTTCCAACCAACCAAATCCCCTTTCTTGGGTTGATAACATTTCTTATTTATTTTTCTTAGTTTGAGGGAATATTCAGTGCTAAAAGATAACATGTTAACGTGAAAAAAAAAACAACAACAAAGCAAAACAAAAAGCAATTCAAGTAAATAAATAGCTTTGTAAATGTATTTTGAAAGCATATTTCGAAAACCAATGGCAAAGATAATGAACAGGTTAAAAGTAAGTCTGCTGGTAAGCAAGAAGTCTGATGATCGTATTTCTATTTTTTTCTATTTTGTGCGCAAGCCTTTTTTTGAGCCCCCGACAAACACGTTCTGTGTGCGCTCAAGCTTGAACGAAACTTATTGTTTCAAATTGCATTTGAAAGATAAGACTTCAGAGCATCTATAAACATCAAAATATAGACATCATAATTTGAAATGAAATTTTGGCAGACTTTTCAAATCTGTCCCGTTTTTATTGATACACCCTGTATATATATACATATACTTATGAATGGCCTATCTACATAATAAATATACATGTAAATGGTTGATTCACCTTTTGTGTGTGTGTGTGTATATGTGTGTGTGTGTGTGGGTAGGTGTGTTTTTTTTTTAATTATTTTGTACTTTGTGCTATTACAAGAGGAAAGGGGTTCCTCCTTGCCCGAAAACGGTAAAGTCCGATATGGGATTTTCCTAATTTCCTGAAAATATTATGTAATTTGCAATGATCTTCTTCACATCTCAGGTGCAACTACTAGTATTAATTCGTGTCAACCGATAACATGCAAGAATATAACCACTTCATCAGGACAAACAATCCAACTCATCCCAAAACAGATTCTACAAATGAATGGTTACTATGACAACCTGAAACACTTTGGATTATCGACGTCACACGTGATCTGCAAAATACCAAGTACGTGCTGGTTATGACTGTGATTTGATTGAAACATGGACACTACTAGAGCAGTGTCCATGATTGAAATAATTTAAACAGTATTGAACACAATAAAATCTATACCTGTAGTACGCAGAGGATAAATTGATTCTACATTAATGAAGGAATGTTGATGGATAAGGTTGTTTGAATATACCTCCCTGTTCCTAAGTATTGCAATTTGATAAAGTTGACTGCACTTATTATGATTTAAAAGCCTTAGTGTATATATTGTTATATATTTTTCATTCATTACCAGGGTGTTGACGATATTTTTGTATATTCTGAAAGTGAAAACTTAATTGTCAATTTAAATTCCTGAGAGCAACAGATCTTAAACACCAGACAGGGCGATTTCTAAAAAAAAAAAAAAAAAGGGAAAACAAAAGAGCAAAGCCAAATTTGTTGTTTTTGAAATTCTTGGAGGTGAATATTATTTCAAAAAATAAATAATAAAACTGTTTTTTTTTTTTTAATCTAGTTCTCCTAAAAGCGTTTACATGTTTCGTTTATTTTTTCGCTTTGCCACTGAGGCTTTAGTCTAGTATATTTCAAAGACGTCTGATTATGCAACTTCATTCCACCGATTTGTCAAATTGTAGTTAGTTTTGTATGGTGAATATATTCTAATTTACTGTTGTGAGTGTTTTTTTTTCCCACACATATATTATATTTCCTGGGTACCCACCTCTGATTTTTTTTTTTTTTTTTTTTTTTTGAAGGGGGAGGGAGGAGGTACATCTTCCGTAGTAACTCAAAGGTTTTTGTTCTCTGTATAGTAACCTTGGGCATCATTGCGAAAGAAGTATATATTATCGAAACCTGTAAACAGTTTTGGGAGCAATATGAAATTCTTTTTTAATGATTTTGTTGCCTGCATGATCCTACACTTCCAAAATTTCAAAGAATTTTAATTCATAAATGGCTGGGTCTAATCATGCAATTCCCCCAGGAACAAGGGACAAGCTTTTCCTTTTCAGCAGGCCCGTAACTAGGGGGGGGGGTGGGGGGATTCGGGGGAAAGAATCTTATTTTATTTTCAGATGAAAAAACCCTATTTCTTTTTTTCGGATAAACAAACTTCTTTTTTTTTTGTTCGGAACAACGTATCTCGTTTTCGAAATAAGGAGACCTATTCCACTTTTTGAAATGCAAACCTTCGGACAATAGTGCCGTATTTTATTTTTGAATAAACGAATATTCAGGTCTAGAGATTTTGTATTCAGACTATTTGATGCAGTGGTTACAGCTGGTCGTATTTGCATCGCGCATCTTTCTACATAGAAAAATTGCGTAGAAAAATTTTGCATTTATTAAGACACGCACGGAGCAGGCAGGTATTCAGAAGGTTTTTGCAGTATCTTTTTTACAACCATATCAAAACCATACATCGTACAGCGACTACTAGCACAGCAAGCTACGAAGCACTTAGCTACGATCAGTTGTGACCAGATTATTACGAACCCGATTTCATTTTTGGACAAAATTGATATATATTCGCACCAACGTGCTGCACTCTTTTTTTTTTTTTTTTTTTTTTTTTTTTATTGTTGTATGCATGTTACTTTTTAAAGAAAAAGAAATGGAAAAACTTGTTCATTTTATTCTTTGTAAAAAAAAAATCTCCAATTATTTCCAATAATGAAATTTTCGATTATCAATTGATCTTTTCAATGATTTATTATTGTTAGACATCTTTTGAGTTGAAACGATATGTAATCTCATCAGTTTAGTCATTACAGTAGGTGTAATGAACTACCATGCACTTAATTCTATTGAACACACCTTAATAACTATTAATGATGCGACCTTGATGAGATCCCGATTATGCTGTGTACAATATTTTATTGACTCTAGTTTAGGAATACCTAATTGAACCAATATAAAAGCAAAAAACAGAAAACAAAACAAAAACAATAACAAAAAACGAACGTCATCCAAAATGGCTAATGCATTATACCACACGGATAATAATTTGTTTTGATCATTGTGAGGTAGGGGGAGGGGGGTCTCCTTTCGAATTCGCTCATATTACTTGTGAAAATGTAATGATATCTGTTTAAGGTGCCCTTTGGTATTTAAATATATATGATTATATTGCGATTTTAAATTTTTTTATACCAAACAAAAAGACCCTTACAAAGACAAAAATATCGTTGCACTTTTCAAAATTACAGCACTGGCAATTATTTTGATTAGCACAAAACAGTTGCTTCTTGTTTTTATTTTCATTTCTTTAAAAAAAAAATATACAAGGTTACTGTCCGTTCTGGATGGGTTAGGTAGTAATTACATGAATAAACCATGTTTATTCTGCCTGGTCAATTAGGCCCATTACACGATTAAACTGAGGGTGCAGAGTATAAAATTAAAATTGAGAGAGAGAGAGAAAGGGGGGGGGTAGCGAGGAGGCAGAGAGATGATCGTTGTCAAGACAATAAAAAAAGAGGGAGAAAGAGTTGTAGGAAAAGGGTAGATAGAAATTATCGTTACTGTTATGATCAAAATGTTTAGCATGTGTTTCACCAACATTCTCTCTTTTATCTTTAGGTTGTCTTGTTTCCCTTTGTAAGAACGAAGGTGTATGCTCGGAGACAGCCAATACCTACGTGTGTTCGTGTCCTGATTGGGCTCTGGGTGATCACTGTGAAGGTTTTTATTCAATTAATAATATAACTATATCACTTTAGAATTGGAACACAATTATAAAGTACAAGTCCCTCTGGTGAGCTATATTATTTTTAAGAAAAGGGCGCCCAGGTTAAAAGTGGGAGACCACGTATTTCGTCAAACATACATTATTTTCATAACAAATAATAATTTATTTTTGTTCATGAAAATGTTATTGAAAAAAAAAAATTGCTTAAAAAATATCAGAATTTCTTCTTTTACATAAATGTTCCCCCATCCCTTAGAACATGTACAAATCCATCTGCTACTTTATATTTTTGAGAAAACGGCAGCCCCATGACAGAAGTCGGACACTGTACATTATCTTTATTCCTTTCTTTAACATTCATGAGTGAATTACAACAAATCAGAAAATAATAAAACAGATAAGATTTGTGCTCAGGGATTGAAAGGAATAGACTACTTTTTTATACTGTTTATGTTTCATCCCAGAAGATGTGATTAAAGAATGAACTACATTATTACAATCATGCTTGCATCCAATAATCAGATGCTATGTCTGTCTAAACTCTGGTAAGCTTTCAGGTTGTTGTATTTTCGTACTGTATGTAGGGTAGATGTAGGGAATACCGGCCACTTAAGCTCATTTGCTTAATTAGCACATGAAAACAATAAAATCACAAAAGAAAAAGATTCTCATTGCTTAGCTACATCATTCACCTTTATTTTCCCAAAAAATTGAGGTAATCAAATTTTGTTGAGGCAGTTATATGCAAATAATGACGTCATCGTAGGAAATACCGGACAGTGTGTTTTTACCCCTTTTTTTTGTATAAAGATCTGTCTGGAAGCACTGATTTGAATGTAAACCATCAACTTAACATGTTTGTATTGATTTTTGTTTTAACATTATTCATTTTTAGAAGATTATATGCATTTTACTACAAAATTTCAAAACACTCAGAATAACTTTATATCTCATGTAGATCATGACATATCACAATAATAATAAAGAGAAATAGACATTTCAAAATTGTCAAACAATTTAATAAATAAATATAATACATTATATATGCAACTTACTATTTGATCTACATACTTAGCAACTCAACCCGGAAGTAAAACAAACAACCGTCCATGTGGTGTCCGGTATTCCCTACACAAAAAAAAATGACTGACTAGCACTTTTCAACACACTGCCACCCCAATACACAGGCTTAGTACAGTGCAAACACTCCATACACGTTTGGCCCACCCTCCACAAATGTCCATAATGCATGAAATAGAGGTCATGCCCCAATTCTTTTTATATACCATCACATTCTCTAAAATGTCAATTTTTACATCAGGCCATTTTTCAGGCTGCAAATTTTCCTACCTTGACAGATTGTGGTAGTTTTCTCGGAGATTTCTCACTTGTTGTTGTCGAATACAGCATTCAACCTTCCCAGACAGACCACCTGACCAATAGATGCCGGTATTTCAACTCA
Organism: Paracentrotus lividus; assembly: GCA_940671915.1. Lineage (NCBI taxonomy): Eukaryota > Metazoa > Echinodermata > Echinoidea > Camarodonta > Echinidae > Paracentrotus > Paracentrotus lividus. The sequence continues at coordinate 21,921,394 of CALNVZ010000174.1, forward strand.
GTTGATCTTATGTTGGCAGCTAGGGCTGGACATGTGGTGACCGTCCGATATTCCCTACTGTCCGGTATTCCCTATGTGCTAGATTAAGTATACCGTATTTGTTTTATCTTCAATAATATAGAGTTGGTACCAAGAACTTGTGCAGAACTGAAGGCTCTAACTAACTCTACAGCGAATGGGACCTATCTTATCGATCCAGATGGATCCACTGGCAATCTTACTGGACCAGTTTATGTTCAGTGTCGAGATGGTTAGTATAATTTTAATTTTTTTTTTTTCAGACTTATAAAATTGGTTTATACGTAGTTCATGTCACTTTTATTTTATCTTCAAATCACTTTGGTTAAGATAAAAAGATATATATATATATATATATATATATATATATATATATATATATATATATATATATATATATATATATATATATATATATATATATATATATATATATATATATATATATATATATATATATGCATGTATAATCTACCATGCAAACACCATTGGTGGTGGAGAATACAAATTGATCATGAGAAGAACATGTTAATGGTATAGAGTCACAGTGGACAGAAGGGGCACTTGGTTAGGATACTATCAAAATATCCCCAAAATAACCAGATACCCCATGCACTTTATTTTAATTCATGGATTGGCCACTGGCTTTTCGGCTGCTTGAAGCATGGTCGACCCAGGGGATTGTCGACAAATCGTTTTCTTCCAGAACATCAGTAAACTCCAAGGAAGCATGCTATAATAAGCGCACGAGCTTCCGACGTTCTTACAAGTCACTCCATTCTGACAGGGACCTACCATGCAAACACCGGGTGGTGGGTGGGAATACAAGTAGAGCATGTTATAAGAGACTGGTTGATTAGGATACTAGAAAGGAATGGTATTATTGTACCGGGACACAAGCTCCGGTAGGCATGTATTTAACGTTTCATTGTACAGGATTTAAAAAAAAAAAAATTATAAGGGAGACTCGAACTTTTACATTTTCCATTGGAAAAAATATCGTGATTATGTAGACGGATAAATTCTCATTATTAACGTTAAAATTCAGATTCTATATATTACAATAATGTTACCATATTGACATACATGAATAAATTGGATGACAAGAGTATTTTTCGCATGGAAATATGATAATGCATATCCCATTTGTTTTATTTTTTGCTTCTTGCGGTGTACTTAAAAGTACACCGCAAGAAGCAAAATAAAATATCAAGATTTTGTAGGAGCCTATACGCGGTATTTTTTATGAGATGCTGATGGTCAACGTTAGGTTTTCTTCTTTGAGAAACACATCTTCGGACATAAAAAAAGAGGAAAACACACTCTAAAAACTGAAGTGCTAATTTATGGGTGCTCGTACAGTGACTGCACTTGAAGAGCTAAATCAGCACCTGAAGTGCTGTTTTTTTTATAAAAATCAACAACAAAAAATGTTCAATGTCGGTACGGGATTCGAACCGGGTTCACTTAGACATGGAAGAGTACCGCTGACGTTACCGATAGACAAACGGAGATCTCTCTAACTTGCTTGAATTATGAAAGCATAGTAGATAATTATGGCAACTTTGAAGAAAGCTCATCCTGAAACAATGTGATCTGCTAGCAATCGTGAGATCGTGTGGTCCAACTTGCTCGTAAGCGCTTCTCATCCAGGGGACCCAGGTTCGAATTCTAACGAAGTGATGCCATTTTTGCCCATTTTTGCTGAAAGTTCAGCTCACATGAACTTGCGCGTATTCTGGGGGGGGGGGGCTTTACGGGCCCGGGCCCCCCGGGTGGGCGCCCGAAAGGGCGCTAAAATGACCTCAAAGGGGCGCCAAACTGACCAAATCGAGAAAATGAAGAAGAAAAAAAAAAACTGAAAAATATACATGATTTGAGCCGATGGACATGTAAAACGTACCCCTACACCTGATATATGACACCTTATGCCTTATGCTTGGCCGAAGGCCGAAGATTTGCTAAACACCTAACCCCCCCCCCCCCTTGTACCTTTTGGCTCGCCCGATGTAACGGGGAAAAAATAAGCGCCTGATGAACGTGCTAAAACGGCACTTTCAGTGCAGTCACTATACAAGCTCTTAAAAAGTGCTGATTTCAGCCTCTGAAGTGCTAAAAACAGCACTTCAGTTTTTAGAGTGTAGACACGCTATCCTACTAGGCAACTTACATCACCGCAAAAGGGTTGCGCATTAATTGTAGATGAAGTTCCATTCCTAATTATTTTCATCTCTCTGCACCTTCCTTAGGTTTCACCATCATCCCTCACAATGTTTTAGGCGAGCGGTCTGTACCACAAGGTCATGAGCCAGTAGGGTCTTACAGGCAAGATGTGGAATACACTCTACCCATGGACACCATCATTGCGATCATCAATAACTCAAGGGCCTGGAGACAGTATGTGAAAGCATCTTGTCACGATACTTATATTTTCATACCCATGACTCCTGAGGGCCGAAATATATACTGGGTCTCGAGACAAGGGTTCGCGATGCCGAATTGGGGAGATGTACCAAGTGACGTTGATGGATGTCGTTGCGGTCTCAACAACAGTATGTTTTTATGTTATTTCCTATCCCGTTTTGATCAAGGGGATTAATATCCGTGGTTCATCAATCCCATTGTATTCAGCTCTTTAATATTCATTATGATTAATAGTTTTTAATCAATCAATCATTCACACCCCCAAAACACAAACAAAAACAAGAACAGCTTTACGTCGGCTTATTTTATTTCGTTTATTTCCATGTCTCACAATACAAAGCTAAGCATAATTATAAATAAAACTATTATTTTCGTAATTGTGTACACGTTTACCGAAAAAAGCTCCGCGGCCCCTGAACAAAAAATGTTTATTACTGCATTTTTAGTACATGTTTGTAGAACCCTTATTAGTGAACTTTCCAGCCGGTGGATGTTTGATTACCTCCATCGAAAAGAATGTGAACCATCACAATATATTGTCAAGATGTATTTTCCAAACCAGTTTTATGATCATATTTATATTTTTTTATGCATGATATTTCTTTATATTCTAGCCTGCTTCAAACATGAAAGTCTTTGCAATTGTGACAATACTCCAAACCGATGGTTGAGCGACGATGGTTATCTGAGGGATTCCACCCGACTGCCTGTCATCAGGATGCATTTTGGAGACACGGGTTCAGACCACGAAAAAACAAAATATGAGCTTGGGCCCCTCGAGTGTGAATGAAAGCTGAATTGTATAACATATACATTACATTTTAAATAGTATGATGACACAAAATTAACTTTTGTTTATCATTGTTGACATGTTGGCATGTAATCATTTAGTTTTGATAACCCTTTCATGCAAGAGGAATACACACAAAAAAAACAAGAACTAGTTTCCATGAGTAAAACCCGTTTGCTACTCTTGGAGGCGAGTGCTTTTATTCGTATATCACGTATTTTTACTTCAGAATCTGTGTTTCTGTTAAAAGTACACACCCGCTCTTCCAGAACATGTAAAGGTACTAAGGGATACTCAAGAAAAAAAAATTGAGTATACATACTTTTTTTCTTGAGTATCCCTTAGTAACTTTACATGTTCAATTACGTAAAATAATTGTGCAAGTGAGTTTCTCTTCAACTTGGTACGGCTTGGTGGATGATCGGGTGAAAACACTAACAATCGAGTAAAGTGAGAATTGCTGAGAAATTCTATATAGCCTGTTATTCACTAGATGAGTAAACTACGACACCTCTTCGTACGTCTCAAGTCTCGTGAAAGTCTTTGAGAGTAATTTTACTGGCTATGCGATACTTTTATATAGTAAATAGTGGTTGTATTTTAAGAGTTGTGATTGGTTGAAATGATGTCACGTGTCATTCACGTTTTTGTTATATTGAACGGTTTTTGTTATATTGAACGGTTTTTTTGTTATATTGAACGGTTTTTACCTGTGTTAAAATGAATGATGAAATCGATTGCCTTGTTGCACAAGCGCGTAATAACAGTAAAATGGTGCGCACAACAATAGATACGCGGGGCGACAATATACGTCACAATAGCTTAATTAGCACCAAAAGTTTGGCAAACATTTGCAAAGATAAAACCAGATTAGGCAAGGTCAAAGATCTAGGGGTCTATTTACTATAATAAATAGTGCATGCATCTATTAATGCAACATTACTAACTATGTGAACTCCAAATACTAAATTATCCCTCGTGCACATCTGTTTCAACTCGGCCTACGGCCTCGGTGAAATAAATGTGCCCTTGGGATAATTTAGTATTTGTCGTGCACATAATCTAGTATGTTGCATCGTAGAGCATGCACTATTTATATAATGTTGCGCCCGGTACGCCTACTCGGATCACGAGTACGGACATCAAGACCGCACACGAGGTATGTTCTACGCGTAAGTACGTACATGTAGGCCTATAGCGGAACCATAGAGTTACACTCTGTGAGCGGTACGGATCCGAGAGCGGAGAGCCTGCGTGCTCTTATTGTCTTTGGGTGAGTCCTTTTCCTTTTTGTTTGTTTGTTTGCCTGTTTTTATAATGATATTTGGAATGTTCCGATGATATACATCGTCTGATAACACTAACAACTAGATTAACATGCATGGATTTCCCATTACTTCGTCACTCATGTACACAGTTTGAGTAATTTGATGCATTGATCAATGCAATGTATTGGTTTGTGTGAATTGATGCACTGAAGTGAGTAATGCAGTGTATTGGTTGAGAGAATTGATGCACTGATGTGTCTACATCGAAACATTCCAAATATCATTATAAAAAGGCAAACAAGCAAACAAAAAGGAATAGGACTCACCTAGTGAGTAACGCTTTACATACTCAGAGAGTCAGTAAGTAAAGGTTGCACAAACTCATCACACGCAAGTTGATAAGCTTTAAACCTTTACTTACTAACTCTCTGAGTATGTAAAGCGTTACTCACTAGATTAGTTTGTGCAATGTACTCAAATAATTAGTTATGTTACTCAATGAAATGAGTTAATTAAATAAACTCATTTTGGTGTGACACTATATTGTCAAATTTAAAATACTCGATTAGGTGCGTTTTCAAAGTAGCTTTATTGAGTGAAAGCACTCATGGATGTGTGTCACTATATTGTCATGAATACTTGGATATTTGAGTGTGATCACTCATATATGCAAGTTCTCATTTTTTGTGTGTAGTATAAAACCGGCAATGACACTATTAATAAATGTAATGCATTCCCGAATAAATTGCAAATGAAGGTGGCAGGTACAAGGTTAATTTTTTCCAAGTTTTTGTCAAATGATGAAAGACCGAGTGGATGCTTTCAAAGGAGTCACACATCATCGCACGTAATCCTATTAAATGCTCTGGGACAGCAGGGACAGCATTCACTCAGTCTTCTTTCATTTTCTTAAAACTTGGAAAAATGGAATCTGCACCTGTTATCTTCGTTTGCAATTTATTCAACTATGCTTTACATTTATGATTCAAGAAAGGTATCATTGGAAAGGTGGAGAGTTTGTCTTTAATTATTATGTTACATATGAATAGCAAAAACAATGAATTTGGAATATGAGGCCTCTAAATATGGATTGCCTTTTTTTTTTTTGATGCGCTCTCTAGGGCCTAGTGTTCATGCCCATGCAGTCCATCCTCTTTTGGTGGTACTTCACTTCGCGGAGACGTATTTGAGACCGATTTGGAACTACTTTGAAACGGTTTTTAAAATTGTCGGGGAAAAAGTATCGGAAACGTCTCCGCAACGGATTTTCCGTGGCGTAGAAAATTTTCAAAACCGTCTCTTGTGAATTAGTAGTCCCAGATCCGCATCAAATCCTTCTCCGCGAAGTGAGATACCGCTATTAGGCCTGTGGTTGAACAAAAGTTGATCTGAAACATGGTTTTTGTATTTTCATTTGTTTGACCAAATAAGAAGCTGACTGAAATGATACTTCATGTTACTGCAATCTTATCTGAACCCCGGTGTTAACTTCAATCCCTCTTCTATGCAGAGCATACAAAATCGTCAATTTTGACACAGTACTAATTCATTTGAATATAATAATTTGTCCTTAAATATCAGTTGAAGTGTGCACACAAAAAATGAGAACTTGCATATATGAGTGATCACACTCAAATATCCAAGTATTTTTGACAATATAGTGACACACATCCATGAGTGCTTTCACTCAATAACGCTACTTTGAAAACGCACCTAATCGAGTATTTTTAATTTGACAATATAGTGACACACCAAAATGAGTTTATTTAATTAACTCATTTTATTGAGTAACATAACTAATTGTTTTGAGTACATTGCACAAACTAATCTAGTGAGTAACGCTTTACATACTCGGAGAGTCAGTAAGTAAAGGTTGCACAAACTCATCGACTTGCTTGTGATGAGTTTGTGCAACCTTTACTTACTGACTCTCTGAGTATATATGTAAAGCGTTACTCACTAGGTGAGTCATATTCCTTTTTATTTGTTTGTTTGCCTGTTTTTATAATGATATTTGGAATGTTCCGATGATATACACATCAGTGCATCAATTCACTCAAACCAATACACTGCATTACTCACTTCAGTGCACCAATTCACACAAACCAATACATTGCATTACTCACCATCATCAATGCATCAAATTACTAAAACTGACAAAGTAATGGGAAATCCATGCATGGTAATCTAGCTGTTAGTGTTATCAGACGATGTATATCATCGGAACATTCCAAATATCATTATAAAAACAGACAAACAAACAAACAAAAAGGAATAGGACTCACCCAAAGACAATAAGAGCATGCAGGCTCTCCGCTCTCGATTTCCGTTCGGCTACACATTACGTACGTACGCGTAGAACATACCTCGTGTGCAGTGTCGATGTCCGTACTCGTGATCCGAGTAGGCGTACCGGGCGCAACATGTAAAAGTACCGCATAGCCAGTAAAATTACTCTCAAAGACTTTCACGAGACCGTACGTATACGAAGACGTGTCGTAGTTTACTCATCTAGTGAATTACAGGCTATATAGAATTTCTCAGCAATTCTCACTTTACTCGATTGTTAGTGTTTTCACCCGATCATCCACCAAGCCGTACCAAGTTGAAGAGAAACTCACTTGCACAATTGTTTTACGCAATTGAACATGTAAAGTTACTAAGGGATACTCAAGAAAATTTTTTATTATACTCAATAATTTTTTTTCTTGAGTATCCCTTATTAACTTTACATGTTCTGGAAGAGCGGGTGTGTACTTTTAACAGAAACACAGATTCTGAAGTAAAAATACGTGATATACGAATAAAAGCACTCGCCTCCAAGAGTAGCAAACGGGTTTTACTCATGGAAACTAGTTCTTGTTTTGTGTGTGCGGGGTTAGTTGATACATTGTAATTTTCTGGAACGGCTATAAATATTTTTATGCAAATCTACCCTCAGGTTGTTGCTATTAGCAACTGCCATCCACCACATTTTAGACAGCACACATGCTTCAAACCTTATGAAGTTAGAAAGCAATGTATGTTTTTTTCACATTCTGAGTAAATGTTGTCACTTTTACAAATGTTTTATTATCTCAGAGAAGATCATAAATTAAGTTGGCCAGTTTTTGTGTATAACAAACAGTAATATCAAGCTACAAAACAAGGTTAAATATATGGTATGTTACAATGAATGATATTCAAATGACATTTATTCGATTTAGCTTATTTTGCCAGCATAATTATAAACACTTAGGTCAGTCTGGTATCTCTTCAAAATTGCAAGCTAATTGCTTACTTTACCTTCGAGATATCAATGATTTCATACTCAGATTTTATAAACCACCACCGGATGGTTTATAAAACCATGTGCTTTTCCACACACCCATTTCCTGTTGTATAGTCCCCCGTCCCTAGCGGCCTGGTGAGCTATCAGCAGAGGGTGCTGGTGTTCGGCTGTACTATGCTTGGCATTGTTTGTTACACTGTTTTAAGGTAGTGAATGACTTCCATTTGATCTGAAACTTTCAGTAGTTTGTTTTTACTGTTGGAACAGTATAATTTTATTAATCTTGATATAATTGCACTTGTTTTTGAAAGTTACTAAATCCCTTTAACATTTTGAACGGGGTTAGTTGGAACATGTACTAATGCCTAGATCACAGTTCGTTGCCGGGGACCCGTACGGCGAGGGAATCAGTCGTTTTGATAATTTCTCTACAGTGCGGTTCCAATTTTTTTCGCACGAGATTTACCTTCAGAGCGACTTGGATAGAGACCTCTATTGCGCGTATCTCCTTTCCCCAAAAGCTTCTATTCCGGGGTCCGTACGGTGAGTAGGAAAAGACACTTTAACCTTAACGTGCGGTTCCCGGCCGACTCCCGTACGATTTTATGTGCTCATCGGAACATTTTCCAGTAGTTATGCTTTAAATGTAGGGGAGCCGGGAAGATCGAGTGTGTGCTCTCGATTTTCCTGGCGTTTTTCTCAACCCGGTAGGCCGTAGAAAACCCTTACCAATGGGACTCGAGCGGGTTTCTGTCGGTAGCCGTATAGGTTTCTGCCAGTATCCGAGCGGGCTCCGCCCGTGTTTTTCAGTGAGTCCTCCAAATAAAATATTGACAGGCCTTTTACAATACGGTTCCCGTGCGACTGTCCTTCGGCCCCCTCCAGGGCCCCTTAAAGGTTCTTGATGATACTATACAAGAAGGATATACTGTCTAGGGTCAGATCTCAAACTCTGGCCTGAAATATACTTTTGTTTATTTATATACAGTGGTGGCCAAAATTATTAGAACACCTGAACCTACACAAAGTCTATGGGATTATCAATGCCCTAGTTCATTTGCCGAAATCAGATTAAAAATATCTTTTGTGTGCCATGAGCTTTCATGACTTTTTAGCATAGGGTCTTACGTATATGTTGATACGAAATTTATATAGTTTCGACCATCTGGTAATGCGCAGCATTAATAATAGTTGCGCTATGCGCTTTTGATTTCCCCATAGACTTGTGTATTAAACATGTAGTCCAAATGCAAAAAAAGTAAAATGCCAAATACATTTGCCGATTGCTCAAAAAGTATTTGAGGTGCAAGTATGAAACTTAGCAGGCTTATTTATTCTGATATACCTCAAGTACATTCTAAGTTTCAGCAAATTTGGTCAAATGGGGAGATGGATTCGCCCCCACCCTTGGTGGTTAGATGACCAAAATAACCATGCCCATTGAAGGTTAAGACTTTTTTTTTTATTATTTAACGAAGACACTCCTTGTAAATGTATATTTTTTAAAGGAAATTTCATGCATATCAATTCTACTCCACGTGAAATGTAAACCTAACGTATGACATTAAATCTTAACATAAAGACGCGTCCATTATTTGAGGAGGGGAAAAACGCAACATTACATTCATGAGTTTAGTGGAAATACAACTGAGCGGCGCAGAAAATTATACGGTTCTACATTAATGTCAACAAAACCCGCGCTATAACGGCGGGAAGCGACCGATTGACAACTGCATGCAATTATTACTTAGCGTACAAAAACTCGCCTAAAAACTTCCCTGTGGTAAAATGGTCTGGTCAGTCGATCCGTTCGAGCTAATTTTCTCATGGACATGAAATAAATAATTGAACTTTTATCATAGTTTTCTAGGTAGATGCTTCAGACCAGATTGGGGAAAATACATTTTGGCAAGGCTATAACACCATTGTGCTAAAGTTGTAATCAGAATCTTTAATTTCACATAGATTGATGTTTCCTAACGATTATTGATATAAATAGTGATCTTGTCACATCTTGCGAAGACGCCGTCCACATGCGATATGCATGTGATATGCGGAAATATTGACCCATCGAGTAAAGATTCGTTTGTGACAATGTTCAAAGTGACAGGACTTTTTTTTTAACCAATCGAAATGAATTTACCATCTCTGGAAAGGTGAGAATTCAAGCTTATAAAAACGGCTTGATCATTAAGCTGTTATATAATTATGCGTTATCCAGGAAGATAATTATGTGGCGTATGAGCTATTTTGAGAGCAAAATTTGCCATATTGTACAAGAATTTGATCTGATTAGGATTTCGAATTGACACAAGTGACAGGACTTTTTTTCCCCTTTGCAGTAAGTTATTCCTATTTTTGAAAAAAAAAGACTCTTAACGTAATTATTCAAGTTGATCATTTCTTTGAAAGGTAGTTGCTCGCCATAATCAAGAAAAACAAAGTGAAAAAACTGATGCAAAATACAAAATGTCTATGGCAGCGTTTGATTTGCGTAGAGTGATAGCGCCCTCTTCCTCTTAAGTTTACAACTAGAATTGATATGAGCAATTCAAATATGTTGAAATATCAAGGGTCATTGAAACAATGGACTTAAATAGGGGCACTGAATTAAAAAAATTGGGGCCCTTCAAAAATAATTTAAAAACCCCCACATAAGATGTCACTACTTCACCCTGTGTTGTTATGAATGCCATTTTTGACATCCTCAGGAAATTTCCTTTCAGAATATATATACTTTCGTAGGAAGAGGCTTAAAATGTTTAACGTTATGACACTTTGATCCTGAAAGGGGCAAGATTTTTAAATTTTGCAATTGGTGGGGTGACATAAAAAAGGGCTACTTGGGGGCGAGTTCCCAACGCATGGCTTTGTTATTTAGTTTTTAAAGCATATTGATGATATTCGGAGACATTCCAACCATTTTATAGGTATTTAAATGGTCAACTGAATGAAAATTATTAAAATCATTTAAATATGCTTGGTGTTCTAATAATTTTGGCCACCACTGTATATATTTGGGGGGGGGGCTGTCGGAGGAAAGACCACTTTGGTAGATGTTTATCTAGGACTAAGCATATTATACCGTTTCCCAATACATGGACCATCTATATCACTTTCAAATGAGAGTAATTTCTCTCCTAATGGGTGTAAGGCATGGGTGTACAAAATGAAAATAATATTTCGGATCAAAATTCGTCTCTGAACTGTCGGTTTTACGGATGGATTTTATTTATTCATGTAAGATCTATCCATTTAGAGCTTCTAAAAAAAAAAATAATAATAATAATAATTCTTGGGAGTCGAACTCAAGTCCTGTGGATGAGAGTCTGTCCCTCATACCACTCGGCTAGTATTACTGATACCGACAACTTGATTTTTAATTTAAATGAACCAAACTAGGATATATTAGTGCACGTTCAAGGCTTATGTTTAGTTATTAATTTGTAAACGGTTCGGAAAATAAAAATCGCGTGCAGCTCAAACAGAATTTATCAAAACGACTGATACAGTACGCCGTCCGGGTCCCGCGGATGGTACTGTGATCGCCCCATAAGTAAATGGGTTTCAGCTGAATAAAAAAATAAAAATCATATAATTCAACAAAGTGTTCCGAAATATTCCTATACATGTATAGTAGTGCACATAGGACAATTTTATTTTGATTTAAACAAAATATATTGCAGAATGCTACTTCACAGGACTTCAGAATATCTGTATGAGAGTGGATGCTATCAAGTGTTTAAAAAATGAAGTAAAAAAAAAAGAAGAAGATTGAACACCAATCTTTAATATTTTAAATGGAATCAATAAAGCAAGTAAGCTGAAACCATGCAGTAATGTTGGAGGTAGTTTAAATATAATTCTAAAGATACCATGCACAATGTTTCAACATACCCCATTCCTTGTTCCAACTAAACCCGTGTGTGGGGTTAGTTGGAACACTTGACATGGTCTTGTTGAAGATGGATTTTTTTTCCCGAACCATCACTACGTTTAAGAATTTTATGGGGTACAAATTTTGTAGCATACAGATATACTCTCAAGCTGAGTGTTTCTTGAAATAAATCCGCTTTTGTTTTACGGCCATTTTTGTGAAAAATATTCCATTTAACCCCGCTCATATCAATTCTAGTTGTAAACTTAATGGATAGAGGGCGCTACCATTCTACTCAAAGCTACCGCGTCCATAGACTTTTGCTCGGGTTTTCACTTTATTTTCTTTATTGTGACGAGCAACTACCTTTTCAAAGAAATGTTTACTCTGAAGAAGTACGCTAAGAGTCTGAATCTTTCAAAAATATGAATAACGTACTGCAAAGGAAAGAAAAAGTCCTGTCACTTTTGTCAATTCGAAAGCGTAGTCAGATCAAATTCCTGTACAATATGGTATATTTTGCTCTCAAAATAGCTCATGCAATGCATAGTTTTGATCCTTGATGCCGCATTATTTTATTATAGCTTATTGTTCGCATGGCAATTAAAAGCTTGAATTCTAAGCTTTCCGGAGATGGTACATTAATTTTAATTCACTAAAAAAGTCCTGTCATTTTGAACAATTTGATCAATTTCTTTCATCTTCCCGAGTTGTTTGCTCAAACGAACGGACAATACCATTCTACTGCAGGGTGTCTTCTTACCCGAGTTTTTGTTAGCAAATTATTGATAGTTGCAGCCAGGTGTATAAATTTCAGGACCGCTCAGCCGTATTTCCAACGTCACTTTGTTGCTTCTCCCCTCATCAATAATGGACGCGCCTTGTTTAGTTACGATTTAATGCCACACAAAGGTATACGATAACTTTACATTTTACATAGAGTAGAATTGATATGCTCCCCTACGTTCTACTTGATCACACGAATCAGAAAATATATGTCGCCAAATTTTTAATTGACCTTTTTTTTACCCAAAATGAAGGTCAAAGGTCAGGCTTTATTAACACAAACATAATTTTGTTCAAATTGTGTCAAATTTGGTATCAAATTGTAGGTGATTTTATAACTAGCAATTATGTCAATTATCATTTTTCACCCGACCAGTCAGTTTTGAGCTTAATCATGAATAACAATCTAAAATGGAATAGTTTTGACAAAATACGATATGCGAGGTATAATAATATTGTCATAACTTACCTGTTTCATGGTCACGATTGAGCTTCGATTTATATATGCGTTCACGAGTAAAACAAGTAATGGACCTTTAAAATTACAAAATTTCAAATATAGGCCTAAGAGGGAGCCCTGTTGGATTCAGATTCGAGTGGCATTGAGAAATTATCATTCTGAAGAAAATTGTGAATTATTGTTGTGCAACGTCATTTACAACTCTGTGGCGGATCCAAGGGGCCGAAGGGGCCGCCCCCCCCCCCCCACCTTCGGGGGTGGGAAGAGGAGAAAAGGAAGAGAAAAAGAGGGGGAAAGGGAAGGAGAGGAGAAAAAAAGAAAAAAAAGAAAGAAGATGAAGAGTAAAAACAGGAGGGAAAAAATAATGAAAAAAATAAGGTCAGGTTTTTCCCTCGCTCTCGCATTACTTGACCAAATCAAAATTACAAAAAGTGCTTATAATTTCAGGTTTCGCTCTGCGCTCGGATTATTTTCTTTATGCTACAGTCACACAGACACGTCCGGTTGCGTCCAAAAATTATTTTCTTTTCTGCGGATCCCCATGAATGCCTTCCCGTCATAGTCAGGATTGGAAATAGTGATAATTTCTTTCATCCAATAAAACAAAGAAATACATAAGAAATGATAGAATAGAAGATGAAATAAGATTAAAACAACAAAAACGTAAGTGTCTGTGTGACTGCAGCATTAGTGATATACATTTACGTAGGCCTATCCTGTTCATGATGATTACAAAAATATCCCCCGCCCCCCCCCCAAAAAGAATAATAATATAGGTTATCCCCGTCAAGTTTAAACTATCTCCGATCAATTTGACATTTCTTTCGAGCGCTTTTGTCCGGAATGTGATCGCGATTACAAATCTGCAATGAAGTTCGTTTATGTGTAGCCAAAATCAAACACCGTTCAATCCAATTGCAAATTGCGCCAATGAATTTGCTGTTGTGAGCAGTCGCATTCGTCAATGTTCTCTCAAATTCGTCCATTCGTAAAATTCCCGTCTTTTGGTGAATTCGAATTCGTTTTGGGGCATCCACATTAGAAATAACTGTATACAAATCGGGAATGTTATGTTCGGGTAGGAAAATAAAATTTGGGAGGGGGCCCTGACGTGTTTTTGTTTAGAAAAGAAGCTGATCATAAGGGAAGGGGGAGCCTGAGCTTGCAAAACACACACACAAAACAAAGCAAAACAAAAACAAAAAACATAAGCTGATTATAATGTTCGCGTTTTTATCAGTATGTATTCAACAACTATATGTCTGCTCGAAAACGTAATGTTTACCCCAAAAAAAATACAACAAAACAAAACTAATGTGTATAAAACAGATTAGGGGCAGCAGCCCCCATCCTCACTCTATTCATCAGAAACATGCATAATATGAGGTTGCTGGTAGGTGTTAAAATTTCTCGGGCTTTGGCCATCAACAAGGTCATTATGTAACGGCCATAGGGGGAGGGGGTAGATTCGTCAGTCGGGTCAGCAATCTATTTATCTTTTTTTTTT
>CALNVZ010000174.1:21935819-22015404 GCA_940671915.1 Paracentrotus lividus
GCTGGGGGGGGGGGGGCTGGCCCACTGGGCCCCTGGATCCACGCCTGAAATTGTCAAAAGCCAAGATGACAGGCGCGCCCCCATCCCCAGCGAAAAAAAAAAAAAAAAAAAAAAAGGAAAGGGAAAAAATAGCGAGAGAGAAAAGATGCAAGATCGACAAGATTGACCAATAAACCGTACCCCTGTTACATGATGACGTTCTGGATGGCCTAATGGCAAAAAAAAAATAATAATAATAATAAAAAATACCCAAAAAAGCCTTTTCGTTACTAACGTGCCCTTTTTAGCTACAAAGAAAACTTTTGTATTATAAAAAAAAAAAATAAAAAAAAAAACTTTTAGACTTCTTGAAAGGCCACAGACACCTTTTTTTTTTGGATAAAAAGGGGCACTCTTGTTACTAAAAAGTACCCTTTTCCTTTTTCACAGTTTCTTTTTTTAAACCAAATGCGACCTCGCATAAAAAAGAATACCAAGCAATACGCATGAGACCAATTACCCTGCTGCCGGAGGCAACTATTGTTTAAAAAAAAAAAAAAAAAAAAGTGTTGTCAGAAGCAGATAGGCCTATTTACATCCTCTAAACTTATTGTTAATGCCTTTGAAGCCACTCATCTTTCTAAATCTTTCATTTAAAACGTAAAACTATTTGCAATTGGTATTTAACATTATCATGGGGGCAATAATATTTACACTTTGCTTTCAATGTGTTAATAAAACTTAATGTTACTTAAAAATGTAGATTTTTTTTTTTTTTTTTAAAGGGGGCACTTTTAATCTCTCAAAATCAACATACTGAACATCATATTAGTAATTTAAAATATAGGTTTTCCCGGTTGATTTAAACTCTTTTTTATCGAATTCGTTAATGTTCAGCCAATTTAAACGATACCTTCCCGGATCGGGGCTATCGGTAATTTAAGTTAACGTTTAGAGCAATCGATTTCGTTTATGTTCTTTCATAATCGTTAATGATCATTCGTATTCGTTTATGTGCGATCAAAGTGTTTATGTGCAGTGAACTTCGTCAATGTGCATGAAATCAAATTCGTGCGATCAATTTAAAAAAATTCCCAGCTGTAAAAAGGAAGTGGAGGTGAGCTTCCAGCAGTCAAATTCGTTTTTAGGCAACCAATTTAAAACGTTTTAGGCCTATCCTGTGAACACACGAAGCAAGGGGGTGGCGCCCATGGTAAATACAAAATAAATTTATAACCAATAATTTGTATTCAGAGGCTGCGGAACATTTGAAGTGGGGAGGGGCACTTTTTCTGAAAAGGGGCACTTACCTCAGTGGCATAATGTACAAAATTTATGGGATAGGGAGGGGCTCGGTATAAAAGTAGTGTTTCAATTTATTATGCTGTTCAATATATTGATTTTTGAGGGATTAAAAGTGCCCCCTTTTAAAAATAAAAATGTACATTTTGGAGTTTAAAAACATTTAAAGTTTAAGCAAAGTGCAAAATTATTGCCCCATGATAATGTTAAATACAATTGCAAATATATGTACATGTTTTAAATGATTTTTAAAAACATAAATGCTAGAAAGGGCATTAAAAATACGTTTAGAGGGATGTAAATAGGCTATATGTGCTTCTGACAACACACTTTTACAATATTGCCCCCGGCAGCAGGGTAATTGGTCTCATGCGTATTGCTTGGTATTCCTTTTTTATGCGAGATCACATAGTGACCGAGCGGAAAAATTTGGGTTTAAAAAAAAAAAACTGTGGAGGAAAAAGGATTCTTTTTAGTAACAAGAGTGCCCTTTTTACAAAAAAGTTGTCCGTGGGCCTTTCAAGAAGTCTAAAAGGTTTTTTGTTTTTATAATATGAAAGTCTCCTTGTAGCCAAGAAAAAGGGGCACTTTTAGTAACGAAAAGGACAATTTGTTAATTTCTTTTGCGGCATTCGGTCATCCAGAACTTCATCATGTAACGGTCACAGGGGTACGGTATATTGGTCAATATTGTCGATCTGCATTCTCTCTCTCTTCTCTCTCTCTTTTTTTTTTCCTTTCCTTCCTTTTTTTTTTGGGGGGGGGGGGTTTTTGGTGGTTTTTTGCTGCTGGGTGATTGGGGCCGCGCTGTCTACGAGCTATTTGGTCTAATCTGAATTTATATAATACATACCTGATCTAATTGTCACTTGGTCTATGACCAATCCAGGATCCAGGGGCCCAGCGGGAAAGCCCCCCCCCCCCCCATCCCCAGCAAAAAAAAAAAAAAAAAAAGGAAAAAAAGAGGAAAATGGTAGGAAAAAAAGATGCCGACCCGACTAACCAATCTAACCCCCCCCCCTCCCATGGCCGTTACATAATGACGTTGTTGATGGCCGAAGCCGAGAAATTTTTAAAACGAATTTGAATTCACCAGAGAACGGGAATTTTACGAATGGACGAATTTGAGCGAACATTGACGGATGCGATTTCTCACAACAGCAAATTCGTCGGCGCAATTTGCAATTGGATTGAACGGTGTTTGATTTTGGCTACACATAAACGAATTTCATTGCAGATTTCGTAATCGCGATCACATTCCGGACGAAAGCGCTCGAAAGAAATGTTAAATTGATCGGAGATAGTTTAAACTTGACCGGGAAAACCTATACTACTTTTATACCCAGCCCCTCCTATCCCATAAATTTTTGCTCATTATGCCACTGAGGTAAAGGGCCCCCTTTTCAGAAAAAAAGTGCCCTCCACCCATTTTGAAATTCGTTCCCCAGCGGCTGAGTACAAATTATTGTTTATAAAATTTATTATGTGTTTACCATGGGCGCCACCCCTTTGCCTCGTGTGTTCACACGGATAGGCCTAAAACGTTTTAAATGCATGCCTAAAAACGAATTTGACTGCCGGAAGCTCACCTCACTTCTCTTTTACAGCTGGGAATTTTTTTAATTGATCGCCCGAATTTGATTTCATGCACATTGACGAAATTCACTGCACATAAACACTTTTGATCGCCAATAAACGAATACGAATGGTCATTAACAATTATGAAAGAACATATTATTTTAAACGAAATCGATTGCTCTAAACGTTAACTTAAATTACCGACAGCCCCGCTCCTTGAAGGTCTCGTTTAAATTGACTGAACATTAACGAATTCGATTGAAAAGAGTTTAAAATCGACCGGGAAAACCTAAAAGATGGATGCACGGTGTTATAATCATCTAAATCATATTATTGATTATTAGGAATGTCAGGATTTGACTCTAATAAAATTTGATTTGATGTGTCAGTGTTTTGTATGTGTTCCGGATTTCTCATTGAAAATGGGGCTTGCTGTGAAACCTAATATTATGAGGGATTTTATTTTGTTTTTCTCCGAGTCGTCTTCTTCTGAGAACAAACCAAACTAACCCTAACTTTGTTCTTTCTTTTCATTCCCATAGAGTGTGCCCAGAAGAAAAAAAAAAGCCTCTCGCAGGGAGGGCTTTTTTCAATATTTGTTTATCTTCTTTATCTCCCACCATTTTTTGTTTGTTCACTGTTCATATATTTATCTTCAGTTCTTTCAGTTTTATTTTGTGTGTGTGTGTGTGTGTTTGCTGTTGATGAAGACCTGCTTCGCCCCCCCCCCACCAGTGTCTCTTTTGGTTTCACAACTTCCCATGCTAGGGGCCGCGGACTGGTTTTGAAAGTGGAGGGGCTGAGCCACAAGTGGGGGGGGGTGGCTGAACAGGCTAAAATCACAAATGTATGGTCATTTTTGCGTTTTTGTACACGTTTTGCTGACAACAGTATAGGGCCGGGCTGAAGTCCCCCCCCCCCGCCCCCCCCCCACCAACCCGGCTCCGCGCCCCAGTAATAATAATAATATAAAAGGTGAGGTTTGGAGCCATTATGGAAAATAAATCAAAGAAGAGTTTGTGGAAAACAGGTAGATCTATATAAACCATAGAGATGTATCGATTATATACATCTCTATGATATAAACCATTATAGTTCCTCGAAAATCGGCCACGTTTTTCCGCCCAACTCAATTATTATAGTTTTTTTTTAATCGTCTAACTTCAGTTCAGTTCCCTATCGATCATCATCAGCCCCATTCGTTGGTGTGAGTGACGTACGTACCCTGACTAAATTCTGATTTCAAGGAAGTCGTGGTGAGTGAATTGAGAAGTGAATTATGTTACAGGAGTCTAACTAGAGTTGTTTAATAATGTTTATTTTAGAACCATAAGGTAGAAAGTAAAGTATTTACCATGTTCATAGAGGCCAGAGCTGCAGAGGCGAGCGCAGCTAGCTATTATAGCATTAACACACGCCCCGAGCGTGCGTTAGCGGTGAATGCAGTGCACCGCGAGATACTTTGGATAAGGTCGCGCTGCACGAGCCGCAGGCGAGTGCAGCTGCGCCCCATCCGAAGCATCGAGCGATCACTGCATTTACGTTTAATCGCACAATACAGGGAAGTGTGTTAACGCTTTTATAAAATTGCGACATTGCTCTAGTAGATCTTGAGTTACTTACCAAAAAATTCCAAGGGATTATCCCTTGGAATTTTTGTAAGTAGCTCAAGATCTACGTCACGATCGTCATCCAAGAAAGTAAACAAAACACGGAAAAGACCCGGATGTATGTGTTATCACTTTTTTTGCGCCGCAAAATGCACGGTGGTGCATTGCACCGAAAATTCAGCATGCACACGTGACGCGTTTTGACCAACCACGATGCGTAAAATCACAGAGCTATTTATTAAACTAGGCTACGCGCCCTGCTGCTGAGGCGAGCGTACGGTAACGGTAGCCTGTCTCTGCTAGCTCGTTCGCTTTCTCTTGGCCACGGACGCCCACAACACCCCGCTTGTGCACGGAGAAATGTTACTCCATAATTTAGTAATTATGCATGACGCTCAATGATCACGAATTAGCATATGAAATACACTACCATTGTGCCTTTCCAATGAACAATACTCAATAGGCACGATAAAAGTTAGATTCGTCATTTATTTTTTTGGTAAGTCCTCATTTCTTTTATACGATTTGAAATGTTGGGCGTAGCTCGATAGTGGATTCGTTGAAGTCCTTTTAATATTTCTCTTCTTTATTCTAAAAAATATTGAAAGAGTGGGTCTACGCTTAACCGTTTTTGAAGGCGAGTCTTCTGCGAAATGGGTCCAATTGGTTATGATTGACAGCGCACGACAAAGCGTCTTTATCAGGAACAGCTGAATCGCGTTGTTCAGTTACGGTCAACGCACTTCAGTCATCGCAACCGGGAGGCGGAGCTCCTCGCGATACTACCAGTAGCTAATCAGAGCGCCCAACAATCAAAATGCATTGTTCTCTATTTTTGTAAAGCGAATAGTAGACTTTTTTCGCGTGTGTGGTCCGACAAGTTATGTGCTATTATGCACAATTTGTGGAATTTCTCAAAATTTATGCAGTAATAGCAGAAATATTTGCGAATATTTGTGCTTTGTTATATTGTCTGATACTACTTACAATTGATTAATGAAATATTGATCAAAAAGCTGCTAAAATTGCCGTCTTGTCCGAACAAAACAACCCGTCCGGACATACAAACAACTGAACTGGGTATAATTAAATTCGCAAGAACACAAGCAGGTCATGAATTGAATGGTTGGTAATCTACTGGAGGTCTATGATTTTTTTTTGGTCACACAACACTGCACAGGCTTCAACTATGAAGTTATTGAGTTGTAGTAATTAGAAGACCAATTTTTTTTTTATCTACTGAGCTACAATATACAGACAATCAAGAAAATTTGGTGCTAATGCAATTTCAGGAACCGCAGTTTCATACTGGTTAGAAAATAGAAAGGTCAGGAGGAAAAAAAAAATCTACAGTAGATCTACTTTTTTCTAAAATGGATTTTTTGTGGAATTAATTGTTTAGTTTTGGATTGATAACAGCCATTTTTAGTACCGAAACTTCTTATTACCGAAGGAACTCATCGCCAAGACGTTTCGAATATAAATTCTCATGAAAGAAAAATAATTATTTAGTTTGGATTGATAACGGCCCGCTTTTTAGTCCAAAATTCTTATTTATCGGAAGAACTCATCGCCAAAAACGTTCAAAATAAATTCTTTATGAAAGAAAGACAGAGCGGATACAATTGCAAATTAATTATTTTGTTTTGGATTGATAACGGCCTGCATTTAGTAACGAAACTTCTTATTTATCGAAACTCATCGGCAAAATTGTTTCGAGATAAATTCTTTATAAAGAAAATCTCTCTAAAAAAAAAAAAAAAAAAAAAAAAGGAAAGGGAAAAAAATAGCGAGAGAGAGAAAAGATGCAAGATCGACAAGATTGACCAATAAACCGTACCCCTGTTACATGATGACGTTCTGGATGGCCTAATGGCAAAAAAAAAATAATAATAATAATAAAAAATACCCAAAAAAAGCCTTTTCGTTACTAAACGTGCCCTTTTTTCTTAGCTACAAAGAAAACTTTTGTATTATAAAAAAAAAAATAAAAAAAAAAACTTTTAGACTTCTTGAAAGGCCCACAGACACTTTTTTTTTTTGGATAAAAAGGGGCACTCTTGTTACTAAAAAGTACCCTTTTCCTTTTTCACAGTTTCTTTTTTTAAACCCAAATGCGACCTCGCATAAAAAAGAATACCAAGCAATACGCATGAGACCAATTACCCTGCTGCCGGAGGCAACTATTGTTTAAAAAAAAAAAAAAAAAAAAAAGTGTTGTCAGAAGCAGATAGGCCTATTTACATCCCTCTAAACTTATTGTTAATGCCCTTTGAAGCCACTCATCTTTCTAAATCTTTCATTTAAAACGTAAAACTATTTGCAATTGGTATTTAACATTATCATGGGGGCAATAATTTTACACTTTGCTTTCAATGTGTAATAAAACTTTAATGTTACTTAAAAATGTAGATTTTTTTTTTTTTTTTAAAGGGGGCACTTTTAATCTCTCAAAATCAACATACTGAACATCATATTAGTAATTTAAAATATAGGTTTTCCCGGTTGATTTAAACTCTTTTTAATCGAATTCGTTAATGTTCAGCCAATTTAAACGATACCTTCCCGGATCGGGGCTATCGGTAATTTAAGTTAACGTTTAGAGCAATCGATTTCGTTATGTTCTTTCATAATCGTTAATGATCATTGTATTCGTTTATGTGCGATCAAAAGTGTTTATGTGCAGTGAACTTCGTCAATGTGCATGAAATCAAATTCGTGTGCGATCAATTAAAAAATTCCCAGCTGTAAAAAGGAAGTGGAGGTGAGCTTCCAGCAGTCAAATTCGTTTTTAGGCAACCAATTTAAACGTTTTAGGCCTATCCGTGTGAACACACGAAGCAAGGGGTGGCGCCCATGGTAAATACAAAATAAATTTATAAGCAATAATTTGTATTCAGAGGCTGCGGAACGAATTTGAAAGTGGGGAGGGGCACTTTTTCTGAAAAGGGGCACTTTACCTCAGTGGCATAATGTACAAAATTTATGGGATAGGGAGGGGCTCGGTATAAAAGTAGTGTTTCAATTTATTATGCTGTTCAATATATTGATTTTTGAGGGATTAAAAGTGCCCCCTTTTAAAAAAAAATGTACATTTTGGAGTTTAAGAACATTTAAAGTTTAAGCAAAGTGCAAAATTATTGCCCCAATGATAATGTTAAATACAATTGCAAATATATGTACATGTTTTAAATGATTTTTAAAAATGATAGAAAGGGCATTAAAAATACGTTTAGAGGGATGTAAATAGGCTATATGTGCTTCTGACAACACACTTTACAATATTGCCCCCGGCAGCAGGGTAATTGGTCTCATGCGTATTGCTTGGTATTCCTTTTTTATGCGAGAATCACATAGTGACCGAGCGGAAAAATTTGGGTTTAAAAAAAAAAACTGTGGAGGAAAAAGGATTCTTTTTAGTAACAAGAGTGCCCTTTTTTTACAAAAAAGTTGTCCGTGGGCCTTTCAAGAAGTCTAAAAGGTTTTTTGTTTTTAAATATGAAAAGTCTCCTTTGTAGCCAAGAAAAAGGGGCACTTTAGTAACGAAAAGGGACAATTTGTTAATTTCTTTTGCGGCATTCGGTCATCCAGAACTTCATCATGTAACGGTCACAGGGGTACGGTATATTGGTCAATATTGTCGATCTTGCATCTTTTCTCTCTCTCTCTCTCTCTTTTTTTTTCCTTTCCTTTCCTTTTTTTTTGGGGGGGGGGGTTTTTGGGGTTTTTTGCTGGGTGATTGGGGCCGCGCTGTCTACGAGCTATTTGGTCTAATCTGAATTTATATAATACATACCTGATCTAATTGTCACTTGGTCTATTGACCAATCCAGGATCCAGGGGCCCAGCGGGAAAGCCCCCCCCCCCCCCATCCCCAGCAAAAAAAAAAAAAAAAAAGGAAAAAAAGGAGGAAAATGGTAGGAAAAAAAGATTGCCGACCCGACTAACCAATCTAACCCCCCCCCCTCCCCATGGCCGTTACATAATGACGTTGTTGATGGCCGAAGGCCGAGAAATTTTAAAACGAATTTGAATTCACCAGAGAACGGGAATTTTACGAATGGACGAATTTGAGCGAACATTGACGAATGCGATTTCTCACAACAGCAAATTCGTCGGCGCAATTTGCAATTGGATTGAACGGTGTTTGATTTTGGCTACACATAAACGAATTTCATTGCAGATTCGTAATCGCGATCACATTCCGGACGAAAGCGCTCGAAAGAAATGTTAAATTGATCGGAGATAGTTTAAACTTGACCGGGAAAACCTATACTACTTTTATACCCAGCCCCTCCCTATCCCATAAATTTTGCTCATTATGCCACTGAGGTAAAGGGCCCCCTTTTCAGAAAAAAAGTGCCCTCCACCCCATTTTGAAATTCGTTCCCCAGCGGCTGAGTACAAATTATTGTTTATAAATTTATTATGTGTTTACCATGGGCGCCACCCCTTTGCCTCGTGTGTTCACACGGATAGGCCTAAAACGTTTTAAATTGCATGCCTAAAAACGAATTTGACTGCCGGAAGCTCACCTCACTTCTCTTTTACAGCTGGGAATTTTTTAAATTGATCGCCCGAATTTGATTTCATGCACATTGACGAAATTCACTGCACATAAACACTTTTGATCGCACATAAACGAATACGAATGGTCATTAACAATTATGAAAGAACATATTATTTAAACGAAATCGATTGCTCTAAACGTTAACTTAAATTACCGACAGCCCCGCTCCTTGAAGGTCTCGTTTAAATTGACTGAACATTAACGAATTCGATTGAAAAGAGTTTAAAATCGACCGGGAAAACCTAAAAGATGGATGCACGGTGTTATAATCATCTAAATCATATTATTGATTATTAGGAATGTCAGGATTTGACTCTAATAAAATTTGATTTGATGTGTCAGTGTTTTTGTATGTGTTCCGGATTTCTCATTGAAAATGGGGCTTGCTGTGAAACCTAATATTATGAGGGATTTTTATTTTGTTTTTCTTCTCGAGTCGTCTTCTTCTGAGAACAAACCAAACTAACCCTAACTTTGTTCTTTCTTTTTCATTCCCATAGAGTGTGCCGCAGAAGAAAAAAAAAGCCTCTCGGCAGGGAGGGCTTTTTTCAATATTTGTTTATCTTTCTTTATCTCCCACCATTTTTTGTTTGTTCACTGTTCATATATTTATCTTCAGTTCTTTCAGTTTTATTTTGTGTGTGTGTGTGTGTGTTTGCTGTTTGATGGAAGACCTGCTTCGCCCCCCCCCCCGTGTCGTCTTTTTTTTCACAACTTCCCATGCTAGGGGCCGCGGACTGGTTTTGAAAGTGGAGGGGCTGAGCCACAAGTGGGGGGGTGGCTGAACAGGCTAAAATCACAAATGTATGGTCATTTTTGCGTTTTTGTACACGTTTGCTGACAACAGTATAGGGGCCGGGTGAAGTCCCCCCCCCCCCGCCCCCCCCCCCCACCAACCCGGCTCCGCGGCCCAGTAATAATAATAATAAAGGTGAGGTTTTGGAGCCATTATGGAAAATAAATCAAAGAGAGTTTGTGGAAAAACAGGTAGATCTATATAAACCATAGAGATGTATCGATTATATACATCTCTATGATATAAACCATTATAGTTCCTCGAAAATCGGCCACGTTTTTCCGCCCAACTCAATTATTATAGTTTTTTTTAATCGTCTAACTTCAGTTCAGTTCCCTATCGATCATCATCAGCCCCATTCGTTGGTGTGAGTGACGTACGTACCTGACTAAAATTCTGATTTCAAGGAAGTCGTGGTGAGTGAATTGAGAAGTGAATTATGTTACAGGAGTCTAACTAGAGTTGTTTAATAATGTTTATTTAGAACCATAAGGTAGAAAGTAAAGTATTTACCACTGTTCATAGAGGCCAGAGCTGCAGAGGCGAGCGCAGCTAGCTATTATAGCATTAACACACGCCCGAGCGTGCGTTAGCGGTGAATGCAGTGCACCGCGAGATAGCTTTGGATAGGGGTCGCGCTGCAACGAGCCGCAGGCGAGTGCAGCTGCGCCCCATCCGAAGCATCGAGCGATCACTGCATTTACGTTTAATCGCACAATACAGGGAAGTGTGTTAACGCTTTTATAAAATTGCGACATTGCTCTAGTAGATCTTGAGTTACTTACCAAAAAAATTCCAAGGGATTATCCCTTGGAATTTTTGGTAAGTAGCTCAAGATCTACGTCACGATCGTCATCCAAGAAAGTAAACAAAACACGGAAAAGACCCGGATGTATGTGTTATCACTTTTTTTGCGCCGCAAAATGCACGGTGGTGCATTGCACCGAAAATTCAGCATGCACACGTGACGCGTTTTGACCAACCACGATGCGTAAAATCACAGAGCTATTTTATAAACTAGGCTACGCCGCCCTGCTGCTGAGGCGAGCGTACGGTACCGGTAGCCTGTCTCTGCTAGCTCGTTCGCTTTCTCTTGGCCACGGACGCCCACAACACCCCGCTTGTGCACGGAGAAATGTTACTCCATAATTTAGTAATTTATGCATGACGCTCCAATGATCACGAATTAGCATATGAAATACACTACCATTGTGCCTTCCAATGAACAATACTCAATAGGCACGATAAAAGTTAGATTCGTCATTTATTTTTTTGGTAAGTCCTCATTTCTTTTATACGTTTTGAAATGTTGGGCGTAGTCCGATAGTGGATTCGTTGAAGTTCCTTTTAATATTTCTCTTCTTTATTCTAAAAAATATTGAAAGAGTGGGTCTACGCTTAACCGTTTTTGAAGTCGAGTCTTCTTGCGAAATGGGTCCAATTTGGTTATGATTGACAGCGCACGACAAAGCGGTCTTTATCAGGAACAGCTGAATCGCGTTGTTCAGTTACGGTCAACGCACTTCAGTCATCGCAACCGGGAGGCGGAGCTCCTCGCGATAGCTACCAGTAGCTAATCAGAGCGCCCAACAATCAAAATGCATTGTTCTCTATTTCTGTAAAAGCGGAATAGTAGACTTTTTTCCGTGTTGTGGTCCGACAAGTTATGTGCTATTATGCACAATTTGTGGAATTTCTCAAAATTTATGCAGTTAATAGCAGAAATATTTGCGAATATTTGTGCTTTGTTATATTGTCTGATACTACTTACAATTGATTAATGAAATATTGATCAAAAAGCTGCTAAAATTGCCGTCTTGTCCGAACAAACAACCCGTCCGGACATACAACAACTGAACTGGGTATAAATTAAATTCGCAAGAACACAAGCAGGTCATGAATTGAATGGTTGGTAATCTACTGGAGGTCTAGGATTTTTTTTTGGTCACACAACACTGCACAGGCTTCAACTATGAAGTTATTGAGTTGTAGTAATTAGAAGACCAATTTTTTTTATTATCTACTG
This sequence comes from Paracentrotus lividus, assembly GCA_940671915.1. Classification (NCBI taxonomy): domain Eukaryota; kingdom Metazoa; phylum Echinodermata; class Echinoidea; order Camarodonta; family Echinidae; genus Paracentrotus; species Paracentrotus lividus. The sequence goes on from CALNVZ010000174.1 coordinate 21,947,681, forward strand.
AGCTACAATATACAGACAATCAAGAAAATTTGGTGCTAATGCAATTTCAGGGAACCGCAGTTTCATACTGGTAGAAATAGAAAGGTCAGGAGGAAAAAAAAATCTACAGTAGATCTACTTTTTTCTAAAATGGATTTTTTTTGTGGAATTAATTGTTTAGTTTTGGATTGATAACAGGCCATTTTTAGTACCGAAACTTCTTATTTACCGGAAGAACTCATCGCCAAAGACGTTTCGAAATAAATTCTCATGAAAGAAAAATTAATTATTTAGTTTTGGATTGATAACGGCCCGCTTTTAGTACCAAAATTTCTTATTTATCGGAAGAACTCATCGCCAAAAACGTTTCAAAATAAATTCTTTATGAAAGAAAGACAGAGCGGATACAATTGCAAAATTAATTATTTTGTTTTGGATTGATAACGGCCTGCATTTAGTAACGAAACTTCTTATTTATCGAAAGAACTCATCGGCAAAATTGTTTCGAGATAAATTCTTTATGAAAGAAAGACGGAGCGGATACAATTGTGGAAATAATTGTTTAGTTTTGGATTGATAATGCCCGTTTTTAGTACCGAAACTTCTTATTTATTGGAAGAACTCATCGCCAGAAACGTTTCGAAATAAATTCTTTATGAAAGAAAGACAGAGCGGATACAATTGTGGAATTATTTATTTAGTTATGGAATTATAACGATCTATTTTTAGTAGCGAAACTAAATATTTATCGGAAGAACTCGCTGCCAAAAATGTTTCAAAAGAAATTCTTCGCTAAATAAAGATGGAGCAGATACAATTGCGGAATTATTTATTTAGTTATGGGATGATTTAGCAGGGAAACAATCACTTCAATTGTGTTGCGTTTACAGCATAATAACGTTTTAAACTAGAACTGCAATCGTTGACATGAACGATATGTGTGTTAAACGAATACAGTTTGTGTAATGTAGTGCAATTTTGAAAACTCCGCTTTCCATATTATGCGGCGTTCACATGGCTCTTGCATATTTGCAATTATTAGGCAAGCGGGTATAATGGCTCCTACAAAGACGTGATTTACTCAAAATTTTCTATGACAACATATATTATATATGGTATCAATGGAAAGGCAATTTCATTGCGGTCATTATGATGTCAATGTCACAAGCAAATATTGAACGACAATGACATAATATGCCCTGTTCTGTAATACATTGTAATTTCTCTAGTTTTTGTCCATAAGTTTTTGATGACGTCATCAAATTTTACAAAAATTAGTAGATAGTTGTCAAATGTATTGATGCTTAAATGCCTGCCAAGTTTCGAGCCCCTAAATTGAATATTTTTTTCTTTTACGGGAGGTAAACTTGTTTTCCTGGTATCGATAATTTTCTTATTTCAACAACATTTTTGAGCATTTTGGTCAATGAATCGATATATTTTTCTTTACATTGCTGAAAAGGACATGGTCTGAAGTACCTAAATCCAAAAAAGGGTACGGTTTTAATGAGGCACAACGCAGATGCAGATTTTTGGATTTTAGCAAAATTTTGATACTTTAGAGGGCGCTATTTGCATCTTTCATATTTACTGGAGCGTGAAACATGTGTACACACTTACTAGAATAACATGCCCTGAAAGTTTGAAGCAAAATGGAATTGATAAATTTTAAGAAAGTTACAGCCATTTTTGCATGTTTTTAGTCAGAATTTTGGATTTCATGATAGGGTTGATATTTTTAATTAATTTAAAATATGAAAATGGCTTTGAAATAAAAAGTTGTTGGGTGCATATGAAAGGCCAACTCATGGAGTATTTAATGGATTTTGTTAGAACTTTGTAGCATCTAGAATGATGGAGATATTGAAGCTGGAATAATGGCTTTCAGATGACTCAAAATAGACAAAATGGCGGATGGACGGTAATGGATGAGTGATTTTTTAAAATGAAAAGTCAGGGGATCAATAATGGATCATGGAGTACATGTCTACAAGTTTGAACGAATTTGGATGAGCGGTTGGACCTGGAGAGGACTAACAAGGATCACGTGTTTATAAATGAATGGCTTTTTGTGGACGAAGAAGAAGAAGACGGAAAAGGAATGTGGAACGATAACATAGCATTGTCACTGGAGCGTCGATGCAATTAGTGGAAAAGAGGACCGGTTGAAAAATACGAATTTTGAAGGAAAAATACGAATTTTGGAGGTGCTGAGAACTAATTTCTGCTTCCAAAGGTTGGCAACTCTGTTAAGAAAGATATGAATTTTTACAATTTGTGATCACTAATGGTATGGAGATCCTCCAATTGGCAACATGACCATGATGTGTGATGTATGATGGAGGTACCTTAGTCCACGCACTTTGTTTTCAACTGCTAAAAAGTCCAATAATTCAATGTTTTTATCAAAAATTATCATCTCTATTAAATGTTGAATATTCCAAGGAATATTTATAAACAAAACTACATGTACGACAGAAATATTTGGCGAATGCGCAAGCTGGAGCCGATAACGCGACCGTGTCAATTGTGCTTGGCAAAACTGAACGGTACATTAGTCCACGCACATACAGTAAGTGAATGTAAATTTGCATTTCCTGTCTTGATTATGTGTATTCTTGACAATTTCTTGAAATCATAAAAATACAAGAAACCAATGATTTTTCCCGAAATTTTTGTGATATCTCCGATGGGCTTGTTGTTTTTTCGACTGTTCAAGAAACTGAGCGCACATACTGCGTCGCAACGCGCGTATTAGAGGGTGCGTGGACTAATGTACTGCATGGACTAATCTACCTCTACCATACATGTAATGCTGGGAGAACTTTCCTATTTCTATTGTACACATTTTAGTAAAATCATAGGACTTTTTTCTTTATAATATTCTTAAGGTAGAAAACAATTTTTGTATGGGATGACATGTAAATATATGAAACACATAATAAGTCATGCACACAAAATCTGTTCCATTATTAGAATAGGAAAAGGATGACATTTAGAGCAGTTTTTGCGCACATCACATGGGGAGTTCTCCCTGTATGACATCACACATGGTCACCGCGTTGCCAATTGTAGATTTCCTATGTCATCAGAGATCTCAACTTTCAAATACTCATAACTTCCTAACTGATTCTTACCAAATCTTCACTGATGTGATTATTTGATTTTTCTGCATCCACAGTAAGCCTTTAACTGTGACCTTTAATATCCTCATTGTACTTCATTCATGGTACATATACATTCTACCAGGAAAATCTGATCACTTTCTCTGAGATTAAATTGACTTCATCTCCCAGGTATTCAAATTACCATCTTTACCTTCTCTTTATATGATCTTTCCTATCCCTTTGCCTAATATTGTCTTCTTTTTTTTTTTCCACAAAAATTTATTATGTAAATTGGGATTGTATTTTATCTTCGTTATTTAAAATCTTATATGAATATGATGTGGTCATGCTCAGTTCCATGAATGTACAGATTTTATTTACGAAAGGCAAAACCAGGTGTGCCTAGATGCCCTGGCAGACGAGTCCCTTGGCCTTGTGTACTATCTATATATTAAAAGCCGAAGCCGAAGGACAAGAAAACGGAGAGCTGCCACTGCCCGAAAACGGGTAGTACCCGTTCTCGCGGTTGTGGCGGGTCCGTGCGCGAGACGAGACTACAACGGTCCCCATCGTATCCGTACTGCATGAACGCGTGAAAAAATCTAACGCTTTCCCCCTCTATATTCTTTGGATATCGGGTTCGGTGCGAATGTTTGTCGCCGTCGTTGTGTTTTTAGTGTCAACACTTTGCTCAACAAATCACTTACAAAAAAAGCATGCACGTAACATTCAAGACGTCATAAAATAGGACCGTTTGATGCAATCTCGCCATCTTCGATGAAAACTGCACACGAATTTCTGCCGATCGATCGCTATAATCTATGGTGTCTTTAAGAAGCAAAAACAACGTTAATCACAGCAAAAAAAAAAACAAAAAAAACAACAAACAACAACAACAAAGAAGAGAGAACGAGACAGAGACAGACAGAAAGGGGCGTCATAAAAAAATAATAAAAAATAATACGTGTTATATAGAAGTGAGAGAGAGATACATATAACAAAATAGTAAGGGAGGATGGACAGCGCGGAAATTGATATAGAAATAAACCACTACAATATAATTTTGAAATGATTATAGCCCATATTACGTTATCGGTTACGAAGTAATCATAAACTAAATTTCTCTATACTCCTTCAGTCTAACTTGATTCGGGTCTTTTAATTGTTAAGTATTTTTGGGTTTTGTTTTGATATTTCCGTTCAGGGAAAGGCTGCATGCTTCAAAGAATAATTGTTTTATAAAATATTTTATACCTGAGATACATCCTGAAAAGGAACGTCTTCAATTAAACCGATATAAGGTGAGAATATATAGTGGCCAAATCCGGAAAGGAAAGAAAAACGAAAATAAAACAATGTATAGAAAGAGGATGGAACGAGAAAAGGATAAAAAAAAAAAAGAAAGAAGTGCTCTATATTATATTTGAATAAGCTCGTTGATCACACTCTAAAAAAATGAGTAAAATCTTACCCAATATTGAGCAAAAGGTAACTCGCGTGAAATTGAGTAAAAAATATTACTCATGCGGTTGAGATAAAAGTTACTGAGTAAAAAATATTACTCATGCGGTTGAGCTAAATTTCTCAGAAAAGAGTAACATTTAATCATCTATGTTATCATTCTAATCCTAGCTTCGAAAGGAGTAAACCATTAACCATTAGTTTACTCATTTTTTGCCAGTTACCTTTTGACTCTGTTAAGAGTAACAAAATTTTACTCCGTTGGGAGTAAAGCATTAGTTTTATTCATTTTCTTGGAGTTACCTTTTTTTTTAGAGTGCAGCAGAGTGAGCTCGAAATGTTTTTGGTTTTGTTTTGTTTTGTTTTGTTTTGTTTTGTTGTTTTGTTTTTGTTTTTTTTGTTGTTGTTTTGTTGTTGTTTGTTTTTTGTGGGGGGGGGGTATGATTGATATTAATTTCCGAATGCAATGTTAGCAAATCTGGTAGGAAAAGAAAGTAATCGTATATATAAATATGTATAAGAACGAACTTGAAAAATAAATCTCTCGGAGGGAAAAAGATGGAGAAAAAAAGAAGAGAAAAAGAGAGAGAGAGAGAGAAGGGGAAAAGGAATAATAAACATCTATGGTGGACGGTTGTCAAGGTATCGAACATTTGTACATGTAATAATAATAACACGGTATCCCTCTTTTATTGATAATCATTATTTTAAACATCAGCAGCAATTAAAAAAATGAAAATGAGTCGTTGAAGGCATTTTTTTTAATGTCGGAATGAAATTTAAAAAAAGGCGTCATAAAAAAATTATACACCCCACACCAGAGTGAAGAGAAAGGGGCGTCTTATAAAAATAATAATAATAATCCATGTTATTGAGGAGGTGGAGAGGATGCGCAGAAGATATATAAACTAAAACAATAAGATAGGACCGGAAAATTAAAGAAACGAAATTATATAAATTATGTAATTTCAAATAAATATATTAAAAGAGAAATCAAAATATTAAAATATAATTATGATTCAAAGATGATATAATTTCATAATAATGATTGAAAATCAATAATATTTCAAAATGAATATAATATTCGTTATATGAGGGAATAAAAAAATTATGGAAATTTGTTCTACCAATAGCCCACAAAGAACATGAACCTCTCAGAGTGTTTACACATTAACAGTTCAGTTAGGGCTCCAAGTACTGCCATCGACCCATTCAGGTGTCATGAAAATAATACAGTTTGATTAAAATGAAGAAAAAAAAATGAAAAAACAAAACAAAAACAAACATGTGTATAGAGGAGGTGGAGAGGAGGAACGGAGAGAGAGAGAGGGAGAGAGAGAAGAGAGATAAAGTAAATATTAAGGGAGTATAGACAGGCCGGAAATAGAAAGAACTAACCAAACCACAACATTATGATATTATCAAAATTGAATATAATATACGTATAACGGGAAAAGCAAAAAAACTAAGGGAAAATTTATTTTCTGCCAATGGACCAGAACAAGAGAGCAAAACGTAATTCGAAGCAATTAAAGAGCTACATGTCACTTACAACCGATTTAATCCATGCAGATATCATCACATTGTAATATATACCTCTTAGTCTAACTTACCTCTCAGTCTAACTGGATTGGTTTTTTTTTTTGGGGGGGGGGGAGGGGCGGGGTGATTTTGATATTTTGGGTTGATGGGCACACTTGAAGGATAATTTTTGATAAGCATTCATATCTTATTATTATATTTTCTGAAGAATGTCTCCAATTAAACTGAATAAGATACAAAAAATATTAGGGGAAAATACGGAAAAGGAAAGAAAAAACAGAAGTAGAACTATAAGTAACATGCGCGTATTGTGGGGGGGGGGGCTTAAGGGACACCAAATTTACCTTAGCGGGGCGCTAAAACTGACCTGAAGGGGACAAATGGTCCGAAAAAGCAACTATAAAATAATAAATAAAAATAGGGGAAAAAATAATTAATAAACACCCCATAATGTTCGATATATTGTGACCTTCTTTTCTTAGAGCCTGAATGCCGATTTTTATTTTTTTTTTTTTTAAACAAAATTAGGAGAAATTATAGGAGAACGATAGAGGGAGAAAGGGAAAGTAATAACATCTATGGTGACTGTTGACATGATATCGAAATATGTTTATTTATTAGATAACATTTCAACGTTTTGTTGTTTGTTTGGTTTTTTTTTTTTTAACGTCAGAATCAAATTTCTATAATGTAACAAACCATATAAAATAAAATCATGTGCCTCCCCCCTGTGCTGCTACGGGCACTGCTGCTAGTAGAGAAGATTTGTCTACTGTTGTGGAGTAAACCCAGAGTATTGTCCCAAATGTGAGCTCTGACAACTGGTGGCAGCCCCTAAAGAATGATGCAATAGTGAAAGATGCTTAATTTATTTTTGTACATGTGGCACAGATACAAAACATTTAGTGCACTCTCTTCTACAAAAATATGGTCTTTTGTTTACATGCAGCGATCATTGTACCAATTAAAACAACAGAAGGCATTTGGAAATTTACATGCCTACATATATGGGCATGGGGGTAAATCTGTGCTCACATTTACATTTTCCCTAAGTATGATAAAGATGAACTAACGTTTATTAAATAAGAATTGTCCTAAAAAATAGTGTAATTAATTGCTGTTGCCCTTAGGGCCCAATCCCCCACCCCCCCAAGAAATTTTTTTGTCATCTTGGCGTAGATACATGTAGGTAGGTTGGGATTTTTATTTTGTTACAATCACCTATTAAAACAAGCAGTCTTGGCATGCATAATGCTGAATAAAATAGAAAGGAAATGTTTTCCTCTGTGACTTGAAGCTTCCCTAAACGTCACATGCATGGGCGAAACCCATCCATACAACTTCAGGGTTTTCCGTCTCCAGTATTGATTGCAGTTACAGAACAAAATATTACACTACCTTGGGTCTGCGATATTTTCAGGGTCAGGCGGCAATTTTTTTTTTTAATGGTTAAAGGATAAATGTTTGCTGTAAGTCACACTGGTTTGATAATCTACCCCTAAAATTAACATGTAGTTGAAGCTTGGACATTTAGTTATTTTGTACTTTTACCAAAATTTGCCCACAGAATTTGGCCTTTGGGTTGTAGACCCTTCCAGCTTTCATCATTTTTGTTTTGAATGAGCCCCAAAATCAAGAGAAATCATCATTTTGGACTTAATTGGAATGTGAGTTAAACAATTTTCATCGTCGGATTTTTAAGTGTGATATTTTAATGAGCGATCTTTCATAACGTTGAACAAATGGGCAATATGGGTGCTCTATACACCCTCTGTTTAGAATTGATAAATTTGATGTACATTGTAATGGTCCCAGAGTTCAACTTCGGACATTCTACGAACTCCTTCTAATGATATCTCAAGAACCAAATGAGATATAAAGTTAAAGCATGAGGAGAGTACAACATAGAGACAATCTGATTAGATTTTGGAGAGTATAGATCTCAAGTGTCTGAATGGTCAACATATCGCTATATTATGAACCACTACAGATACAAAATGTATATAGACCTACTTCAAACTTATGGATAGTATGTACATGTATGACCATAGGAAGATGATTTGACTAGGTTTTGGAGTTTAGGGTCAAGGGTCTATGAAGGTTAACTTCTGAAATTCCATGTGTTGAGCCTGTTATTGCGATATTTATGAGAACCATTTTCAAGAGATATACTTCAAACTTTCAGCAAGATACCCTTCCTCTACTTGACCAACATACACTTCTTTGACGGCTCTGTATTTTCACATACCGCTCCCTCTCACACACTGTCTCCGTCCCCCAAGAACATATATTCAATATAGAAACATGTTTCGATTGTGCATCAAATCAGCAACAAGACGATCCCCATTGACTTGCATACACATTGCCTATTGGCTAGTATGCACTTTACTATAATGTGTACACATAGCACTAAACACATATTGTGTATCATGTATAGTACATGTCAGAAACTCCACGTGGAAGTTCAATATCAGAGCTCGACCCAATGCAACACACATAATAATGCATGTTACCAAGTTCTCCAAGGGGCCACTACTAGGATCTGGGGGCAGGCTTATGTAGCCAGTGTCTAGACTACTGACAGGATAAATAACTCTGACGTCAAAGCAGATGACAGTCCACTTTGTACACTGCACTTCAATGCAAACTGCTTTAATACAAATGTGGTTGATATTCAGAGTTATTACACGTAGGCCTACCCAGTATATCACTTCACAACACTCAGCAGTACATTTATGACACTGTGCCAGGTATGTATCACTCCAAAATGCGTTGCCTATTTTACACAAAAGAAGAATGGATCAGCTCATAATGATTTCATATTTGCATTAAAACAGTTAATTGAAATTTCTTTTTTAATATGCCAGGCTACCACTCTTGCAATTTGATAGACACATTTTAACTTGTTTTGGAAACTGATTGACATTATTTAGGTGGTGCTGCACTAGCTTGAGCTATTTCAAATAGCGTGCTATTTGTGATCCGATGAATTAGCTCGATCAGAGCAGATCCGACTTCGTGGTTAAATAGCGCGCTAATTTGGAGGAAATCCAAGCCCGAGTCATCTTAGGATTTTTTGAAAAAAAACTCAAGCTGGTTTGCGGTTTTAGCATGAATTAGCACGCTATTTTTTTTATTGTATACCTGTGCGTGTATACGCTGGCTGTAGTTCCCAGTTGCATAATACACATCGGGCTTGTTTGTTCAAGGTCAGTCAGGTCGTAAATGTGAAATGTTGAAAAAGCTTGAGCTAGTGCAGGACCAGTTTTTTTTTTTTTCCTGGGCTTTTTCCTGATCCATCAATTAGCGCGCTAATCTTTTCCTCGAGCTAGTGCAGCAGCGCCTTATGTGGACACCTATCATTGTGTAAACATTGCACCAAATAGAATGTTATTGTTGAAAACAAGTAATACTGTTGTAGAAATCATCTACATATAGGCCTACAGTCTGTGTCAAAAGAAGTAGTACAGTCGGGGAAAAAATTATTTACAATGTAGCTATGAAATATTCTCAAATGATGTGTGAATGTGGTACCAACTTAAAGCCAAAGAATTCTTATCGCTGATGCACTTTGTTTTGTATAATTTGCTTTTGTAAAACAAAAGTTATGCTAAATTTTGTGCGGCGATGAGCTAATCGAAATTACCCACATCTACTGTCTCGGTGCACTGAATTCATGGCTATTATTCGCGAAACCCATAGAGAAGCATGCGCAAAGTACATTTTTTCTTGCTTATAGAAAACTGGTCATTTGTTGTACAGCACCAAATGGAATGGAAAAAAAAAATGCAGAAGAAAGCCTAATTTTCCCACTTTACGGAAATATCAAACACTTTAAAAATGTGATTAATTTTCATACTTAAAAAAAAAGTTTTCCAACTGTACCATTTTATTTGACACAGACTGTACATACAGTGTATGTATAAAGTACATTGAGTACAAAAAAAAAACAAACTTAAGTGTCTATCTCCAGTAGGCCCCTATATATTTGTGTTTTTGTTGCACAAATTATTGATATAATATGATAATTTATTTTATGCATATTTAAGTTCAGATATAACTGCCTATATAATAATAGTAATAGTTACTTTTATATGCCACCTTGGTATTTATAAAAATTAATGTGGCATGTTTAGAGTTAATATCCATATAGATACCATATACAGCAAATGAGACCTTATACACATCCATGATTTCTTTTTATTAGAGTATCATAACATGACTAAAAGTATGCTGTTCCTCCATTTTTCTGTATACATTGATTTTGTATGCCCTAGTTTACCAATCCAGTATGCATGTTGTTGCTATGTTGGGCAATCCTCTGACAAGCTTTCAGGTTGTCAAGAACAACCTTTGTTTTAAAAAGTATGCACACAATTTGAATATGTTTAGTAAACTGGTCTATAATAAAGACTGCTGGTATACAATGTACATCTGGCAAATTCATCCATTTAGAAACACAATGGGAGTAAAAAAAGGGGCGTGCAATTGAATTCCCACTGATCAAGAGGCTTCCTACCTCAACCCAAAGCAAATCTCATGTATCGATCAAAGTCCAGATGGTGACCCCCCAACAAAAAGAGAAATTTAACTTCATTGACATGTGACCAAGATAGTAAACAATATTATGTGGATGCCTTCCACGCTGGCTAGCTAGTGTTGTCGTTCAGGTGTGTGCTCGAGATCTGTGACTCATGGATGAATCATCCAGGCAAATTGAGGAGAGAATTATACACAGACTGTTCTGGTGCCTGTTAGATGCTGAGTTGATAATGAAAAACAATAAAGTAAAGCAATTATATATTGAAATGTGCCTTAGGGGATTGGGACGATAGTGGTATAGTAGGAAATAGAGTGGTATTAATGTAGCTCATTAAGGCATGATATGGAAGGGTGGATGATGTAGGGATATATGATATTGCTGTAGGGGATCTCTTGTCATTGTAGCAGGTTTTCTTGGTACTAGTCATTGGTGTGTAGCAAGTTTTTTGGTTGCCTTCAAGGTGGTTTGCGCTCCTTGACTTCTGAAATAGGGTTTCTGTTTATGTAGTCGGCAATATGGTAAGTTGTAACAACATTACAATAAACTAATTTGTTTATTTTAAAAAAGAGTGAGACATGGTTGTCAAAATTTGATGATATGCCTTTATTATTGTTTTTTTTTGTTTTTGTTTTTTTTTTTTTGGGGGGGGGGGATAGAGAGGGGATGGATGGTTAAATGTTTTAACATTTGTGATGCACCACATCGAAATAGACACAAGTCGCCAAGAAAACTCAGCACGGGTTCAAGGAATCTGCAAAATAAATGGATGTTCTTATTTGGGGGATATATTTTTTGATTTTCTGAATCTTCAATATTTTTACATGTACATGTATGTGCTCTGGTAAAAAAAAAGAAAAAAAAAAGATTTAAAAATGATAAGGGGAAATATTTAAAAATGGATTACTGTATATCTTTGACTCTTTACTGGCACCTCTGTGCTGTCATTTTGACATTATTTGTAGGGACTTGAATATTTAGATTAATCACAGCTTTTGTGAGGAATTTTATCTTCATAATTCCAGATGATTCCAGGCAAACGTGATCCAATATTCTACAGTGTACATTGAATTAAGTTGAAGTATTTAACAGCTGGTAAACAAATTGCGCCAAGAATGCACATTATGTTATCAAATTGAAAGTACCGTTCTTTATAGATTATGTTAGAGTTCCAAATAGACTTTGATTATAATGTATTCAACTAATGAATTCATCTCTCATTGAGCTTGTAGAGCCCCCCCCCCCCTTACTTCAAGTGTAATAGCAATTGCATACCTTGTGGTGAGACACCCAAATTTCATTGCATTGAATTTTTAAGTTATGCAAAAAATAGACGGTTTGTAACAATCACAATGTACATGTACATATACTTGTAATGATGCTTTGTCATATCTTATCAATAAAGAAAATATATATGACAAATACAATTATTCTTACATTTGACTCCCCTTCATTGTTTTAGTCTTTATCTGGTTATCATTAGCCAACGCCTTAATGATGCAATTTAAGTGTAACCAATTTAAAACAAATGAAACTTAAATGAAATGTTTGCTGCTAATGAATACTGATTTGTTTGTGGTTTGTGAACTGAATATATTTGTATGATATTGCTGTCAGTTATAATATGACAGTTGTACATACATGTAACATGTATGAGATTGTTTGTCCAGCAATGAGTCATCACACATTTGTTTCAGCCAATTTGAATGTGACTAGTTATACATTCACTGCAACAATCTGATTTGACATTTGCATTTTGCAATAATGCGTACAGTCAATCCACACAATGTATACTGTATTGCAATGTACTGTAGGTCCAAATGCCTGTGTACAGTGTTAGCCATAGCGAAGGATTATGAATAAGTATTATTGAAGTTAGAACAATATTGGGAGGAGGAACCGTGCTGTTTGAATAATTTCTCCTCTCATTATATGGAAACCTATCTATATTGCAATATCTGATACTTGCTGCGAGTGTTGTTTCTTCATAAAGGGTGAGAGCTTTGGTTGCATGATTTTACAGAACAGTGCAGAGTGAGGATACACGTAATGTAGGGTTCTATGTTGTGTTGGGTCTGAAGTTGAAGTTATTAGGAATTCTATTCAATAGTGTGAGAAAATTACTGTAGAGCAACTACATGTACAATGTACATGTAGCGCTATAATGTTTATTGTACAAAATAACCTTATTGATGTTTATTTGCTTTTGTGCGTTGCTACTACATGTATAAAATCCAGTTGAATGTGCACAATTCCTGTTTACAAATGTACATGTATGTGAATATTATTTTAGATACTAGAAAAATGCTATTTTGTTTAAATATCATTTCTGTTGCATGCTTTATTATTTCGTTTTCTTTTGCTTTTGTATCTTCCCCTTTTGTTTTCTTGAATAGCCAGTATGCTTGACTTTGAGTTTCGTACCACCTACAACATTATGAGCATGACCTCGGATGACCTGCCAAAAGTTCATTGACCTATATCCCTAAATGCCTGATACATTTACACAGATAATGTTTGTCAAATCCTCCTGTCTGCCAATCTGTACCCCTGGATGTGTGGATTAAACTAGATTTATTGGGGGAGGTCAGCTAGATTCCTAAGAGGCTAGAGGAAGTCAGATCTCTGTTGGCTGCTGCTATTCTGTAGGGAAGATTATAATCACTGGAAATTACCCCTACATTCCCAACAAACAGCTCATGCATTGTGTGATTTTCTGTAATGCCAGAAACATGCACAGTCTGTACATTCAAGTATAGCTCTTTGCTGCTGCGTGCATGCCTGTTTTCTCTAGACACATGCTTTTATGTGGCTGCACTGCTTACAGCTGAGCACGACACACATGGAAGTTCAGATAGAGTTGAGAAGATATTTGTTAAAACATAGGATCTGGATTTGTATTACCTAATGGTGAGAAACTTTATAGGACTGTAAAGTGTACCTCAAATTCAAACTAAAGTGACCATTCAGAACTGGGCTAAATTATGTTTCAAATATCAAAATTTAAATCTATCTTAAAATTATCACAGTCACTCTTCTGGAAAACACTGTCCAGCCCATAGAGTCACAAGCAGCTTTGAATAGCAGAACTCTAGACTGTCCATAAACACTTGGATTTTTAATACTAATATTGTAAAGTGTACAATGTCGCCCTGACCTGGGACTTTTGTAGGCCTACAGGACTTTAGAAACAATTTGCCCAGGGATCATCCCTAGTCCCCTTCCATTACCTCTGCCCTGTTGACCCATTGTGGCATGTTGTTGCTATGGCTTGGTGTTTGGTTGCTAACACGGGAATGCTACACATCCTACAACAGGACTTGATGTTGATTGGTCGAGATCAGTGTGACATATCCATCCAGGTGAGTACATGGGCCGAGACCTTCAGATATCACACCCCCATTATTTTATGTTCTATTATTATTTTTTATTTTTTTATTATTATTATTATTATTTTATTTTTATTTTTATTTTTATTTATTTATTTATTTATTTTATTTTTTTTATTTTTTTTTGGGGGGGGGGGGGGGGGTGGAGTAACCCTGTAGAAGGTTATTGTAGTTTTAAAAGTCTAAAAGAATCCTTTTATTCCTCAAACCTACCTCTTATTCTATTTTTGTTTTGCTCCAACAAAATGAATTTGTAAAGAAATTTCCCTGTATGAAAGTAAATTTCAAAATGTTTAATGAAAGTGCTTCTTTTGACAGAAAAATTTAGTGAAAATAGATTCATCTGTATATGTACCTTTGCCAATCTAATGATTATTTTCATTCAACTTTAAAGTCAATTCAATTTTAAAATAAGTCCAAATTTGTTTAAAAGACTGTTCCATTATTTGGATAATATCAACATATTTATACAATACATGTATATGCCTACAGTTACTGTGCACCATTCTAATTGGTGGGGGGGGGGGGGGGGGGGGGGGCTTGACTGGCTCCCAGAAAATTTGTTTTCCAGGCATTTACATTGCCCCTTCAAACTAGTTTGTTGACTATTTCTGTGTTGTCCAACTACATGTATATAGCTTAGTGATATTTTTCATGTTTATTGGAAGATGCATGATATTAGTTTTGTTGATGAATATTGATTTGTTTGTTTGCACAGCTTATTTTGTGAATCTGAAAGGCATTTATAACTGACTCATCACTTAACATACATTGTGTTTTATACATGTACATGTAGGTATTAATGATATCTTTTCTAGAGACAATACATGTATGTACATGTAGTATCCATTGTGTATGTTTACTTTACAATTGCTATGCAGTAAGTACAAACATATTGTATGGGTACACAATTTAATAGAAAATGTAAACAACAACAAGTATTTTATGTCAAAAGAAGAGGAAATTACTCATACATCAAGAGTTGCTGTACATGTAAACAATATATTCTTCATCAAATTGTTGCAATTTCACATCTATAGATGTAGGCCTACATCTATAGAGCAAATTGAATTTAATACAATGAATTGTTTACTACATGTAGGTTGTGTGGGATGATATTCCTATAAACTTTCATTATTGACAATTGCCTAGGACTTTAACATACACTGTACATGTAATGCAGAGCAGCATTTCTCTGGTTGAATTGTTAATTGACACTGAACTTTCGTCAGGATATTGAATCTCCCACAGCTGTTGGTTCCATACACAGACTACACACAGTCATGCATGTACGACTGTCATGGCCATAACAAACAAGACTGATTAGGTTCCCATGACATTGTTGCGTTAGTCTGTTTAATATTACAATAGCCGAAATATCTGAGGCCTGCATGAAGTTCTTTTTTTTTTTTTTTTTTTTTTTTGTAGGAGTTAAAGTTTTTCTTGTATAAACAGTTACATTTTTTAAGATCCTAGAATTGTGTAAAATTCTATCTCTAATTCAATATTTACAGTAATATGTGATAATAATGATGAAAGATATTGTACTGATAATATTTGTCTTAATTTTTTTAACGGTAAGTGAAAAATGGTGAAAATATGTTCATGTGCAAACGGCCTTGAGAAATGTGAGTTCATGCATTGTCATACTATTTTCTGTCTTTCTTGGATATTAAAGATATTGGTCAGCCTTTAATACTATTCTTGTTTATTATGATTTTTGTATATTATTTGACAGTAGGCAAAACATACTGTATAATATTGGCTGCTGGCCCTGAGGGGGAATTAATTCTAACAGAAATATATTGCTCAATGTAGTGTGTGACGTGCCAAGGAAATTGAATTTGATAAAGAACCCCAGCAATATAAATTTGTATCAGACAGTCACAAGTTTCTTAAAGCGATTGTTTCTTGTAAGATTTTTATGTGTCATAGAGATACAGTGAAGTGTAATGTGTAGATTTGATTTCAATTTGATAATTTTTAATTTTAAATAAAATCCCCCAAAAGGCCTAAATCATTTCCTTTCCAATTGAACCAAGGTGAAACCGTTTGTTTGCATGGAACCAACATTGATCAAAATGGGCAAATATTGTCACAACCAGAAATAATAGCCCTACTTTTAATTCCGTTTTGTGTTGATGCACTCGACCTGGCAAAATGATGATCATGAATACATTACTACATGTACATTTCACGTGCATGTATGTAATAATTTAACTAATAATTTGCAATCTCTCTCTAGGGAGAGGAAATAATGAGGACCAGCATTTCTACAAACTGTTTGCAGGGCAATTAAAGTGATTGGTCTGTATTTGACTGAATGTCAGATATGTGTACAAAGTGAACCGCAGAGCAAATATTTCTCATCCCACTGTTGATCATGGAGATCTGCATACCGGAATACGTGCAGACCTTTAAAACTAGGTTTGGCAGATGCCAGCTCTTTAACAGCCCTATATTGTAGGAAGTGTTCTGGTTGCACCTTGAATCAATTCTAGATTTCCGTAGGCCTACATGAACATGTTCTTTATAGTTGTGAAGGATATACAGATTCTCCTCCATGAAATGAATATTTATGTGGGAATAATGAATATTGTGAACATGTTTGAACCAGAAGTATTGTTGACACTTAAAGGTTGGTTCCTTTAATGAAGTTATATAATTCTTTACAGTGTTTTGCAGATTTTACAAGGTCCAGATCAGTTTCAATGTCATGTATATAATACCTTTTTATTCCAATGGTAAACTTGAACTGATATAAAATTAAAACAAGTTTTCATCATAGGATCGAAAAATGCACCAAAAAATGTCATTGCCGTAATTATTCCGAAGCCATCATCCTATTAAAAAGAAAAACTGACTTTATTCAATACATAATGTGAACATCCCTAGACCTCAACCCAGACATCATCTCACCCCATATTGTAACTTGTCCATTGTTTCTTATTTCTTTCATTCTAGTCTCGTAGCGTTGACAAGCAGCATTCAGTGATTGCCTATGACCAGATTGAAGGCACGCATTCCATAAAGGACGTTGGAAGTCTCAACGGGGTGAGTTCATCATCTTTCATCATTACTGACTAGATTACGTGACCTTTGACCTCATCAATAGACCGATTCGAGGATCAGTTTCTTCGATCAGCAGGGTTCAGTGCTTATTTTTTCCACCATTTATCCCAATTTGAAATTGTTCGGTCTGCACGTGCATGAGCCTTTTTAAAATCTTGTTTTTGTTGCTTTTTTTTGGGGGGGGGGAGGGGAGGGGGAGTCTAGACTGAAATAATAACATTGTTTTTAAAACATCTAGGTTTTAACATTGGGCTCTGGTACTAGGTTTGCAAATACAGCAACAAATTTCAAAATGAGTACTTCCCGGACCTTAGTGCTGTCCATCATAAACTGACCTGTGTGTTCATTCTGGTAACAGGGCGTTTCATAAACAAACAGTTTCTTACAAAGACCAATATCCTGGCATTATGGTCCATGACTAACGAGCATAGACTGGACACTCTCTTGTAATGAGATTCTACAAAATGTTGCCAAAATTGTTCTGACATAAGAGGTTGATGTGTGCTTTCCTACAATATTTCAGCAGTAATTTTATTTGTAATTGTATGAAATTTGAATACAAAGTACATGTAAATGCTTGTGAAAGGAATCTAGCAATGAATGAAGGTGCAACATGAAATGTTTAGGGGCATACATGATACATGTCATGCAATATTGTCCATGGACAAGTTATGGACAATGTGGTTGCATTTTACACCATGTGCATTGTGTGAGAAGCTCAAAGATATTAACATATTTATGTGTCAATTCTCAAGATATCTTCATTCTTGTACAGTATGAAGTGGTGGTTAATGTAGGTGTCAAAATAATAAGACATCAGTAAAGGCCTATCCTGTGGGAGGGATTGTTAGGGTCAGACACTACACAAGCAATTGCATCATGACACCAATGTACTATTATCACTGGCTAATGACCAGAAGGATGATGATAATTAATATTGGATTATTAACAAGCTATTGGCCTTGGCCATTTGGCATCTTTATGGTTGTATGCATGAAATAGATAGCCAAGATCAGCAGGATACAAGACATGATGTCTAGGAAACCTAATGAGTCAATTAAAAAGATTATTGATTGTGAGAAGGTGATTTAAATGTGAACTTACATGTAGTCACTTGGCTTCAGTTAAATGGTCTATTTACCGATCAACCCAAGCTGGAGGTACTTGTACATGTATACGAATCTGGCTAAGAATCAAACGAGTGAATTGAATTTGAATAGGAAGAGCGTCCATGTATTTGACTGGCTGTTATCCAATAGAACCAGAGGACGATTAATCAGTTAGAACCATGTGCTGTAATAATGATAGGGAACACGATATCGTGTCTTTGTTACTCATTTCAAAATTTGTGTCTTGGCAGGTAGCTCAGTCACTCTTGATTTCATTTCTCATCTTCATATTGGGCTACAGAATTCCTGGGTTTACTCATTTTTCTACAATGTATATATGTACATCCATAAGATTTTATCATCCAGGAGGCCTAATGTACACTTGACAAAGAGTCTTGAATTAACTACCGGATGACCATTTGAAAGGAAACCCTCTCCAACAGGTTAATACACTGTGAGAAATTCCCTTCATGGGTTTCAGTGCAACTTCAATCCAGTGATCAAGTGGCTTCATGAAAGATGAACAAGATATCAAGGAGTCTTCCCCCTGAGTTCCTGCCAACGGAGTTCAGGAAATCTCCAGTAGCAGTACAGTATGTGCTTCCCTTACGGAACCACTAACCCTTACACTATGAAAACTCCTCCCTCGGCCTGCCCAAAAGGCCAAATACATGTTTAGATGCAGAATTCTAGTTTTCTTTTCATGGTTTTTGAATGAGCAATGTAAGCTAAATGGAGGCATAATATTCATGCAGTTGTTTTTATTTTACCTATTACTTCTTTTCACTTGGCAATAGACTCCCCTTTGTGTGAGAGACTTTAATTCTGGAAAGAAAAAAAAAAGAAAAGAAGAAATTATTGGTATGGTATGAAACAGTTTGACAGAGAACCAGAAATTGTTCATATGATTAATATTACATAGATCTGTAAAGAACAACAATTGTTAGATTATCTGTTGGACACAATCAACTTTTGCCTGTATACAGATTATAATTTCAACCCATATCCCTTCTTTTGGTTGGTGGGGAAGCTTTCCTGACCAGGTATGCTCTTGAAATTTTAATGGATACAAAGAAGTGCATCCATGAAGTCATCAACAATACATTTTCCTCTGACACAAACTAAAAAATTGCACTGAAATGCATATATTTACATGTATGCAGGAATGAATTGTCATCCTTGACAAAAATACATTTTTGTTGTTTGTAGAGGCAGAAATGCGCCAAAATTAACTAATAGAAATGAACGTCATTAATTCGGACCACACATTAGCTTTTCATTGAATTTTTGCAGGAAAACCCCAGTTATCAGTAGAGGATTCCCCTTTTAGGAACAAGAAGGCTTTACTAATTCATGTCAATCATGATAGAGGGAAGAAATAAATCTGGAATTCAGTCAGCATGCTGACAATAGTATTGTTCACATGACAAGCCTTAACTCCAAATTAACTCCAACTTATCCTCGAGAACTTAGTCCTCGAGGATAACTTGGAATTAACTTGGAGTTAAGGCCCGTGTGAACGAACTTGGTGTTTATATTCTCGAGGACAAGTCGGGATTTATGTTCTCGACAGATCTTAAGGTTAAGGCACAAAACTCAAAGCGATGGGTGGTCTCCAATCGCGCTTTTGACCGTGTGGACACGATTTTAACTTGGAGTTTCGTGTTCTCGAGGATAAGAGTGACCTCTTGTAACAGTTAAACTTCCTGTTCAGTCAAGTGACAAAGCCGAAAAGTATGGGGAAATGAAAAGCGCACGCTACCTACAACTTGTACTTCCGAGCATCTCGCTTATCCTCGAGGATAAGCACTCCGTGTGAACCCGACTCGAGAACAAACCGTCAGAGTTTAAATTCTTAAGGATACAATCCTCGAGAACTAAAACTCTGATGGTCCCGTGTGAACATAGCTAATGCTGTTAATTAGAAGAAGAGAATGCAAAGCTTTGATCTTACACTATAAATTTCAGTCTCCCTTTTTTTTTACTTTAAAAGTAATTTCAATGAGCATGAGTTTCATAATGCTTGTCTAATTTTGTGTAAAAAGAGGGATTAATTTTGTGCCATGTGGCACTGGAAAGGGCACACATAAAATAAAACACCCTCCCCACTCCATATATGCATCAACATTATTATTTTTTAGGTATTTCTACCTCTGAGCTTATGGGGAAAAAAAGTAATGTTTTTTATGATAAATCATGAAAACGAGACAGAGTCAGGAAACTGTGACTGAATAATGTTTACCCTGCACACCTCCCTGCCACACAACACTGCCACATCCAAAAGAATCGATGAAACTTCAAACCCAATTTACCACCTCTTTCAAAACAGGAATGGCAAATGTGGCGATATATTGTACGTGACAGGGCCCAATGCAATAACATTCCTTCTCCCTACCCTCTCACGCATGACTAGAAAAGGATCTCGTCATCAATAAAGGTTTAGAGTGCTAAGTGTTTCATATTTATGTATCATAGTGTGTTACAAAGGGAGGTATGGTTGAGGTGCTGTCATGCATGGAAGGGTAAATATATCTAGCTAGCTAGCTCGGATGTATTTGTACAGCTGAGTTTCATTTTAAACTTACCTCCCATTTACTTGACTTTGACAAGCTTGTGAAGATGGGATTTATAAATGTTGTTGGCGAATATAGTAGAGGAATAGATCTAGTACCAGGTATGTACATTCTTTATGACAATGTTTCATTTGAATATGGAAAAGAAAGAAAATCTTTCATTGTGTTATTTAAATTTGATGGGATCGTATGAAATTGGAGAAACAGAATTATTGACAACTTCTAATTTCAGCATTTTCTGCAAATTATGCATTATGTAGGGCACCTATCAACCGACTGTACCCTCCAAAAGATACACATAACAACTAAATTTATTCAATTTTCTTCTAGTTCCATCTACTACTAGTCTTATACTTTACTTCTTATGTGTCTCAGAGTGCTATTAATGTTATTTGGTAAGGCGTTATTGACCCAGGTGTTACATTACTTGGCTGCCAAGAGAAATTTGCTTCTTGGAAAGGGTACTGCATGCTCTTGATAATGATTTCCAGAATTAAATTCATGGTAATGATTTGCAAAAAGCTTGTCAAATGTTCACCCATCTGTTGCTATGTAATATTGAACATTCACCAAAGCCTTAGGCAAGACGTTACAACACCTCTTGACCAAATGGTTGAATTATAAGGGGCTGTTTGTATTTCGGCCTATTCAGGATTTCGAAACAAGTTTTCGAAAAGCTGTAAGCACATTAAGGTTCAATTTATGAAATTTCTATTCTGCTTCCTCTGTTTCGTCACATGGCTGGCAGAGGGGTGGAAGCTCAAGCTGCGCTGTTTACTCCCTTCTCCTTAATATATGCACACGTGTGAGGCAGAAGGGTGTATGTGTAAGCTGGAGCGCGCAGTGTATGTAAAGTACCTTGGCACGCCATTTGAGCAGACGTGTGTTAGCAGAGCCTTCAAGCAGAAGGACGTAGCTGCAGCCAATGCCTTTCTGCTTTTAATACTTACATTCATGTACAACACTCTACTGCCCTTCTGCCAGCCACACAATATTGTACATTACTACTGAGGGTGTTTCACCAAGCCGTTATTAAAAGTTACGCGCAACTTTACGAACAGCTTATGAAGTGGCCAAATGAGGGAGGTACTCTAATAATCATAATTGACAAACATTTGACTGTGAAGGATAAATGAGCGACAATTTAATTGAGATTTATTATGGAAAATATGGTCTAACTTTAGAGCCTCTTCAGAAAGAATTGTAGGCATCCCCCTCATACCACATATTACCACATGTTGTACAAACAACTACCACTCATCTACATGTAATCCTACCGGTACATGCCATCTGTATGTGAAGTTAGATTGTATTTCAAAAAGTGTCAAATCCATATGTAATGTAACTTTCAGTTACTTCAAAATAGATTGTATTTTAAAAAGTGTCAAATCCAAAACAGGTAGTGAGTCCAGTGATCTGTGACCTGATATGACCTTGCTTCCTACATGTATTGTCTGCTACTAAACAGCTACCTGCACCACACCTTCATGTGTAATACACAGAGTACTGGGAAGAGACCAACGACATTGACAGAATATATGTCATATGACTCACTGTTTATTAACTCATGTGGACATGTATTCTAATATATTTGTTATGACTAATTGCAAAATTGTGGTGTACCCTATTGAATTCTGTCAACACCCCTGTGACAATTGAAGTTTGGCAATCAATGTGCCTACAATGTACTTTGATAAGATAACCTGTCACTTTGCATTGTAGCCACAGTATAATATTTGTCTACTTTAGTGTGCCATCAGAGCTAGGTTTATTTATCATCCATAGACATTTTCTCTTTTTAAATTTATTGATAAATATGTAAAATGTTTCTGTGTTGTACGGTTTTCATACGGCCCCATTGGATATGAGCCTTTTTTAAATAGCTTTCATTGGTTATCCTTTCACTATATCTTCTAGTAATTCTGTTATATATGTGTATGTCTCAAATTGTATTGACAAATAGAATCAATCATTCAATCAGATGCCCTGTGGAACTTTTCTCAAAATCCTCCTCCCCTCACCCCCTCCCCTCCCCTCCCCTCACCTCTGTCCTTCTCTTTCTCTGTACTATCTTTCTCTCTTTCTACACTCTCTGTCAACGTAGAGACATTAGCTGATTTTAATACCATTATGTCCATTGTTTATATTTAAATCTATTATTCTCTCTTCTCTTGTCTTTCATTCCTGCAGACTTTTGTGAATGAGTCAAGGATTCCAGAGCAAACCTACATCCAGTTGAAGAAAGGAGACTCCATCCGGTTCGGATATGATATCCTTTTCATCACATTCATTATCGTGTCAAGTAATGATAAACGTGTGCCAAGATTGCAGCTTTGTAGTTTGCTGGCATGGAATTGGGTCACATTTCATTCTGTTCCAACACAATCAAAGGAAATAAACAGTGAAAGTGGCCACGTTTCATTGAAATAGACACAATGTAACTTTATTTTCACAAATGATGGTTACTTGTGCTTCATGAAGATTCATATTTAACCCTGACATGACATTTGCTCCTGCGACAATTACTCCGGGCTTTATTCCGTCTAATATGTAGGGTTAGGGTTAGGTTTAGGGTTTCAGTAGGGTTTTATGTTCGGTTTATGGTTAAGTTTAGGGTAGGTTATAGTGGTACATCCAGGGTCAAAGTTGGTAATTTGATTAGTGAATTTGCAGCTGAAAAATTGTCTTCAAGGCCATTGTCTGGGAATCGTTAGTATTGGCCAGTACAACATTGCTAGAATATAAACATACATGTGTATCCTAAGATTATTAGATTCATTTCATATTTGTTGACCTTCATAATTTTGCACAATATTATGAAATATATTCTCATGAAATGTTCCCCAAGTATCTCCTATTTTCTTTTTCATAGCAATACATGATTCATATTGTATTCAAATTCATGAATGATTTAATTTGATTTCCCAACACAATTACAGTGAATTCACAGTCATTTAGTCTTACTCCATTATAAACTAGTGTACCAATCCTGTACCCATGGTGCATGAATACATTTGGTTGTGAGAGGAAGACATAATTAAGTGAGAAATTGATAAGGATTGCAAAAATATTCCCTCAATCAGATTAAGTTTGATATGTCAAAATATTTGTGTAAATATTGTTTTGCTAACTTAACCACATCCTGTCAAAAAATTATTGCAATCTGTATGTATTACAACATTCTCTGTATTTGATCAACAAACCGTCAAATACATTAAATTAATTATATTTCTTAAAATGAATGTAAATCTGGAAGTTTGTTTAATTTGTGTTGACATCTGCTTTGCCTTTATTATTACACAGGTGTCCGATTAATCCTCCTACATACGGTACTCTGAAGCATGTTGGGATATATGATATTTTTTTGATATCCAAAAGATACATTTGATGAGCAGGAAATATGTAATTTCCTAAAATTTTCCTGAATGTGCATTTCAACCTATTCAAATATAACGTTTATGTTTTGCTTCATTTGTGCTCAGGTCACATATTCATGTACATGAAGATGGCATGTGTGACTGCAATCAGACCTGAGAAAAATCCCCTGTGGTCATTTTAATGAACGGTTACTTAGCGAATACAGCTCATTTGATTCTTTTATTATTGCGAGCTCTCCGGCGCTCATCCAATATGTCCTAGCGTCTACCAGCCCAGCGGGATGTCCAAGGGTTTTTAATTCCCTCATCATCTCGTTGGATGTTGACAGAGTGAAAGGCTTCCCATTGTCACGCTAGAGATGAGTGAGCTTGAGAAAGACTCTCCTGATTGAAATGGGGAACTCTGGGGTGGGTATTATGCTCTCTACAAGGCGGGGAGCTGAAGAGGGAGTGGCAATGGGGAACAAGGATGGGAGAAGTGGAAGGGGGTGGGAGGGAAGGGGATGAGTAAGAGTTCAGAAACTCCTTGTTTAGACTGGGAGGTCTGTAGATTGGAGTAGTTGAGCTAAAGGGAGGGTGGAAATTGGGGAACAAGGATGAGAGAAGGGGAAGGGGGTGGGAGGGTGGAGGAGGGGATGGATAAGGGGTCAGACACTCTTTGTTGAAACTGAGAGATGTCTAAAATTGGGAAAGGACTGGAAAAGAGGAAGGGGTGAGAAGGTGGGGAAAGGAGATAGATAAGGAGTTGGACACTCCTTGTTAAAACGGGGAGCTGCGTAGATGGGAGGAGTTGAGCTAAAGGAAGGATGGAAGTGGGTTTTAAGGATGGGAGAAGGGTAAGGGTCGGACACTCTTTGTTCAAATGGGGAGGTCTGTGGATGGGAGGAGTTGAGTTGAAGGAAGGGTGGAAATGGGTAATAATGTTGAGGGAAGAGGAGGGGAGAAGGGGAAGGGAGTAGGAGGAAAGAAGGAGAATATAAAGAGTCAATCCCTCCTTGTTGGTCTGTGAATGGGGGGAGGGCCAGTGAGATGAAAGGTTGTGATGAAGAGAGATGTAAGAAAGGGAGATCAGAGCTCACAGAGAGGGGGAACTGAGATGTGAATGGAAGGGTGAGGTAAACAAGAGGGGGGGGGTAGAGGGGTTTGGAGGAGAAGGAATTCAATTCATTGGGAACCTCTTGGGTAAGGGTTTTCTCTTGTTGCATAAGGAGTGGAAATTAAGTGAGGAAGGGGAGGAACAGGGGTGTAACAGATGGCGATAAAGGAACGAGGAGAGGAAAGATAGAGGGGATCAAAATAATAAAGAGGGTGAGAAATAGGAATTATTTACTATTCTTCCTTCTTTGAATATGTGGGTATTATGTTTATTGAGGAAGAAGCTATGAGAGGAACAGAGAAGGAGGAGGAAGACAAAGTTTCAAGTTTGTCTTTTAAGTGAACTTATTATTTTACCATTGAAACTTGGTTAAAGACTCCATAAAAAAAAGTTTTATAAATCCATCTTATACTATAATTGTTGTAATCATGGTTTTTAATATTCCTTAACTCACTGTATCTCACATCCTATAACTTATCGATTTGACAGCTTACAACTCGACAACATCTCAGTGGTCAAAGACCAGGAAGGCTTTATTAAGCAGGTAAGCATACCCTCCATATCAAAACCATGTTCTACTCACAACTTATTCCATTCCCGTGATCATTGAAATTTACTACATGAAATCTGAAACTTCCCATTCACTTGGCACACGAGCATTTTCATTATAATTGTGTCATCTCTCCTCTAGACTCTATCAAGTGGGTGGGTGCAGACTGAATGAGTGGTTTCAAATTTCACGATATATCTGACTGCTGTCATGGAAACGTAGATATAGAAAATTATGATGATATTTATGTAACCAATACAGAAAGCATCCCTTAGCAAATCTGATTACAAAACAGAAATTATGAACTGAGGGTGAAGATAAAAATTAAGTTTCAATTTAGCTGGTGATCATCTTGAGTATGCAATTGGAATAGCAATATTTTCATGATATTTAAAGATTATGATTATTAGATTTTTGATGGCAGCATTAGATTTCATTAAACTTATGCTTGAGTTGTATACTTGCTTCAAAGTTTGAAATACTGTGAGATAATATCTTTTAATGATTAGTCCTCTGCATACAAATACAGATCTAAAATTCATAACATAAACAATTCCAAAGCCCCAAGATGCTAACATATGGTGAGAGCATTCATCGAATCTCGGGGGACATACCCTTAATTCTGAATGATGATTAATTGAAAAGACATACAAATATGGTGCAAATCATAGAAACTTGCTACCACTCTTCTGTAGTTATATTTTTTTTGTAGTAGGAATATTAAATGTGCCATTAGCAATAACATGGAAACATATTTGATAGTAGGTGGAAAGGGAAAATTTTCAACTACATATTATGTTTACATGTATGTGACTTTGTATTTAAATGAAATGTTTAAAAATACAGTGACATTTGGTAATTTGCATTTATAACACTTCAAAAAAAAAAAAAAAATCATCAATTACTGGTAGGTGCTTGCTGTATTGAATGATTGAATGTCACATTCAAAATACTAAATTTCCATCACAATGAAACAGTAAATAAAATTCAATTTAGAAAATTCAATTAAAATTTAAATTTTTTTGAAATGATTTGTTTGAGTCTTGATCATATTATTTTTCTTGTGCAAAGACAAATATTTATGATGTTTTATTTGTCTCATTTCATGCATTCCAATCAATAAATAAAAAAGGAAACACCACAAGAAAATTATCCTCCAGAATTGATATGGATTGGATACGATAATGAAGAGGTGTGTCTTGAAGGCAGTTCAGTATCAGTGTTCATATTGTACTTTTATTAATTAGTGAAGAAATGATGTTTTATTTTAAATGCTTTGCAACGTGTTCTACCTCTGTCACAATTTTAAAGTGGCTTGCTTCCCCATTGGCGCAGCTTGCTCCCCCTTGTCATTCAATTATATATTTCAATGAAATGGAATAGCTCCCTCTTTTGGTGGAATTGTTTTATGTGTCATATTTTTATGGATATTTTTCAAGAATGCTGTTTCTAGTTGTTGCATGTTGCTTTGATTTTTTTTTCTTTTCTTTGCGGTAATTGATGGAAAATTCTACCCAATTACTAGTATTTAAATTTGGAAAATAACTTTACTTAGAATGACAACTTTCTCCTGTTGTACATGTATGTAGGCTTGAACATTTTGTGTTGAAGTATGTTATCCTAAAAATAATTCTGAATTCATGATATAAGTTAAATGGTATTGCTTTACATGTATGTCAAATGAACAATCAAACTAAGAATTATGAAGAACATTGAGATATCCAATTGCTGTTCCATGTATGTTCATGTACTTTGATTTTTAAAAAATAAATCCTGTCAAAGTTCTTTAGATTGTAGTCCAAAATTCAAATCTTATCTGTAAACGATGTATTCAAATTTGTAGAAATGCATTTAATTAGTGTTATTCAAGAGCTTTGATTTTCTTTAAATTGAAAATATATTTATTGTTTCTTGTTAACTAAATTTATACATTGTACATTTCAATTTACATCTAAGGATACTATAGCCATAGGGTCATTCCATGCCAATTCACCCAATGGGTTACACCCTACCGTCTCAGAATTTGCTCAAATTTGGTACACATAAAGTTTAACTTACCTTCCCATGAAACAAAAAAAATTAGCGTAAACGGTCCTCCGTTTCCGACTA
Source organism: Paracentrotus lividus (assembly GCA_940671915.1). Classification (NCBI taxonomy): domain Eukaryota; kingdom Metazoa; phylum Echinodermata; class Echinoidea; order Camarodonta; family Echinidae; genus Paracentrotus; species Paracentrotus lividus. The sequence continues at coordinate 21,975,585 of CALNVZ010000174.1, forward strand.
TGCCCGCCCTTTTTGATTCGTTTTGGCAAAATGGTGTGACTTCCATTCAACGGCACAATGCGCCTGAACTGTTGACCAATTTTGTGAAATTGGTCACCATTCAAAAGAAATTCAAAGAGGAATTCAAAAATGCTATCAAAAATATATGGACGCAATTTAAAGTGCATATGACTTTGACCTTTCTTAAACCTTGATTTTGACCCCAGACGAATAATATTTTTACTTGATTTTTATGTATGTTAATGTCAGTATAAATATAACATAACATGTAAATATCTAGACATATTTATTTCTTCACCTTTAAAAACTCTTTTTAATGTAATTTACAAAGTTACTGTTACCCCACATAAATATGTTTTTGTTGGTAATGTGGTACAAATCTCCATTATAGGCTTACTTGAATACTCCAAACTGAAGTTAAATTACATTCAATTAAAAAAGGAAACTAAAACACATTTCAGGTAATAAAGGAAACATTAACACAATGATAATGTATTACATGTACATATCGACTCCATTATGCATATGAATAGAGACATTTGTTTAGCACCTATTTGATTGGGTGCAATACGGTATGACATACAAATCATCAGAAATCTGCGGTTTTGACAGAAACAAAATGCTTCCTACATGTAGTCAGCTCTTACTGTGCCAACTGGATACATCCCGACATCTTTGAAAGCATCAGCAACAGAATATGGAATAATTATGGGCATCTGATGTGTAATGTTTACTTCACGTATTGAAAGTATTCAGGAGTCTTGTACACACTTACCAAACACAAATATCAGTATGTGGGGTAACAGTAACTTGTTAAAGTACATTAAAAAGAGTTTTAAAGGTGAAGAAATAAAAATATCCTAGATATTTACATGTTATGTAATATTGTACTGACAATTAACATACATAAAAATCAGTAAAAATATTATTCGTCTGGGGGTCAAAATCAAGGTTAAAGGAAAGTCAAAGGTCATAGCACTTTAAATTGCTCCAAAAATATTTTGATACCATTTTGAATTCCTCTCTGAATTCCTTTTGAATTGTACCAGTTTCACAAAAATTGGTCAACCAGTTCAGGCGCATTGTGCCGTTTGAAATGGAAGGTCACACCCATTTTTTGCCAAAACGAATCAAAAAAGGCGGGCCATAGCTCGGAAACGACGGACCGTTTACGCTAATTTTTTTTGTTTCATGGAAGGTAATGTCTTTAAACTTTATGTGTACCAAATTTTAGCAAATTCTGAGACGGAAGGGTGCAAAATTGCACTTTCATTGGGTGAATTGGCATGGAATGACCCCATAATGTTTAGTCATTTCCAATAGAAAATGATGTAAAAATAGACATGTTGTTAGAACATGACAAGGTCTAATTCCTTGGGTAGATGTCTATATATTAATACGGACGGATAAGTCACTTTATAAGATTTCAATAGTTGATTTATGTAGTTGTCAATCTTATCAGGTTCATCATATCATGAAAATTGATGCCTGCAACTGATCAGACAGCTTGATATTTCAAAACAGAACTCAGATTTCATAGATAATATATTAAATCCCACAGAGATCAGTTACAGCAGGGGTACATGTATTATCACCCAGACATCCCCCCTCTCTGAACTCTTTACCCCCCCCCCCTCTCCCTTTCTCTGTCCATGTCTGTTTCTGTCCCTATGTCGGTCTGGGTTTTTTTTCCCCTTTGTTTGTTTACAAGTTTGTTTCTTTTATTTTTCCCAAAAATCTGTGATCTATTGCTAAAATACAATGTAAATGTCTCAGGTATTTCATATTTGGATTTGTAAATTCTTCTAATAGGCTTACATGTACATATATCCCTTTTGTCTAACCATAACCCTAAACAGATCCTATTGCAACCCTAACCCTACATCTTAGACGAAACTAAGCTTGGAGCAATTATTGCTGGAGCAAATGTCGCCTTTGATACATTTATGAATGTTATTGACATTATTTGCTCTGGCATGTTTTCTCTTTTCTTTTATTATGAATTAGGGGGGGGGAGAGAGGTTGGGAATGTTGTTTAAAATACATATAACAATTTCTAAATCAAGCATTATCTTTTATATGTAGCAGTGATATGTAGCCCTGCATACATGTATTTTAACCATACAAAACATGTGGTAGCTGCATCTGTCATTGTGTGATCCACGCTTTTCCTGTAAAACCCATATTTTTTGTCAGTATAAGTAATATCTGACTACGTGTGCTGTTTTATCCCCCACCATCCCCCTTCCCGCAACAGGAAATGAATAATTTGAGGGAGTTTTATTATGAAGTGGATGAGGAGGAAGACTATGAGGATGTGAGTCGATATGATAGCATGTACGTGCCCTGCATGATAGCATTGAAAATAGAATGGAATGGGTTTGCCTTATATTGAATAAATGGGTTAACCCTCTTTTAAAGGGGAATTTCACCCTGGAATTTTATTGGTTTTAAAAAATGCAGAAAAATAAAAGAAAAATATGAATGAAATTTTGAAGAAAATTGACCAAAACATAGCGAAGTTATGGATGTTTAAAGTTTTGATTCTGTGATGTCACGTGCGAGCAGCCGTCCCGTGTTGTGCATGCAAATTTCATAAATTAGTCTTTTTTCATGGTTCTTGATAAAGGAATGGGTCAATTCGATAGAGGCATGTATATTAAAGGGGATTGAAAGTCAGAGATTATGGGGAATGCGCACTTTTCTTGAGCTCCATTGACTTGTACACAATCGACAGTGAGGCTCACGCATGGGCCGGTCTACTGGAGATTAACATTCCGACAGTGAACATTACGAAGTTGACCGAATTCAGTCAATCAATAGCTTCGGGTTCTCAAATTCCTCAACAACCTTAGTTTCTAGACTCTCAACGGGTCTCATCGCATAAATTCAAAGAGAGGACTTGTATAATGCTCCATTTCAAAAACAAAACATAGGTCAGATTTACTTCAGAATTCTGGTTAGTTAGTCTAGCCATGAAGGATTATCTCCAAGGTTGCTCTCTTCCCAGACCAGACGTGTTATCGGTGAAGATTACGTAACACCCTTTAGGCTGTCCATGCAATGTTATCATTTCGTCGGAGATAAGGCGATTTCCCCATGGTTTATCAATTATAAGTCCCTTTAACATATGTTTGATGAAGTATCGACCGCTCAGGTGAAATAATTAATTGTCTTCTGAAAAAAAATGACACTTTATGGAATTTACCCTATATAACACATTGGAGAACTGCTCGCATGTGACGTCACAAAATCAAAACTTTTGAATATTCATAACTTCGTTATTTTTTGGTCGATTTTCCTCAAACCGTCACTAATATTAGGGTTGGGCAAATAATGACTTTTTTCTGAAAAGTTATGTCAAACAAGTTATTTCTATAGTCAAATTTGATGTAGAATCCCAAAATGACAATGATTTTTGTGTACGATGAAGTCTGACGTCGCTAAAGTGCAAAAAACCAAAATAGTGTATTTTGCCCATTCATCAAACAATTTATAGGTATAAACCGATTTTATTTTGTTTCTTTACGGATTTTGATGGTTTAAAAGCTCAAATCTGACAATTTTATCATGACCAAATGTACCTAGTATGGTTATAGGTGTTAATTAGTGATTTTGATATGAGGTGATTTTTGCTCGATATTGACTGAAACTAACTACCAAACTACACTAACAGTCAACTTAATAGGTAGGATTAATCATGTTGGATTAATCATGTTGGGTTCCCTGACACCCAAAAGACATATAAAAACGCAATAAAAGTGGTTTATACGTATAAAAAGTATGATAATTGGGCATAATACGCTATTTTGGCGGCCATTTTGGTTTTTTGCACTTTAGCGACGTAAAACGTCATCGTATGCAAAAATAATTGTCATTTTCAGTTTCTACGTCGAATTTTACTATAGAAACAACTTGTTTGAAAAAAAAAGTTGAGATTCGCCCAACCCTACTAATATTTTTATTTTATTTTTCTGCAATTTTTAAAACCAATTTAAATCCAGGGTGAACTTTCCCTTTAAGGGACCCATTCAAAATAATAAAGTTTGTACTTTATTCAGAATTGCAAAATTTGCATACTAAAAAAAAAATCAATTTGCTAACGTAAATTAAAGATGTTCTGTTCAATGGTATTATTTCGACACCAATACAATTTAGAATAAATAATGACTTTGTCAATGCATGTGCATGTGCATGTACATGTACTATGAAAAATCCATACATATTGCATTGTTTGTGTGATATGCAAAGCATGTTAGCTGAATTAAGCATGAATTGCAAATGTGCAATATTTGTGTTGTTTGTGATGGGAAGAGATAGAACATGAACAGAGGCTGAAAATATAGTCATGTAGATTCCAAAGTGCAATTAAAGTACAAATTGTTTCATGTTGAAATATCACTATAAACATGGAAACCTGACCCTAATGCTCTTGTAATCCTATCAAATATGTGTTATTTTAGACCCCTCAGATTAAGAAATGGATCTAAAGCATTATAAATCTACTCCCCACCAGAGAGTATAATTCATGTTATTTTCACCCAAAAGGTGCATTTACATAAACACACCTTGTTCAGAACTGCTTGTTGAGTTTCGGGCTGCAATTTTCAAATGGCAATTTTAACCTATAATTCCAAAACATGAGAACAGGAAATATTATTGTCCTGAAATAAACACCCAAATAAATGTAACATCATGACGTTATAAACTGTCATTTCAAACATAGAACTGATACATTAAACATACGTATATGTACATATACAATGTGTGATTTTAAATTTTATGGGACTCCAAAATTGCTTTCATTTGCAATGAGAGAACATGAATGTAGTCATGTATGGAATATACGTCAGTATTCAGAGTTTTTTCTCACTGTCTCTTCAAGTTGCTTTTCTAAGATGGATCTTGGTAAGTTGCCATGTTTAATTTAGCTTGCCTGACAGTGAAAATGGTAGGTGTACATGTTATGTAGCTCTTTCAATGTACATGTACCAATGATGAAGTTTTACAAAGCTAAGCATGTACATGTATGGTGTACCGGTTCTTAAAACTTCTCCTTTGTTAAACCCAAATAAGGTTAGTCTGTATAATAGATTTTCATTAAACTAAATGTATATGGTACATGAACTTTGCCCCAATTGATGTACATGTTCATTATAACCCCATTGTACTTTGTATAATTTAAGGTGGAGCATGCATGAGGCAAGACTGACATGTAAGCTCTTGACCTGAAACAGTTTGTGCAGAAAAGATATAGATGTATGGAATTTGAAGCTCCTATAGTCATGCTTTAATTACAGCTATCGGGAGCATGTATTTGGGAATAGTTTTTCAATTCATCTTGTTTTCCTTTGTTAGCAGGCGTATTTGACGAGACAGACGCCACCGGATTATAACCAATCCCTTCGAAGGGCAATGCAGAAGAGGAATGCCAAAGAAAGCAGAAACACTTACGGCAAGCAAGCTAGCTTACAAGGTGGGACTTGTAATATTATTTATATTATTATTAACGTAATAAGACATAGCGAGCAACTGTCCAATTGTTAGCAGGCGTATATTTTATGAGGCAGATGCAACCAGATTATAATCAGTCCCTCTGCAGGGCAGTGAAGGTGAGGAATGCCATAAGGAAAGCAGAAATGCTTTTTGGCAAACAAGCTAGCTTGCAAGGTGATTCCTGCTACCCTTTAAGAGACTTTTAATATAATTTTTCTTTTTATTATTAACCCTGATTTGACAATATCAAGCAACTGTTCAATCACAAAATTTCATATTATCCTTTGTAAGAAATTCACAAAGATGCAAGGGGGAGGGGATGGAGGAAGGGTTAAAAAGAAACTGGGCTTCAAAATATTGTAATGAACCTATGTAATCTGTGATTACATTCAAATCCATGAAGAGGATGGAATCTTGATTTGGCATAGTGGCTGGGTCACATCGAAGCAGATTATGAAACTTGAATCAGTAATTAATTGAGACAACTCTGATACCTAACACGTACATAATAATAATAATAATAATTCTTAATTTGAGATCACAGTTCTGCCTAAAAAGGCACCAAAGGTGCACAAAAACATGTACCTTTCCATCCAGTGGTCTTAGAGGTAACCCTGGATTCCTTACTGTAAGTTTGTTGGCTTACTGTAGAAGAGATGTGCGAGCAGGAAACAAATCAAACTAAAGACCCAGCTTTCCCTAAATTTGAAGCATGTGCCTAAATAACTTCCTGCTTTTCTAGCCTCACAAATGAGTTTGGGTCGCATTATAGGGAATTTTTCTTGGCTTCTTTTCTTGACTGCTGTCAATTAGTCATTCCTGCTCGTTTGATGAGATATTGTGTCTAGTCACTTTAGTCCTAGGATAGTGTAGGGTCTTAGTAGCAGGACACTGTGCAGACACTGCAGAGGGTAAGATTATAAAATTGTCTCAATCATTTGCTTATTTTTTTTTTTTTTTGTAGTTAAGAATATTTATTCAATATTTGAGCTGTGACTTCTGCTGGTGTGATTCCGTCATTTGTTAGAACTGTGTAACAACATACTTCTTCTTACTGTTCTGCTACATTAATATGTGAAGGTCCTGTTCAAATAGAGTACTACATGTTTGACCTGGCTGTAATCTGTCTTTAACAAAATTAATAGAAAGTTGGGCAAAGGAATAGTTTTTTTCAGTATTGTAAGAGAAGAGACGTTCCCTTTAAAAATCAATTCGTATTGTCTATATTGGCATAATTTTGCTTGATCTTGATTTTAGGCAACTCTCTCTATATATATAATGCAATAAATACAAAAAAGAGTGACGAAAAATTACCACTACACTGTCAGACAGAGACAAAATTATTTTGTGAACTAGAAATAAAAAGTTACATGATAAATATCAAGAAACAGAAAATATCAGTACGTTCTATAAATTATATATCATATTTGTATAATAGAATATCAGAGTTGTATCATTGAGTAATTTATTTTGACGTTGTTGTTGTAATGATACCTAATACAAACTTGTTTTTAAAAAGATTCTGTAGTCAAATAAAGCTCATACATTTACAACTTATCAGGCTACAAAGTATATATATCTCATTGCAGCTCATTTGAACAAGTGTGTTACTTGGTTAATAGCTTGAAAGTAGATAATTGAAACACTAGGAGGTGTGAAGGAGAAATGAAACCCATGATTCACAAGTGCTAATGACTAGGGAAATGAATCTATTGAGAAGCTTGTACCACAGGCTCCTCATTTGCTCATGGTGTAAAGGCAAATTACTAGATGCAAATTATAAAGTACACGTATCATTTGTGTGTGAAATCTATTGCAGGGCTATCCTCCAGAATATTCTTATAAGAGTGCAATCTACGCAGTGCCTATGTCTGCACACCCCAGAAAATGCGCAATTTTGATTAAAAAAAAAACAATCTAACATCAATTTTCAATCTTAACCTCAACAATGTGTTTCGACACAAAATACTGTGAAAATAAATAATTAACAATAATTTTCAGCTAGTTTTATTTACTGCCCTGATGATATCAACCATTGTCAAAACTTAACTGCGCTGGAAAGTGCAAAATGAGTTCGTGTGCAGACGTCCTTTTCAGACGCACTTTTCAGTTTTGCTACACAAAATGACAAGCCTGTCTTAAAATCATAAAATATGTTGTTCTTAAAATTTTTTGTTTTAATTTATCATTAGAATATAAAGTATGGAATATTGATTTATCTTAAAATAATACCTCACTTTGTATTGAAATTGAGGTCAAATTTTAGGTGTGAAGACATAGGAACTTTCTTCATACATGCATTTGTTCTAATATACATGTAGGAGTTTGTTTAATATAAATTTGTTTTTAAGTAAGGAGTCAAGTGTTAGGGGGCTCTTGTGTAACAGATACTGTAATAGTCAAGCCATTATGCTGTTCCATGTTCCTTCTCATATTCGCCCTGAAATATTATTTATTGTAACAGGGTTTCCTGAAAGGAATGATGAATCATGCTTCCTGTGATTTTAATGAAAGATCTTTCTTTTAGCTCAAGACAAAATAACATACATGAACCTGTTATACATTATACAAATTATCAATTTACCTAAAACCGGCAAATTTAGATTCCACTGCATGTTGATACAGACTTTGATTTTTTTATTATTTTGAAGAGCAAAAAAGTCTGTAACTGAAATAGGTTAATATTAATAGAATAATATGTAAAGATACCACTCCCCCCCACCCCCCCCGCCACGATTTTCTCTTTTTTGCCAAGAGTTTTTGGGTGCAGCAAATATGGCCCTGCCTGGGCGCACAAGCAGTATACAGCTATAAACCAATTTGGTTTCGCAAATGTCATTTGTGTAGCGATACAAGTAAAGTTCTTTACTGCTTGTTATAAAATTTGTTCTCAAAACAGACTTGGTGGGCAATTCGTATATTGAAAAGGAATTTTTGAGGTACTGTAAGATTATTTTTTTCAGGTATATATTGAAATCCAATATTCATCCTCGAGAAAGATTTACTTAATGCACCGTGAAACCTTCACTGCCTTAATCGCTTAACCACCAGTGACCTTCAAAGAATATATTCAGTCATATCCTTTCCACGTGATTTTGCTGCTGTTCAGATCATCGACCCGCGCACACGGTTTCGCCTGGTAGTGGCACACAGCATGGGTGGGAGTGAAAGTGAAGATCCTTCACCTGATGGTAAGCACTTCACCAGATGACCTGAGACCAAGAACTATAACTATACTCAACTCAAGGTATGTCTTCTTGTACTTAGTATGTCAATCTCTTCTTGGAATACCCAAGTAGAGGTTATAACTGAGTTGTGGTTTGATAATGTAATCTAGGTTTAAATCAAAATCATTCGACCTTATCTACAAGCAAGTGCTTCAAGCTTTCATCTTTATTTCTGGAAGGTATATAACAGCCTATGGATGTATATTATCGATTATTTTGAAATAATTTTACTCATGCTGCATATTTACCTCAACATATTACTTTACACTTGTATTGATTGATACATTGTTTAAGATGCAGATGTGATAAAAAAATTTAAAAAAAAACCTAAGTGAGATGAAACGAATACATGTAGATGAAGAGTATCACAATGTATTTTCTCTCTTTATCAAATCCTTCTCAAAAGGACTCTGTGCATATGTCTAAAAATAAGAATAAAACATCTGCTAAATAAATTGTAAGATTAAAGAATAAATGTATCACTGTGATTAACAATTTGCAACTTATCAAATTTCAAAATCCATATCTATCATGCAGGTTCATCAGACGACAACCGCCTCTTGCATCCCGTCCCACGAGCCACGTCAGTCCAGACTTCTTCCACACGAGCCTAACGGGACATCCCTGTTGTCATCTACAACCGCTCTGACCGACGCTGCCGTCCATCAAGCAGCAGGAGCCGACGCATCCCAGCCAGGCAGAGATCACCTAATGGGCGTCCAGTGAAAGGCATCGGGTTCACATCGACTTTGGCAGCACCGAGTGCTGCGCCAAAGATGGCCAGACCGGACAGCCTGCAGAACGTGATACCTCAGACGTGAGGCAAAGATGAGAAGAGTACACGTATGATGGAGGAGCTCAGGGCTGAGAGGTTGATGAAGAAGAGTCAAGAGGAGGAAGCTGTCATGCAGGTAACCCTCTCGTCCTTCTTTCAACAAGTAGATCCTAGGTTCATTCATGGTAAATATTCGAACCTCTGACCTTTTTATTTCCAGTGGAGTGATACGATACAGACTAATGTATGGACTTCTTTTATAGTACATGCACTCTTTCTTCTTTTTACGTACAAGTATAAAGTAGATTATATGTTCATTCATGTTTATTTAGAATACAGGATTACTTCCCTGTGCCTCTTTTCGCATTTGAAGGAAGTTAAAGTGAGACCATTGTCTAAACCAGTTTAAACCATGGCTTAACCATTCACCCTGGAATGCATGCATGGGATGATAAGTATCCTGTCCTTGTATAGAGGACACTGGGGTAATTATGGCCCCGGGGTAATTATGGCCCCTTTGTCTTTGAGAGCTTATAATTCTTTGCTGCATTACACAATGATAATTAAATCTTTACACATGCCCAGCTAAACTCTTCCTACTGTCATATGAGAAAAATAAGCCATTTACATCAAATTTTGTGCTTAGTGGAGCCTAAAATGTAGGGCAATCACAATTCTATTCATTGGAAAGTGGCAAGTCTACTTTTTTATTTGGGGTGTGATGTCATTAATTAAAATCACTTGAGATGAAGTTTTGATTGAAACAGAATCAATAGGAATTAACAAACACAACAGAAAAACTTCTACCTGAATATCTTCAATAGTAGAGCTGTAAAGAGGGATCAAATTGAAAATGTCACTCGCGGTAATTATGGCCCCCAATGCATAAACAGTGTATAAGCGCAAATGGGGAGATTAACTTGTATGATTATGTACATAAATATGTGTACTATGACGGCAAAATTTCAATATTTTGGCTGAACCAATCATTGTTGGTCATTGATAAGTGTATAAGGAATACCCAACAACATTTATTAAACATTACCAAAATTAATTGGCATAATATCTTTTAATTCATACAGTCATGACAATAGGGGCCATAAATACACCAACCCGTGGGGTAATTATGGCCCCACAAAGTTGTTAACATAATGGTCATTAATATGCAAATGAGAAGTCACAGGTTTATACTCTTTTTTTGTTGTATATTTTAGGTATATAGACTGACTGTATTTTTTTACAAAATTAGAATACTATTGGACTTTTCATTTAATTGTAGTAATGGGAAATGTGAAAAAGGGGGCCATAATTACCCCAGTCTCCCCTTCATGTAGCACATATTAAATCTAATATCCTGCTCTCCCAAAGAACTTTGCAGTTTGTTTTTTTGGTATCGTGAACTTTGTGCGCCCTCTGATGCCTAAACATTGCTCACTATTTTAAAGATATATTCTGATGGAATCAATTTAAAACTTGAAACTTTCTATACCTCTATGAGATCTAGAGAATGAGTCTTTAGATGCAAATTGATTTTCTTTGCCTAAGTAAGTCTTGTTTTGATATAGATGGCTTTACTGAAAAGCACCTCATAACATCTTTAGTAGATAATACCAATGACTACTGTACTTGGTGAAATATTCACGGTACTTTCATTTTTGCGGATTTCGCATAAACGTTGGCAGATGGGAATTTAAAAACATGCAAAGATATGAGCATGCTTTCTTATGCATGTTTTGAATGGGTTCAATTACATGCTTAAATGTACGTACATGCAGCGCTCATTTAAGAACCTGTAAATATGTGATCCTGCAAATGCATGACAAAATAATTGCCCGAAAATAATGAGTAGAGTATTGATTACTTTGAAGTATCTGTACAGTGTGTTCCTAAAAAAAGAGGACCGAAGTTCAAAGGTCAGTCATTCCAAAAGTATATGGTTTATTCTTGTGATTCGTTACTAAAATATTAAGTAACTCATCAGCTTTAATTTGAGACATTGCTGACGTCCAAAGTGTAATGGGTCACAGAGTTAGGGTCTTTTGAAGGCGATAGGTACAAACCCGTTTTTTCCAAGTTTGTGGTTTTTCGGGTATGAAACAAACCTTTCTTAAGTAATTGGTGTCATTGGATCTCTTTCAGCAAGTTTCAATGAAATGTCATCTTCTTTGCTAAAGTGGATTTCTCACTGGTAATTAGATGCGTTCTTAATTATGAGTCTCTGGAGTCTCGAGAGGTCACTGCGACGGATCCTGAGTCTCCAGGAAGTCGCGAGAAAACCAAACAAATGTCAAACATGTTCAATATTTGTAGACTTCTTTCAGACGCAAGCAAGTCTCTGTGACGTCTCGGTGGTTGCCGCGACGTCCCCTAAATATGCACGAAAGTATCCACGACTTCTCAGAAACTTTGTCGGAACTTGCTAGCAATTAAAAGAAATCGAACAGGATTGACAATTTTTTCAGACTTTTGTTCGATTTACCCACGACGCCCTGAAGTCTCAGGAGACGTCACCATGACTCCAGAGGCCCATAATAGTGAACCCATCTCATTGCCAGTGGTCTTTGGAAAATGAGATTGAATTTCATTGAAACCTTGTGTGAAAAAATACCCCAAAACGATGAAACCAAAAACTAACAAAAATTTTGTTTCGTACCCCAAAAACCAAAAACTTGGAAAAAAACGGGTTTTGTACCTATTACCTTCAAAGGACCCTAACTCTGTGACCCATTACAATTTAGACGTCAGCAATGTCTCAAATTAAAGCTGATGAGTTACTTATTATTTTAGTAACAAATCACAAGAATAAACCATATACTTTTGGAATGACTGACCTTTGAACTTCGGTCCTCTTTTTTTAGGAACACACTGTATATGGATTAGATGGGAAGGTTGATCTGAATTCAACTTCCATGTCTTATGACACACCTGTTTGAGTGTTCCTGTTTGGAAACTGATCTTAATGAAGCTTTAAGTGTATATAGGATGAAACCCTACCCCATTTCATCGGCACCATTGAAGATGGTGATGGATTTGAAAACATGATCTCCACGTCAGGATCTACACATTACCCTCCAATATTTTCTCCTTCTCACTTACATCAGGCCCCCCTGTAATGCAGCTTTTATTGTGAAATGTTACTGGGATAGAGAGAGAGAGAGAGAGAGGGGGGAGGGGGCAAAGTGTTAACTCAAGGGTACAGCAGGGGCCCCTTTTATAACTAGGTTAGGGTGTGAAGATTTCATTTGGAGATCAGATAAGGGGTATAGAGATGAGCCTGATAGAATCACTTTCAGGGTAGACCTCAGAGAGCATTGCACAATCATTTTGGGGGCTTGGTTGGATGTCATTTTGTGTACAATCACTGTTTCAATCTGATTTTGAAAGATGAGTATGTTTAGCATGTTGTTCATGAAAAAGGTAAGTATTTGATCATTCGGGGGATTTTTAAATACTCCCAATACAGTTTACATTTAACGTCTGTATGTTTTAGTTCCATCTACCCTTTTTTAGTTTCAAGTGCTAGGCAGCATAAAGTGGCTTGAAACCATTTCGGACTAATGTATTTAATGACAAGAAATGGGACACTTCGTTTTATAGCCAAGGTGATTGATAAACAGATACGTGCAACTTTGTATGTTTTGCAGGAAGTCAATTTGCCTTAAAATTATCAACTGAAAAGTTCTTTTTAAAAAGACTTATGTTTCTGACCCAGGTGACCTTTTTAACTGTGTTATTTACTTTCATTTTTCCACCCCTTCCTTTGTATCTGAATCAGAGCCCCCGGGCTTCCCCGCTGTCTTCTAGGAATGATGCATGGTCTGGGGTAGGACCAGGGGGGCGTAGAACCCCCAAAGGAACACCAGAATCTCCATCACCAGGCTACCAAGGTAAGTTTGTGCTTGCTTGCTTTTCTTTTCCTGTTAGTTTTTTTTAACAAAATAACTTAATCTAAACAAACCTGTCGTCCAAAGAAACTACCAGTAAGTCGCCAGGTTTCATTGTTGGGTTATATGTGTTTTTCTGAAACTAGAGATTCCAATTTTAATTATACCAAACACTTGTAGTTATAAACTTAACTATAACTATGCTGAATATCAAGTTAAAAGAACCGCTTTCCTGTGCAGAAAAACCTGATCTCCTGTCATTTTCTCTGTTTTCCTACATGTATTTATGATTTATTGGTAGTTTTAAGGCAGCAGGTTACATATACTGTTGAGATCTGTTCATTAACAATTCATCATTTTATACCTCATAAAGCAGATACCAACCTCCAGCAAATGCAGCGCAAGAACAAGCTGAGCTCAAACTGTCTTTCAGAACCCCTCCCTCCAGCCCATATTCGCCAAAGAACTTTTGTCAAGTCCAGTCAGAAGACCAAGCCAAACCGGGGCTCCCCCAGTCCCACCACGCCTGTCAGCCTGAGTGTGGAGGACACAGAGGACGATTCCCAATACCAGGATGATATCGAAGTTGAGGAGATTGAAGTAGGAGGAGGTGATGGAGGAGATGATGTGAGCGAAGCGGGAACGTACACCATCGAGAGCGATACACAGTCCAAGGAAGTCCAGGATGCTAGAGAGAGGATTGATGAGGAGTTTGGCGTTGGGGAAGAAGAGAGAGTACCCAGCGATGATGATACGGATAAGGATGTTGGAGATGAAGAGATGGAGGAGGAGGAGGAGGTGTTTTCTGGAAAGCAGAATGGTGGAGGAGGAGGCAGACTGGAGAAAGGAGGACCAGGATTGAGAGTGAGAGGGGATGGAAGCAGTAGGACAGCAGTGAATAAGATTGAGGATATAGAGGGAAAGGTAAGAAGACCCTTTTGTGTTCCAAAGAATATGTGTCATTTTAGGAAACTGGTTAATTTTTACTCTAAAAAGAAATTTAAGTTAAAACTAATGGCTTACGTTTATTGCAGTATATATTTTAGTGGTCTTTACGTTATTTGATGTTTAAACTTAAAGGTACATGTGTAACTAAAAATCATATTTGCAAGTACTTTTTTTATTAAAAAAAAAAAAAAAAAATATAAACAAAATAAAAAAATTTAACTCCTAAAATAATGTCCAGCCTTAAAGTAATGTGTATCCATAGTAATGATGCTAGTTGATAGTTAGCCAAGCTTCAACATGCACACATCTAATCACAATCCTGGCAATCAATCAATGTCTCTTAATGTCAACCTTAATAGAAACCGGTGATGTTTTAGAAGGAAAAGGGGAAATGCGGGGGAAGATGCAATACCCAAACAGCGGTTGCCAAAAACCTCAAGATAGACTGGATATAATCAGTGTGTCATGTATTTTACAAATTACGCATACATGCCAAATTCTGAACAGTAGTATAAGGCAAAAGGTAAATATATATGATATATAGTATGTGTGAATTACATTTCACTAGCAATGATTGAATAATTCCGGAATAGGTGTGTTCAACCTAATGATAATAAACTTTCATGCTAGAGCAATGTACATAACAGATTTAGATGCATTAACAAGAATCACTCAGTCTTTACATGTAGTGTTTTTGTGACAATAAACCTCAAAAAAAAAAAATCTTTTCTTTTCTTTTTGTTTTGGAAAGGATTTATGAGAACTTTTATTGCCACCACCCCCCCCCCCCCCCCCCCCCCCCGGGCCCCCTCAAAAATAATAATAACAGTAATAATAATTTTTTTTAAATAGAACAATGCATGTAGTATCAAAACAAAACAAATTAATTAAAAAGTCCCACTCCTTTTCAATCAAATCCTAGCAGGATGGCCAAAGTTGAAAAGAAATATGTTACATTGAAAGAAGATCTGATATGAAAAGTTGTTATTCGAAGGTTGCCTTTATGGAAAAGAAAATTGCTTTGTTTAAGGAACATTTTAATGAACATGCAACATTTAGGCCTAAGGAACATGCTAGAAGTATATCTGCACTTGAAGCAAGTGCCTACATGAATACTCTCTCTTCTCTTTCTTTTGTTTTTTGTTTTTTGTCTTTTATATACGATATACACATGCATAACATTTATGGTTTGGAATGTTGCTTTTATCTGTAGGTTGTATATTACATAAATATTTGCGATTGCATTGCTCCTTTGAAAAGACAATATTTGGGTAGAAATGTACAATTCTCACACTTTAAGTTTGTTGCACAATACCTTCCTCAACATCAACTTTACAATAAACTTGGAAATGTTCTCTTTCAGCATAAAGGAGGGCCAGGGACCCCTCAGTGGGTTCACCAATGGGCCACAATGACGACCAAATCAGCCACACCACACAACTCAAGTCCAGAGAGAACACAGCACCTGTCACCTGACAGGCAAGATGTGTCACATGACATAGATGGCTATGAGGCTGAGCACTCTCCAAGGATCAGTGACAGAGGTGAGCAAATCTGATGAATGATGTAAGCTTCCTATATTTGAAGACTTTCAGTCCAAAGGGAATATATCCACTTTGGATGAAAATCTAATCATTGACATCAGATAATCATCCAGGTACATACCTGTCTTCGATCAAAAGTATTATTTTAAATTTTGATTGCTACAAAATGTACTGCCAGAAAATGCATAGATAATTTCAACTTTCCATGGACACCTGTACATAAGCTGAAAATCAAACACCCATTTTTTTCAGAAAAATTCCCTTTTGTGAACTTAGATGAAACATTGGGAAAATGTTATTTCATTTTGAAACGGGGGCAGAATTGAAGCAAAACTCACCATTTATCCTTGTCTTTGATTTGCCTGTCTGTCTGTCTGTCTGTCTCTCTCTCTCTCTCTCTCTCTGCCTCTCTGTTTTATTACTATTTCCCTCTTGTTCCTCTCTCTCGCTCTCTCTCTCCGTACACTCATGATAATTTCAAAATTTGTGGGGATTGCTTCATATCATGAGCAGTCTGGTTGTCATGGAAATCAATGTCAGAGTAATGTTGTATCACACATTCATTCCTTCAGGGGCCCCCTAGTTTCTGAACATGGTACATGTTGTATAAGGAATCAGCTTCCTTGTAACAATTACTCATCATTCTTATCAGGCCTTCATTCATGTAACTGAAAGAAAAGAACTTTTGAATGGCATGGTTTTTACTTGAGGGGATTTTTAGGGATTTGCTAAAAATATGAAATTCCAATAAATATTCAAATTATCAAAAATTTTGAGATGAAGTTAATAAATGAATTCAAGTGATTGTTCTGATAATTGTACTACACAGACAATGTAATTCTGTGTGTTTAGGTATGCCCTTTTTTAATAATGAAAATAGTGCAATTTATCTTTGTCGGTTAATATACATGTATAGACAAGTTGGTATTAAGCTGAAATTTGTATGTTTTTTAATGAAAAAAAAGTATCGGTAGGTCTTGGATCACAAGCATTTGGTAGCTCAATGAAAAAGTAATGAAATCTGAAATTGTTTAAATTTGCTGCTGTGTGTAGAGTGAAGAGTTTAAATCACGCAAATACTAGCTGTAATTCAGCACTTACATCATGCTTGAAATGATTCAATTTGAAAACTTCCTCCATGGCAAAGTGGCAAGGTTGGCCCAACTCATTTGCACTGATCATAATCAACTTAAAGCAGATTAGTTATAAATAGATAAAGGGAAGCGTAGAATTGGATGCTTGTGGGTACAGGCTCCACCGTTGGCAATGTACACGCAGTAGGTGTCTAGTGTTGTCACTCCACGTGCATGCAGTTTGCCATCAGGTATCAAAGACCTGTTCACATTACCATGGCGTTTCATCACTAGATCTTAATAGTGGCAAGTGTACAACCCCTTTGATTCTGTGGGAAAATATCATACACCATTGCATTGAACCTTCATATGTTACCAGCATCTGTGTATTAGGGGTAGAATGTGTAGCATTCAGTGTTGCCATGAACAAGATCTTTTGGTTGTGGGAATGCCCTGCGGAGTGAGATGTGAAGCAGAGGAAATGGATAAAGCCAGAGAGAGGGAGGTGCCCTGACCGTAGCAGGGGTGCCTGATTTCCTGTGACAATAGCTTGAAACAGATTGAAGCACAGCATGCCAGGGTGCATGCGTCTTCACTAGGTGACATCATAGATTCAGGAGGGAGAATAGAGAAGAAGAGATGTAGAGACGTTAGGGGGAAGACTAGAGGATGTGAGAGATTTCCTCTTTAGAATCTGTTTTAGGGACAGATGCTTTGACGCATTGACCTAGCGTCGTGGCTAAGTTACTCATCGTTGAATCGTGTGATATATTTGTGTTGTTCTCGAAAGCTAATGCTGTTAGAAGACCGAAGAAATAACAACTTTGAGGCATAATGAGATCATGTGATGATAATATGTCCCAGTACATTTATCTACTTAAGTCTGAGCTGTGACGCATTACCAATGACCATTTTGCAATATTCTTGTTAATGTGCCTGTTACATAGAAATAAGTGCTAAAGATTGGATTTAAATCTGGATAGCAAGTTGCTGTAAGTATGAAGATATTTTTGTATGAATCATGTATAAAGTTTTTGTGATTTATACTTTGTAATGCGTTTTGTCTGTTATTGAATTCTATTTCCAACTTTAAAGTTAAACTCATGTAAAAAGTACAATCATTGGTTCAGTTAAGTGGTTTAATGGATAATTTCCTGTTCAAATGATGCTCACATCCAGTGGCCTTCAGTGCACTGAAAATACTATGGTAATTTAATTGTTGTTTCATTGGTATGCAGAATTGCAAAAATTTGTCATTTAGACCTGTGTAGCATTGAAAGTATGTCAATTTATTTGAAAGGTCATGTTTAAGTTCAAGCATTTATGTTTCTTTTATCCCTCTTGCAGATGATCATTTGAGCAAGAAGCCACCTTCAGGCAGTAGAGTACAATCATCTACTCCACGGACAGCACCTCTGCAATCACCAGACTCCACTGGTCCTAGAGGATCTAGAGGGAAGCGCATCTTGCCAAACACTCCTGCTGAAAAGCTTCAAACAGCCCGCCAGTCCTCCACATCAAGCAGTTCTGAGCAGACAATGAGACAAAATGGCTTTCAGGCCTCCAACAGCAGTGCCTTCCACAGTCCCAGGAACCATGCGATAGAACAGCAGCAGATAGAACAGCAGCAGGATCAGCAACAGGACAGGCGGTATCTTCAGGAGAGGGCTATGGAGGAAAAAGCCTTTGGAAAGAGGAGACAGCTTCATGGAAGCTCTGACCCCATTGTTCCAATGGGTTATAGGCAAGAAGAGGCCAGGAGAGACTCATGGGGGCCTGAGGGAAGCATGGATACTGATGTGCTTTTGAAAGACACTGAGACCTTGATGAGGAACCTGGAAGAGAGAATGCGGACAAAGCGTCAGGATACACCTTCTCCAGAGATGTCAGATTCTCATGATATGCCACTTGACATTTCCCAAGATATCTCTGTTGTTTCATTTGAAGCAGATGTAGATACTGATGTTGACAATGTCAGCAATGTGAGTTTAGTTGGAGGTAATAGCACATGGGCAGGAAGTAAGACCAGGCACTACTCCTGTCCTGAGGATAGTAATACACCAGAACAGCCGCAATATACTAATGGAAGACAGAAGGCTCCAAGGAGCACTGAAAAGGCAAGACCAACTCAAGCTGATGCACAGAGTAGAACAAGTAGCAATAAAAGCACTCCTGCACCAGCTAAGGGTGGTGGTATATGGAGTCGCCTGTCCACACCTAATAAACACAAAATGCCATCTGCAGAGAAAGAGACAGACTCTGTGAGTGACTCTGAACACTCATTCAGAAGAAATACTCACCTCACCGGTTCTTTACCAACAGGTAGGATATCAAATCGATCTGTATCAAAGGGAACATCAGAAAACACCAAAGCTGTCAAAAAGCCTAGAAGCCTCAAACCACCCAACTTATCTCAGCCGCGCCAAACACGTAGCACCATGTTACGGAAGAGTAGGTTCAGTGAGGACTCTGGTGCAGACCATAGTGACATAAGTCCCAGTTCTAGCATGTCAGATTTGAGCTCTTCCAAAAACTTTCGCCGAGCTGGGTCAATGCGCGAGACGCGTAGCGGGGCTGTCTCTGATTCAGGTAGACGGACACCGGGGGAAAGAGGTAGGGGGCGTACTTCTGCATCGAATGCCAGGAATGGCGACTCCATTGGAAGAACGGACCATAGTCTTGGGTCCCAGATTGTTAGACATGCCCGCACTCAATCCATGCAGGATCAGAAGATGAAGGCAGCTGAGCCTAGGTCACGTCTTCCAACATCAGCCTCCAACAATCGCACCCCTTCTGGAAACCTGTCACGCAAAAGTTCCATCGGATCAACGGACAGCAATGTCAGTGGTGTACGGAAAACCACATCAGGTGCCTGGAGAAGGTACGACACAGCGGATGACTCGGACCACGATGTAGATAGTTACATAAAGAACGTCGCCACTCGCCGTACAACAATCCAACAGAACCACCAGAGTGAGGAGAGACATGCTGCACCGGTCATCCAGAGGCAGAAATCTAGCTCCTTGCAGAATCTTCAGACATCTCCTCCTAGGACATCACCAACACGGAAGGCACCTAACCTTCGGGTAGAGATTGCTCAGGCCAGTAACACGTTAGCACAGAATCTCCAGAGATTAGCCCAGGGAGAATCTATTAATGAGATACAAGTTGACAGGATTCCAAAGGAACAGGTAAGAAATAAATCAAAACATTATATCCATGTACATGTAGATCTAGTGTCAATCTATTTTATATTTGCAAAAAAATTTGGGGAGGGGGCAAATTTTACACCTTTGGTACCTGTGCTTTTGGGCATAGTAGATGTTGGCAAAAACTTAGTTTGAATTTGGTGAATGAGACACCCATATTTTATATTTATCCCTCATCAATCCTTCTTGTAGTTGCTCACAGCTTAAATATGGAGCTTAGTTCCCAGATACTGAAATCTTTGCTTAGCCTCACAAATGAGCTAGGCATAACCTCTTCCATTTCTCCTTTAAAAGCACACAATCAAGATTCAACTTTCAAACTATGTTAATATTCAAATAACATTGAAACGTTCTATTGCCTATAGCTTCTTGTACCCATGTTCATTTTGCTGGTGACTCATGAGATGATGACGGAAGTTTACTGTTTCCAACGGGATGACAGATTCAGGAATTGATAAGAGAAAACGGAAATCTGATAGTAACATGAAGATTCATTTTTTGTTTATTTGAAAGCTATGCTCTTTGTGATTTACGATAATTTTCTATTACAGACTACATTTATATGCGGTCAGAAAAGCATCTTAGAAGTGTTTAATAAAGCATGGGACATTCCAGAAAACAAGAAATAAATACGAATGGGATCATGACTCTTGATATTCAACTTAACTTGATGTTTTTGTAAATGTAGTACAGGTCTTTTTTTTTAAATAATAAATTAAGATAAATAATATTTAATCTTCTTGTACTAAGCCTCTTGTCCCTCTTTTATGCCCTCTTCATATTCATACATTCATTCCATTGATTCCAGCTCATATTTCATTTTGTGGTAAGTCTCTTTTCTATCTCTGTAATTCACTGTTCTGTGCTCGGCTGTGGTCTCATGGTACCCCCTCTGTATGCATGCTAGAGTCTGCTATGGGCTTACATTCCATAGGAATTAACAGAGTGACACAAAAATAGTTTTCAACATTTATACTTACCAGAAAGATTTCATGCAGCAAAGGTTTTATTATATTTTGATAGACACTAGTTGTTGAAAATCATTTGATACAATTTACAAGATACATTGTATCAATGCGTACATGTACATGTATTACACCTAGTATTACTCCTAGTGTTCATAAGCATTGTACATATATACATCTTTATATATCTTTAAAACAAGTTAACGTTATTTTAAAAAATACTCCAAATAATGATATGGTATGCAGATATGATAGTATTTACAGAGGCACTTTAGCATTAGTGGCTAATGAGA
Source organism: Paracentrotus lividus (assembly GCA_940671915.1). Classification (NCBI taxonomy): domain Eukaryota; kingdom Metazoa; phylum Echinodermata; class Echinoidea; order Camarodonta; family Echinidae; genus Paracentrotus; species Paracentrotus lividus. The sequence goes on from CALNVZ010000174.1 coordinate 21,996,999, forward strand.
AGAGGTTATTTAAAGTAATTTGTATAAGGCAATGAAATCTTTCTGGTAATCTAGTGAACATACTCAAAATGCTTGTGTCACTCAACTATGGGATTATATGCCTGCGTCTTTTGTAGAATCAATAGTAGTGGGTTAGCTGTGGTTGTGTAGAGTGCTAGCTAATGTAGTCCTTCCCTTGTAAACAGTCCCACACCCAGGAAATAATTATACCTTGATAAATCAACAAGTCCAATCTTATAAATGGATATAACATGTCATTTGAAAAGATGCCATGTTTTCATCAAGTGGATGAGTTAAGAAGTTGATTAATTGGGGCTGTGCTCAATAAGAAAACAAAGCTCATGAAATCTATATTTTTTATTTGTTTGTTTTTATGTTATTGATAAACCTACCTACTTTAATATCAGGTTGGTTAAACTACACATGTGCTGTACCTATAATGTTCCACTTATACCTGTTGTTAACAGAAAATTCAACTTCATTTTTTTTTTATTGTTGTTTGTGTTTCTAAGTAACATCCTTAAGTTTGCTCTTTCTCATTCAAATCAAATTGGAACAATGATGATTAGATTTAAACATATACTCTTGGATGTATGGAGTAGGAATATCAAATTTATCTTTCACTCTTTGATATTTTATGCATTATATTGGTGTACCAATATGTTTGTTTAAGTTTGTTGTTGTTTTTGGCATGATAGTGATTCCTCTCAAGTAATATGCATGTCATATTGATCATTTACTTGACCGCTATGACCAGTCATCAACTACTTCATATAATTAGCAAACCACATCCAGTCAAAGCCGGTAATATGCATATTCATAAGCTATAATACAAACATATAAAAAGCATGCCAATTCCCAGGAATAGAATCAAAGTTAATTTATTACAGCCTGAGCTGAGCCTGAGACGTATATGAGGCTTTAGATATTACTTTCAAATATTTCTTGAAAATAATAGTGGATGTATTATAAGTTTTTTTGTTTTTTTTTAATCATTAATTTGGTTAATTGTAGAGCTCTGTCCCTTAGATATACATGTACACACTATATAGTATCTATACTTCAACTATGTGATACCGTACTCTGGATTTTAATCAGGCATGCACTAAATTGGTCAGAAGACAGGAAGAATATATGAATATTCAGTATTGTGTAGTTTATGTTTCCTGAATGATAAATCTCTGGCTTTTGATAGTACTATCATTTCAACTTTCTCTTAAAAATACATGTTTATGTTTTCTCCCTCAATATCACTTTTTCATTTTCACATCTTTGTGTCTTGTTTTCTCATTCATTGTTCCATCTCTGAATCATTGTGATGATCATTCTCTTACCTTCCTATTTATTTGTTTATTTTTTGTTACCTTTTATTTTGAACTGGTTTTAATTTTACATGTGGCTACACAAACATGTATTTTCTGAGTAAAATATTTTATGTACAAAATAAGAGAATATTGTTTTTGTATATAAATTATAATCTGCAATGTTAATGTATGTACTCAATATAGCATGTACATGCACAAGTCTATGTAAAGGATATACATGTACACTTGTACGGTACACATTTAACATAAAGAATTGTAGAGATTAAATAACATATCCAGGTACTGTACAGTAGCATTACCTATGGAGGCAAGATAACTTTAAAGTTTTACTCGGACATATTAAACAAGTAATCTACCAAACCACTGGGATAAGCAGATTTATAGTATTTTGGGCAAAGTAGGAGCAAATTAACTAAATGCTGCTTTATTGAAAAAAAAATATATCCGTCATTCTTGAAGTAGAAGCTCCATTGGTATCACACTAATACCCATGAATGCATTTCACTTTACTTTACATCCTACATATATATTCGCAGTAGCATAAAAGCCATGTATATTTTAATTTTGCAGTATTTTTCATAAGATGAGAAATAGAAGTGATAACAAATTTGCTACATATAGTGCCATTTCAGTCACTATCGTGTGGTGATTATAAACTATGTAATGATATCTCATATAAAACACACAGATAACAAAAGAGATGCAATTGGCATTGTAAACATTTGATGGTGTACACATGTAGATATTTGTCAATAAATAACATGACTGAAATCCAGCATAACATACATCATATTAAAACCTTGAAAGCTAGTCTTTAATTGTTGATGCGAGATCCATGCCCCTTTTGTACATCCACCACTTATATTTTTTGTTTTTCATTTTACAGAATGATACATGTTGTTCCCTACCCATTTACACATTACAAATGATACTTGAAAGTTGTGTACAGTTATTCAAATTTTGAGTTTATTATTGGTCACATGCTTTTGTGATTTGAACTCTGATGATAAACAGAGTTTACTTCAATGTGCTCTCTATTCATACAAACAATTAAAAACTTTTTTTTTCTCTTCAGTGAATTTCTCTCATCTTTTCATCTGGTTTTATATTTCGGTTGTAACATCTTTTGTTGCTTCCTAAAAACACTTTGCACATTTGCTGTGTGTTATATTTGTTTGGGGACACAGGGAGGGGTGGGGTGTTGTACAACAAGTAAAAGTACACATTTTATTATGTAATATATGATTTGAATTATAGTGTGTTGAGAAATGTATCCTGCGTGGTTCTGGCATTGTATCACTCATTGTGTCTCATAAAAATACTTTATGAACTCTCTCATTGGTAGCCTGCCATTGAAGTGAACTTTAACCTCATGACTTTATATCCACTTGTGTTTGTTTAGCAAATGATGGACAACTTACTGAGTGAGGACTCTGTTCATCTAAGCAGACAGGATATATGGCAAGGTGAACGTCAACATCCCCAGGTACCGCTCCAAAGATCCTCATCACTCAGCTTTCAACCAGGTATTACATTTAGGATTTTCCTTGTTAACACTGGACAGTTCAGACTATATTACACCAGAGTTTTTATGAAAATATGAAAATGGGATTCCATCGGGAAACGAACTTGAGACCTCCTGATAACTAGACACATGCTCTACCGAATAACCTACAGAAAGCCCTATAGCAATGTTCATCCCACATATTATATATTTCTGCTCAGTTTCACCCGTTGTTCAAATTTACACCATTGTTTTGTTAACTATACAATCGTAAATCAAGAATCCCAATCACGATCCTTGTTGGAGAGAGTTTCTGCATAAAAACCTCACTGTGAACCAATCAGTATGGATATTTTAAATTTGGAATTGATCTCAACTCTATATGGTAAAAGGCACTGATGACCTATCTTTATAGACGTACCTAAGATAGGGTTCCAAAATCCAAAAGCTATCTCGCTTAATAAACCCATATTAAACCAAAATTAAAACCTACCTTAGGGCACCCCTGAGATAGGTTTGAGTGTGCAAGGCTTTCTATTGTGCACACTTTGACAAACTTAAAGCATGATATATTGCACCTACCTTAAAATTAAATTAAGAATATGTGTGCTAGAAAGGCTTTTGATAATTTGTCAGGGTGAATGCTTCTTATTTTTGCTAAGAACTGCAGAAGTAATTCCAAACTGACAATCGCCGTAGGGAATTTTTTTTTCTTTTCAGGAGTCAGTTTGGAGTAACTCTCATTGGTGTAACCAGGGTGTGCTATTGGAGTTATTGGAGAGTTGCATTACTTTTGCTTATTCATTGTGCTTCAATCTTGTAAATTCTTGTTATTGTGATCCTTATTCACTTCATTTGTCAAATTGTTCAGTTGTTACATACACAATACATAATTTTATTTGTGGGTAATTGGTGGTTTTCAAACTAGCTACTTTCTCATCCAATATTTAGACCCAACATCTCAAGGACTTCTACCAGACAGTACACCCGTTCACATCAAGAAGAAACAGTTTAACAAGTCTGAAGTGAGTATGCTTTCATGCTTTATGTGATGGTCACAACATGTTATAAGTGCAACACTTACAATATGTTGTGACCACTGTTAATACTTTGTCAAACATACATGATTTCATGAGCAGACCGTTGGTTCAGTAAGTAGTTGCCATTACAATCCAAGGGGGTTGGAACTGTTTATTGGCAATTTTTGGGTGAAGGGGATGGGGGGATCTGGTGAACACAACACATGTTGTGAAAGTTATGTGTAGGGGGACCTCAACAGTTGTTTCTTCATGGTCAATGAAAGAGGAAATGTAAGGTAGATATAATAAATATAATTGGGGTTTACGAATAAAAGAAGAATACAAAATTGTCTTTATCATTGAACAGGACTGCTGAATTGTCATGAATCCAAATTTGATTGATCATATGCCAAGTGTAGATATTGAATATAGGATTTTCATTATGATTATTATTGATCATTAAAAACTCCATGCTTCTGGCAAAAGAACCCCCATTTTTTTTTTTCACCCCTCCGAAATTCCGCCCTAAGCTTGCTTCCACAGAAATTATTATGCTTGCACAATTATTGGTATTCAATCTCTAATGAACCCAATATCAGTTTATAAAGTCATACACATTTCCATCAGTTGCATTGCAAGATTAATTAGGGTATTTTGAAAAGAATGCTGTAGGCCTAAAGGATGTAAATTTTGGTTTTAATGTTTTAGGATAACATAAGATATATTATATAAATTCAAAACTTACACTAGTGACAACATCATTTGTGATGCCTGCAACTGAGGTGTCTTTGTGCATTGTGGATTGCAACTCGATGCATACTGAAGCAATATAACACACAAGTTGTTTTATTTACTCCTTTTACATTCATGCATTCAGTCTGCAAGTGATTTGATCCTAACGACTCAGGTTGTTATTTCATGTTTGTCTGCGTTTGTTCCATTATATCCATTTCTGTTGTTCTGCATGGAACATTGTAGAATAGTAGCCACCTACATAATGAACTCTTTTTCTCACATTCAACTAATTCACCGTGACAAAAAGTAATCAATCAAATACATAGGGTCTTCTGAGAAGAGATTAAATGTATTCTTATTGATAAAGTTCATAGCCAAAAGATAAAATCTGTTAATAATAGTCAACGTTGTGATAGTGTATTGAATATAAAACTGTTTGTCTTTAATTTTTTTTTTTTTTCTTTTTTTTACAAACCTATTTTACATGTACTTTATTTATTTCCACATTTTGGGGTTGTAATTTGTACATATGCAAATCTGATTATATCTCTACCTTTTTAAAATTTAATTATTTACTACCAATTTTTAAACTAAGAGTACAATTTCAGATTTTTTGATAAAAATTATACTGATTTAAAAAAATTAAAAATCCTCAACATGAAGCCGTTTATATACATGTACAACAATTTGCAATTATTATAACAAAGAGACATGGGTTTCTATTTAATGTTTGGAACCAATCATTCATGGATCTGGAAAGGATAATAATTATGAAATATACATGTATATGACATTTTCATTCTATACTTTTTAATTGCTTGTACCGTTTTTTATTTCAGAAATCTATCTATCCTCCCTGCTACTATTATTGTTGTAACAATAACTCTAATTACTTTGACAATAATAAGTATATTACGAGGCAATTTCTCGCTTAAATGCCACTCGTGGGATTGGCAAAAGATGAACGCAGCGGGTCTAACACTGATTGATTTTTCCCTTGTTTTATTCATTGTTTATTTCTCCATCCCATATTGATATATTTGGATCATTGTAGAGTCAGGATCAGGACTTTGTAGTGAGTACCCAGCATGCTATACCCTCTTTGTTTCTCTCATAATGCATGACCAGTGCGCATTGTTCGCATGGCCTCATCAAGTGCTCTCATTTGCTCAAATCTCAATCATAGCATTTACCATTCAAGTAGGGTGCAATACTGCATCCAAATCGAGGGGGGTGTAGACAGGGTGAAGGTTTTATTTTGTAGCCAAAGGTCCTACGTTGGAATGTCAACATTTGGGGGTAAGAGTTAAAATCTGGGGGCCCATGTGTACTGTAAACAAATCAAATGAGTTAATGAGGAGGCATTTCATCTTATAAGCCATCTCATGTTATAAGCCAAAGGTACATGTAGAATTCATATTTACGAGTGTCAGACTGATGTAAATTTTTTTTCAAATCTTAAAATCATTTTAACCCGTTGTATACTAAGCCCGCATATATGCGGGCTGAAGAAACATAGAACATCCCTCTTGTCGACCGTTTATTTCACTCATGATTGCATAAACGTATAAAGAACTTATGTGATTTAAATTATCTGACATTTATCCATTTAAAGCTGTCTTTGTTTCACCTTTAAATGAAAATAATTTCTTGTAAGCATGCTTTAACAATCACAATTCATTCGGCTTTGTAAAAAGTTCTCAGTATGCAACGGGTTAAGCTGCGAGGTTGAATGGCCCTAATATGTAAATAATTAATGACAATTAATTGCACCGTTTTCCATCTCTTGTCCATGTAACTGTTGTTTGCCTTGGTGATATTTGTGGTGATATTTGTGAGGTGGGATAAGGGACTGTACTTAAGAGTATTGGTTGGTCTGGCAAGCTACTAGTTTACTGAATTAAGCTTGGAATCCGAGCAATTATGATCTTAATCTGGGGTTAGATTTTATTCTACATAAATCTACTCTTTGCAGGATTTCCGTGCCTGCCAAACAGAATTCCATTTGATTTCCTTTTTAAACATTAGCGTTATTCATTGGTCAACAGACCAAAATGGAGATAAAAATACCAAAGCAAAACCCCTGCAATTATGCTGTACTGAACAAAATTTTGTCATAATTAACACTTGACGTCATCAAACTGATCATAAAAATCAAAATCTAATACTGAGGAACTTTTTTTTAGGTATATGATGATTCAATATATCAATGACAGAGTTGATTATTTCACAGGTGTTTGGGGGGATTTGAGAACATATCAAAGCTTTTTTTTTATGGTACCTGTACCTATTTTTTTTTTTTCTTTCTTGTATTTATTCATTTTCATTCATTTTTTAATTTTTTATTTTGATTTTTCAAACTTTATGTTATCATTATGAATATTATTATTATTATTCTTCTTCTTTTTTTTTTTTTTTTTTTTTTTTTTTTTTTTTTTTGGGGGGGGGGGATGGAAGGTTCAAACCTTGAAGAGCTACATCTCATTAAAAAAACTTTTATTGCCAAACAAGATGTCAGGAAAAAATCTTTCATTTAGCTTATGTTAGGCTATAGTTGCATATTTCATTTTCCATTTTTGTTCATTTTCAAATTAGCTCAAGATAATAATAATAATAATAATAGATAAAGCATTTTTTTAATGCACCTTATAGATCTAGTAAAACTATTCATATGCGCAGAGGGAAAAGATAATATTTGTTTATTTGTAAACAGTATGTAACTAAAAAATTAAAAACATTCTATGTCTTTCAAAATATTTTCTTAATTTTCTGATGTACATTTACTTCCTAGATCATTAGTGGATAAAGCTAGTCATCTCCTTAAAATCATCATTCCATAATCAAATAGATAATATGAATATTTATCTTCATTATTACATTTTCACAGACATACATGTAGATAGACCATCTTACATATTCACATACCTTCCTCTTTTCATTTATAATTATGTTATATTTTTTCATGGGTTTATATTCAAATAAAAATGCAAACAGAAAAAAAATTTAGCTGTCATTTTGCAAAGAGGAAATTGTACTTAATAGTCATGAGAGATGAGTTATGGAAAAATTTTCAAAAGATCTCTGTAAAGTTTTGTTTCAAGCTCAAATCTGTACTGAATTCTTTTTGCAACGTGTTAGAAGTTAGTGCTGCCTCAAAAAGTGGGAGACTGTAATAGACCGAATAGAATTTAATGTTTTCTGTGACCATATGTACCATGAAATATACTTGTACATCAATGCATGCCATTTGTTATCTAAATGTTTTCATACATTTAATTTTTCTTCTCATCTTTTGTGCATTTTCAAGTGCTATGCTGTCCATGTACATTGCAAGTAACCATTACTGTCTTATATGTTGGTTGTTGTACAAAGAGAAATGATCATAATTATGATAAATAACTTTGCCATCAGTCAGAATAATGGGTTAAAGTATACATTTGGCATGCTTAAAAGAGTTCATTTTAGATATCAGAAACAAGCCAATTATGGTTATTATAATTTGGAAATCCTTTTAGCATAACTCCCCTGATGACGATAGCAGTTGAGAAGGAGGAGGAATGTTATGATGACATTTATAGAATAATGATGGTTGTGGTAAAGAAGATGACCTAAAGTTTTGATGATGATGATGATGATGATGATGGTGAAGATAATGGTGATAGTGGTAATTATGACTATATGATTATGACAAGGAAGATGGTGATGATGATGATGATGATGATAATGATGATGATGATGAAGGTTGTGATGATGATGATGAGGATGATAATGATGATGATGATGAAGGTTGTGATGATGAGGATGATACTGATGATGATGATGAAGGTTGTGATGATGATGATGAGGATGATAATGATGATAATGATGAAGGTTGTGATGATGATGATGGTGATGAGGATGATGATGATGATGAAGGTTGTGATGATAATGATGAGGATGATGATGATGATGAGGATGATAATGATGATGATGATGAAGGTTGTGATGATGATGATGATAATGACTATAAGGGAGATGATGGCAATGATAAGGATTATGATTATAAATCATCATGAAGTTGTTATTAGTCACACAATGTACCTGCTGCTAGAAAATTAACAAAGTAATTAATAGACAAAACAATGTATTAGTTCAATATCAGTTTTATGTTGTGTTACATGTACATGTATGAGATGCAGTAGTGTGCTTTGCTGCATGTGAAGCTGCTGTTCATTATTGTAAATTTTCAGCACAATTTCAATTTATTCCATAATATTGATTTCTGACTCATGATATAATATAATATATTATGCTGCAGTTGATCATTACACAAAATATGCAATGTGATCACGAAGAAAGCCTATATAGCCATGAGTTAGGAAGAATGAAGATTTAAAAGTAGAATTTGAAAATCAGCCTGATATGACGTAATTGGGTCAAGATTATCCTTGTGAAAAATGTTTCTGTGAATGATAGATGATAAATGTAGTTGTATCCAATGATGCATGGCTAATTGATTATGTGTACTTTTACTTTTACTTGTTCTTCATATCTATAAAAAAAAAAAAAGCTCAAGGTGCTACTTGACAATATGTGTGTCATGTAACAAAGTATAATTTTGTTATACTTTGCATTACTGCTGTTTTTTTGTTTACGCTGCAGTAACATTTCCACTGCAAGGTCCGTACGGTGTGTCAAAAACAGCAGTTTTGGCATATTTTGTGACAAACCACATTACCAAATTGGGCAAAATGGCTGTTTTTAACACCCCGTATTGGCCCGCAACGGAAAATGTGAGTTGTAGCATTAGTGTACATTGCTGGTAGTTGGATACTAAATTGATGATATGTTTTCTTTGTAATTTTGCAGTCCTTTGACAGCCTTGTCCTGTCTTCCATCAATCACCTGTCCATCAAGATGAAAGACTCCGCTGACAAGATTGCCTACAAACTCAAGTGAGAATGATCATATAAACTATTTGTTTTTGTTTCGGACTTCTGCAATTTAATTGATCGTCCTACATGTACATTATGAAATCACTTTTCCAGTTAAATTTTCCTTAATTCTGTACTGTACCTCCCTCAGCTTTTTATATTTTACGTTGTGTGTACTTCTAATATCATTGATGACAAACAAATCGTGATTTACCTTGATGTTGGGCTTGAAGTATACAAAACTTGTTTGCCCCTATATATGATTTATATGAATTTTTTTTTTTTTACATATCTTCTTAGTGCAAGTTAACCAAAACTCAATTAAAGTTTATTCTGAACTCTTTCCAAAACTACTTTTAAAGCAAATGTCAGCTAAGTGTAGTGGGATTTGATCTGGTAAATAAAAGAGTAGGATATTGAAACTTGTTTTAATGGTAGAAAGGGGGTCTGAATAGAATTTAGGAGCATATCCTGACCTATATTCTAAGCAGCTTTGAGGAATGCCATCTTTACATGACATCCTCATCATAATATCGCCAAGTCATGAAGATTTACAAAGGGTTATACCCCAACTACACTGGCAGACTGCCTCCAAACTGATAGAGTCTTTGGCCATTTATTCTAATGCTCATTGGTCTTATTGGCCTGTATACATTGCATCGGTGTGACTTGGTATTAACTTATTAGAGCTGAATCGGATATGTAGTGATATTATTTATATACACTTGGGGAACTGGGATTTCATCATCAAGGCTGATCAATCAACATTACCCCTCTTCCTCATAGGTGATGATTAGTTGCATGTTTATTGTCAAACATGATAGAATGTGTTTGTCATCAGCAGTATGAATTATAGTAAAAGAGGCAGAAACACCTAGAATCATTCAGTATCATTTAAATTTTGTCAGGTGACTGCTAATTCACCCTTTAAAGAATAAAATGGATTGCAATATGTCAAGGCTTCTCCTATACTCCATGTAATATGATAGAAAATTTGAAGATTAATATCTGCAGGTGTGATCAACATATTTACCTTACACTGTAACTTCAACTTATATTTACGGATAGATTGTTTGTAGGATATTGATCAGTGAAGAGTAATGATCCATAAAACTATTTTTCTTAGAAGTACAATATACTATGAATCTTCTTCTAGCCTCTGAATAGCTACAATGTACCATGACAGTGCTGAGCATTCAATACCTTGTTATTATCATTCTATATGGTTGCTTTCTGTTTTATGTTTCTGTTAATTTCACTAAAGCTTGACCTGTATTTAGGGTGCAATTATTCAATTATGCTTGACAATTGATGGAATGAAAGTAAATATGTTTCGCTCTGATTGTTTTTATCAGGAAACTACAGCAGCCCGGAGCCAGTGAAGATGAGTTATCTAAAGTCTTAAGAGACAGTGACTTTCCTCTCCTCAAGACAAACAATAAGGAGATTGCTGGAGTACTCCAGAATCTACGTAAAATGGAGAAAAGATTAGAAGGTGAGATGGGATGCTTTTTTCATTTTATCTGATACTACATGGTTTAAACCCATTTTGTCTACTAACAATTCGGTCTAATTTACCCTTGGTCTATTACATATTTGGTGAAATGACCACTTGGTCTTTTTTCTAATAGCCAAATTGTCTAATGGCACTTTCGTCTTTTTCCCAAATGAACATTTGGTCTATTATTAAACCATTTGATACAGGAATTGATTAATTGGTGTTAGACCAAGTGTACATTAGACAATATGGGAATTAGTCAAAATGGTAAATAGGTTGAGTGGCGATTAGACCAAAGATTAATAAGACAAATTGGTTGTAGACGAAATAGAATTAAATCATGTGGAATGAGACCAAACGGGCATTAGTGAAAGTTGGATGAGACAAAGTGGCAATTTACCACTTTCTCTTGGCTACCTTATATGTAAACAAAGTTGATTGGATGCACATATATGTAGTTTGTAATCTTCAATGTGCACTTGAATTAATTTTATTTGAGGAAATAAGATATGACACTGTCTTTTTATGCTTCTAGAAAGATGTACGATCGGTATGAATTACATGTATTAATTCTTTATCAAAATTACCTTAATTCTTTTTTTCTTTCATTCAATTCTACAAAGAATTTGAAACTTAATATTTACATATTGATACATAGATGTACAAGAAATACAGTTTTTATATAATTTCAGTAGGTCTTATATAAGAAAAAAGGTACACTTTCTTCTTTCATTAGGCTCATTGTTTCTGATATTGTACATTAAAAAGATTGGATTATTGTTATTTGCTTTGACAGAGATCCAAAACATGGTGGACCCTCGTAATGAGATCAAGCTCCCTGAGCAGCTATCTCCTGTCAATCAGATGAGACGACAATATGCCACAGAGTTCAACTTCTCTACTGCCTCCGACTCTGAGATTCCATTGGCCATGACCACAAGACACATGGGTCGTGCCCCAGTCAATTCGAGACAGAGACAGCAGCAACAGCAGATACAACAGCAGTATCATCAAGAACAGGATGAAGAATATTATCTATGAAATCCCATCTTAGGACTCCTGTGAACTTAGAATCAAAGACGGTTTGACTGGGTTCCAGCCAAACTTAGCCTTCAGAAGCAGACAGATACAGCAGCAGTACATGCAGCAGCAATATCATCAAGGACAGGATGAAGAATATTATCTATGAAATCCTGTCTCCTGTGGACTCGTGTGAAGATGATATCAAAGTCACTTTGACTTGTCCCCAGCTGAATTTAGCCTTCAAATGCAGAGACATATGTTGTCCTTATGAGGAGCAGCATCATGAGGCCAATACGTTGTACTTATGAGGAGCAGCATCAGGGTCATGATAAGCAGTATTATCAATAGAAGTCATTGGAAGACTTGAAAGACTTACCTGTCCTTGAGGACAACAAGGATTGGTTGCTCAGTATCAAGAGCATGACGATGTTTAGCATTACTTAAGAAATCCAATTGAAGTAATTGTAATGGTTGAGAAGTGAAACTTGATTCTACAAACTGCAAGTTTTAAAGGATTTTCAGTAATTCAAGATATTAGAAGCGTAACCATTAGCTTGACCAGCTTATCATGGGTTGCTGGTGATTTGGTGATGCACTGCTTAGATACGGTTATGGATTGATCAAATATTTGACATTGAAACATACAATATTTTGTATTGTATTCTAGTATGAAGATTTACTGGCTGTTTAGAAGCGTATATTATTATTATACAAAATGTTCTGTATAGATTAATACCAAAGTTGAATGAAGAATTTGGCGACCATCCTCCATCCTACTGATCATTTAGGAATATGCAACAGAATAATGAGAGCTATTCTTGCCAGATATTGTTCAGATATAACTTATGTACATGTATCTTATCAGTCATGATATTCATTTCCAATTCAAGGATTGAAGATTTGAGGATTACTCAACTCAATGTAATATTACTGTATGCACATGCCCTTAAACAGTCTCACTGCTGAGTCTCATATTGTGCAATGCATTCAAGTGCAGATTCATACACATGTTATTTCCCAGTTACATTGTCAGCTAATGAGTCATATCCCAATTGAAACAACCAGACATCTTTGTCTAACTACATTATATTTACTTAAAGAGAGAAATTGAGCATGTACATAATAATTCAGCAATGGGCAGATATACTTGAAAAAGAGAATTTGTGCTTGAAGGAAGTAAGAGTTTAGCTTTGTACAGTAAAGATGTGATTTCAAAACCAAAAATTAAAAACATTTCTATAGTTTCCAATTTTGAAATATGTAAATATGTCCATAGTCCGCAGTTTCAAAAAAGTAAACATTTCACAAGTTCCACATAAAATTTTTTATGAACAACACAAATAAACCTGTGTTTTATATACGAGGTAATTTGCTGGTCTGAGTTTTAGGACATCTACCCCTCGGACAATTACCCCCGACATCTATACCAACCCACAAGAAACTACCCCCTAACCATACCACCTAACTAACTCGTACTAATCTCGGGGGGGGGGGGATGGGGGGGGGTAATTGTGCCGGGTGGTATTAAATTGTCCAGCGGGGTAGTTGTCCTGATATGGCTTGGTTTCATACACCTCATCCTACAAGTAGATCTATTGGTTATCCGATTGCTTTAAAATTTGGGCTGCTTAATTTTGACTAGGCGTGTCATGTGTATTTAAAACTTCTATAAAAGAGGGCCAGATTACACACCTGCCTCCCGTTTAAAACAAGGGACTTGAGGTTTGTCAAGAGGTTTCTTTTTATAGCACCAACCGCGCCAGATCGCCCGTCAGCTTCTCTTTATACCGCCCTTTTCATGCACGCTATAGACGCTGGTAATATTTTTTTAATATATGTGATCAAACATGCCCACACTTTTTGTGCATTATCCATGGGAATGTAGCTGTCCCGATTCTGCACACAAAACAATGTATAATAAATTTGTATTTAGAGTATTTCTTATTGAAATGCCCTGATACACAGAAAACCCTTCCTTAGGGAATAAGCTGATACTTTTCAGTCTCTAATTTCTAAAGATCGTTAACAGACATGCTTGGTCCATCCTCATCATTATAATGAAATATGGGCGGTGTGCCTATTATTGGTTAAAACCATTAGTACAAAAAAAAATAAAGGGAACTATTGATTTGTGCCATGTTGTAGTGTTTCACATGTATATATACTGAAAAAAACGCTTGAAAAAGCAAAGCCCATCTGTTATCACTGGGGCATTTAATTCAACTCCACCACTATATCATGTATTGTAAACTGAAAAAAGCAGTGTTTCTAATCATGCTTCTCTGTATTTCTTTGAATTTTCTTATTCTTTAAACTACATTTATATCTCCGTACATTTATTCTCATTTGACAACTCCTTCAATTGCATAAATGCAAATAAAATACATGCAAACTGAATTTCATGTCTTCACAGAAGTTTTATTATATTGGCTTGAGTACTGTCATTCATCATTGGAAATACAAATGCATTTATAGATAGATATACTTTATAGTCCTATAATAAAATTCACTCACTCTTTCTCTTTAGTACACTATAATTGTAATCAAAATATCAAAACTCAGTATTTACTATGTACATGTTCTCTTTAACAAGAATAGATAAAATACTTACTTCAAACAGTTAATGTTTCATTTTGACAATAATTTTTGTTCTTTTCATATTTCATTTGCTCCGTGGTTAATTCAAGATGTAGTGTTACATGTAGGTAGAAGATTTCAATAAGGTTATTAGGTTATAAAGTGTTATGCTGAAATAAATATTTAATTAAGGAAAATGACTGGAAGCAATTGTCACTGGAGCAGATGTGATAGACTCTTTTCATAGCCACAGTCAAACATTGCCTATAAAAGTCCAATCTGTTGGGACTGAAGTAATGCTTCAACTAGGAAGAAATTCAACATAAGGAGGGTTAAAAACATAATATGAGGGAAAGATGACCTGAAAAGACTGTTGACATTAATATGCAAGGTTGTCTGTATTTTATTTCTCTTAAATGATTCTTGATAACTCCCTTTGTAACTCTCAAAAATTTATCAATATACAATTTATTTTATGTACTTTAGAATTTACATTACTAAAAGGTATAGAGTACTGAAGTGTTGAGTCATTATCGCCCGTGTCCCAGTTACTGGTTCTAAACAAGAAAGCCTGTGCATGAGGTTTCGCCGAAATGCCGGTCCAGCAATGGGCTAGACTCGGGCAACATACACAAACATTTTCGGTGCGATCATATTGCTATGTTCATGACAACACCTCCATTATGACATCACACTTCGGTACTTATAATTGTTACATATAGTTACAATCATTTGTAATTTCATCAGCTTAAGTTGAAAAATCCAGATAATCAGTGTCAATCGGCTGCATGGACCCACAGCTGGGGACTTGACCCCCAGACACCAACCTAAAAAAAAACCTTTCCGGACATTTATTCACCCCATTTTCCTATGGACTGCAATAGTGGTGGGTTTGCAAAACTGACAGCTTTATGGGTTGTTTTACAATCAGGGTATACCCATCTGTCTCATTTAAATTTCATAATGTTATCCAACGTATAGAAAAATAAAATCTCCTTGCATAATCTGATTTTTTCTGAAGAAAACATTATAAAAAAAATATGAGCAATGGTCACATAATTTGGTACATTCAGCTTAAAGTTCCCAGGTTATAGCATGTATGAAACTTTGGACCCTCTACAATGGTATTCTCTGTTCTTTGTTGTTTTATTCATTATCAGAATCATTTTTATGTCAGATTATTAATGACTTAATGGTTTATCAGGTATTGATCTCTATTCTATTTACTTTTTAGGGGAAATAATCTGATAAAACTGTGGTCTTGAATCCATTTGCCAAGCTGGTAGCGGTGTTGCAAGCTACATGTAGAATCGAACGGCTGAGACAGGAATAATCTCATAAAAAATTTATACTACATGTTCAATTTTGCTGCGACTTATGAGTCGTCTATGAGTCTTCAAAGAGCTCGGTGTTGCAAACTATTCTCAAACCTGTCTCAGGGCAGCCTGGTGAAATACCACTATAAGTACACGGTCTAGTGAAAGTGCAGGGATGTGCTTATAGTTTAGAATTATTCAACTTTAGTGAACAGATGCCAATTGTAAAGTTTCTGAGGTTGTGTACGTATAACCACTAATAACTATACCGGTAATTGAACAGGATGACCAACTCGGTAATGATGGTTGATACTAACAGAATGATACTGGTACAAATAATTAACAAAAGGAATAAAGGAACAATAAGAAAACCCTTGGAAGGATACCATCTGCCTCGTTTTGGTATTCTACCACTATGAGTGGACAAAGGAAATGAAAGATCTTAGAGAGCAAAGATTGGAGTGAAATGGTCATCAATATGGAAACCTTATAAGTAGTTGCATTCGGACCAAAGTTACACCATAACAGCGACGTGATTGTTTGAAGTTCAATCTGCACACATCTTTATACTACTTGGAAACTCCAGAGAAGATAAGAAAATGAAGTCCGCAAAGCTATCCGCTATCTTCCTTGTCATGATCTTGGCTTCAATGTGCCTCCAAAACTTTGGCTGCAGCTGGTGTAGCAGAGCAAGGTAGGAACCAATTTTTAGTTTGAATTTTTTTTTTAAAGACATAACAAGATAGAAGTCTCTGGGTTTTGTTTTTTGTTTTATGTTACTTTTTAGGGCTATTATATCAATTTGTAAAAGTTATATTTTTCCTACAATTCAATTTATTTTAAATCTCATGTCAATTACATTAGCAAAAAAACCTGCCTTACAGAAAATATAGGAAACAATTCCCTTTGAATAGTTACGCCAATTTTCATTCAGTGTCAAGAACATTTTACTACAGCAACGGCTTTTAACAAATTGACACCGAATAGGCTATATTTCTTCATCCACCCTTTTTTTTTTTTTTTAACAATAGAGATCTTGAATCCTCTTATTGTTTTCTTTGCTTTTTGAAAAGTTCTATTCTCCTTAGAAAAGATATAATGCAAAGAAAATATTAATGAATTTAATTGCATTGATAGAAGTTGATGAGGTCTATTTTATTCTAATTTTTTCCCTTCACAGGATTTATTGATTTTCAGTCTCAACAATTTACAGTTTCAAATTCAATAAGTCTATGATATTCAATTAATTATTTGACTTTTTGCTAAATGATACCTTACTGTTTTTTCCACACAAATAGACAAAGGACTCATGGACGAAAGAGCAAAAGGCGAAGAAGTAAATGGCCTTTTAATTTCTTAATCGTTACAGAAATTTGCCAAGATTTTTCATGGGTGTTTATTACAGACCTTTGATATACATGTAAAATACACGTAATTCACTTAAAGACATTTTCATTATTGTAATAGAACGCATGGGCCCATATTCTGCTATGAAGACTGAGTTTGTATGCTTCACAAATCGTACAAAGCTATTGTGCGACCCCGTGCGATCCTTTTGTCTGATGCGGATCACACAATAGATTTGCATGAACTTGCGACGCATTAGGCTACAACTCAGTCTTCATAGCAGAAAATGGGCCATGGTGTTTAATCACAAAGTTAAAAGTTCACAAGCATAATGTTTGACCTGTGAACCTTTCAGATTTTCTTTCTTTTTCCTTTCTTTTTTTTTTTCGGGGGGGGGGGGATTACATGTATTAGGAGCAGTACCATCTAATTCACCTGATGAATTATCCATTTGCTTGATGAGGATTAAAAGTGGCTATACTGGTAAAAGTACACAGGTCCAGGTAAAAATCAGGCTGACACTAAGAATCTTATTGTTTACGTTATTTATCAAAATCTTTCATTTTTTACCTTTAGAATACGTTATCACACTTTTTGACATGCCACTTCGAAAAACCACCTCATTTATGGCGCCCACTGAACATTTTATTTTTTTTAAAACCTGTAAATTAAAAAAACTTGCACCACTTCACACGATCCCGTATTTATCCAAAGTTTGCTGCCAGTGACGGCAATTTTCGATGTTTTTTATATGAACTAAAAATGAATCTGAATCTGAAGTTGATTTATCTTCAGTTCATGTAATCTCAGTTTCGTTCTAACTACTCTACACAGCATTGAAAGCCAGAGGTCTATGCGGACAAACATCGACAAAATCGGGCTTGCATGCTCAGTGCCAGTGGAGCACCTGTCTCATAATCAGGAAGTCTTGGATTATCAAATCCTGAGAATTTCATTTCTTATCTCATTTTTTTTCCACTTTCCTATTTTTTTTTAGTTACAATGGTCTCAACTGAATATTTGGTGATGAGCCAACCCATGCAATAATGGGTAAATGCTGTAATTCATTGCTTCTATCCTGTGTTAATCTTTTGGTATTGCTCCTATATAGAATAAATGAGAACTTGGCAGTGACTCAGCTTCAAAATG
>CALNVZ010000174.1:22017065-22034975 GCA_940671915.1 Paracentrotus lividus
CAATCGCAGAACTCGGT
Source organism: Paracentrotus lividus (assembly GCA_940671915.1). NCBI lineage: Eukaryota > Metazoa > Echinodermata > Echinoidea > Camarodonta > Echinidae > Paracentrotus > Paracentrotus lividus. The sequence goes on from CALNVZ010000174.1 coordinate 22,017,083, forward strand.
AAGTTTAAATATATCTAAATATTTTGAAGAGGGGGAAAATGTTATTTGCCTCCAAAAAATAAAAGAATTTTTTGACATTAACAATAGACATTTAAATTTTTTTTTTTAAACCTCAGCGTAGGCTATGTGTATGTGTATCCTTGTATTTTGGTTTGTAGTCTTCTCTCGATTTCTCTGGAAAACGAGATCTTATTCATTCCATCTGTTTTTGTTTTCAAGTACATTGCCTGAAGTAATCAAATTATCTATTCAAACAAATCAATGGTCAACAGTAAAACCAATCTTTCATCAATCAAAATATATCTTTATTCATTATAATACCATAATGCCTAGCTACATGTACTTCATTTGCCTCGAGAACATATCATTGTACATGTTCAAAGACTGCTACATGTACTCCTGCGTCGTGGGTAATCATGATCAAGTTTAGTCTTAATATTCATAAAGACTGGTCAAGAAGAGTTTTTTGAAATATGTGAAATTTAAATATGTCCTATATTATTTGTTGTACCATTGCACGTATTTGTTTTATAATGTTTCTTTCAGAAATCAGAGGATTATGCGATGAAGGAGATATTTGATTTTTCTATACGTTGGTTATTTACTTGATGAAATTGTTTTAATAATTGAGGACAGATAGGTATATTGTCCTTTAGATTGTAAAACAACCCGATAAATTGCTGTCAGTTTTTTGCAAACTCCACCACTATTGAATTTTTCGCAGTAGGGAAAATGGGGTGAATAAATGTGCGGAATAAGTTTTTTTTTTTTTTAGGTGGTCTGGGGGTCATGTCCCCCAGCTCGTTGGGTCATTGACGGCTCGATTTTTAGACTCACTTTGGATTATCTGGATTTTTCTAGACTCTAAGCTGTGAATTGCAAATGATTGTGAACTATATGTAACAAATTAAGTACCGTTGGTTGTCTGTCGGAAAGTGTGATGTTCATATATGGACGGTGTTGTCCATGAAGCATTAGCAATTGATATGCTAGTGTGGTGATTTGTAACGAAACAATGTTTTGTGTATGTTGCCCTGCGTAAGTCTAGCCATTTGCTGGACGGCATTTTCGGCGAAACTCATGCACAGGCCTTTCCTTGTTTAGAACGCAGTAACTGGACAACGGGCGTAATGACTCAACACTTAGTACTCTTATACTTTATAATGTAAATTCTAGAAGTACATAAATAAATTGTATATTGAATAAAATTTGAGAGTACATGAGGAGTTATCAAGAATCATTTAAGAGAAATAAAATACAGACCAACCTTGCATATTAAGTCACAGTCTTTTCAGGTCATCTTTCCCTCATATTATGTTGTTAACCCTCCTTATGTTGAATTCTTCTAGTTGAAGCTATTACTTCATCCCAACAGATTGGACCTTTTATAGGCTATGTTGGACTGTGGCAATGAAAAGAGTCTATCACATCTGCTCCAGTGAAATTGGCTCCAGTCATTTTCCAATAATTAAATATTTATTTCAGCCAATAAACACTATACTATTATACACCTAATAACTTATTGAATCTTACCTTCGTACTGTACACTACATCTTGAAATTAAAGCCACGGGCAAATGAAAATTCTGAAAGCAAAATTATTGTCAAATGAAACATTAACTGTTTGAAGTATTAGTTTTATTATTCTTGTTAAAGAGACATGTACATGTAAATACTGAGTTTTTTGATATTTTTGATTACAATTATGTGTTACTAAAGATAAAGAGTGAGTGAATTTTATATAGGACTATAAAGATATCTATTCTATAATGCATTGTATTTTCCAATGATGAATGACGTACTCAAGCATAAATAATAAAACTTCTGTGAAGCCATGAAATTCAGTTTGCATGTATTTTATTTGCATTTAATCTATTGAAGGAGTTTGCAAATGAATAATGTACGGGAGATACTAATGTAAGTTTAAAGATAAGAATAATTCAAAGAAAAGAGGACGGACATGATAGAAAACCTGCTTTTTACAGTTTAACAATACATGTATATGGTGGTGGAGTTGATTAACAAGTTCTGCCCAGTGTACAGATCGGTCTTTGCTTTTTCAAGCGTTTTTTTCTTCACTTTATATACATGTGAAAATACAAAATGGCACATATCAATAGTTTCCCTTTTTTTTTTTTTTGTTGTACTAATGGTTTTACCACATAATAGAGCAACCGCTATTTCATTAATATGAGGTGATGGACCAAGCCTGGTGCATGTTTGAAACTCTTTAGAAATTAGAGACTGTGTGAGGTATCACTTATTCCTTAATGGAAGGGGTTTTTCTGTGTATCAGGGCAGTTTCAATAAGAATACCATAAAACATACTTTTTTGTGTGTGCAGGAATCGACAAGAGCACATCCCATGGATAATGCAAAAGTGTGGGCATGGTTTGATCACATATTAAAAAAAAAAATATTACAGGGCTTATAGCGTTGCATGAAAGGGCGGTATAAATAGAGAAGCTGACGGGCGGTAATAAGGTAAGCTGACGGGCGGTAATCTGCTCTGTTTTTATAGAAGTTTTTAATACACATGGACACGCTAGTCAAAATTAAGCAGCCCAAATTTTAAAAGCAATCGGATACAACCAAAGATCTATTCCTGTTAGGGTGAGGTGTAATGAAACCAAGCCATATCAGGACAACTACCTGCGCGGACAATTTAATACCACCCGAACATTCCCCCCTCCCGTCCTCCCCCCCCCCCCCCGAGAAATAGGGTAGGGTAGGGTGTAAGGTTAGGGGGTGTTTCTGGTGGGTGGTAAGTTTTGTCTGGGGGTAATTGTCCGGGGGTAGATTGTCTATAAACGAAACCAAGCAAATTCCCTCGTATATAAAACACAGGTTTATTTGATGAAATGTTTCAATAAAAATTTTGATGTGGCTTGGAAATGTTTAATTTGGGGGCGTTACTTTGTTTTTGTTTTTCAAGGGCTTTTGGCTGTTTCTGTTTTTTTGTTTTTGGGCGTTGTGTGCGTTTTCTTTGTTCTGTTGTGGGTGTTTTATTATGTTTTTTTGATTTTTCTCTTTTGAACTGGGACTAGTGGAAATGTTTAACATTTTCAAAATTGGAACTATAAATAGAAATGTTTTAATTTTTGAAATTGGGACTGTTTGAAATGTGAAATATATCAACATTTCACAAACATGCAAGCACTATAGACACAATGTACATGTAAGGATCTGAGCACATTATGGCAGCTGCATAATCCTTGAATAAAAAAGTGATTGCGTTTATCGTGACTTTGGCACAGCTAAGTGTGTAGTACTAAAACTTGATTTGAAAAAAAAGGAATAAGTGTTAGAACGAAATCAATGTAATAATAATTTGTTGGTTACAATATGCTTTCAGCAGAATGTAGTGTGGTGATCAAATTTAAAGAAATTTTTAAACTTGGTTTTAAAGATATACGGTCAAAATTGTTCTTGGGGAATCATGAACATCTGCATTTTGAATAAATAATATCTGATGTTATTATATTTTCATTCTTCTAGTTGTATCAGAATGGATGATGTATAGTTCAGTGCAGTTCATCATTCTGATAACAATTGCTAAAAGGAACGATAACAGAAAGGATCAAAGATGATCATAAACTCTCATAAAATATACATGATATAATTGAAAGAATTTAGAATGGATGTACATATTTAAGCAAATAACTTAACACTTGCAGCTAATTTGAACAGTAAACAAAAGGTAAAGAAAGCAAATCCTTTATTGTTCAATACTTGTGTTTCTACTCATAGGCTGAACAATACTATATTTGGAAGAAAACAGGAAGGTTTTATCATTGCAAATGATATTGAATAATTGTGATCGCCGTGTAGAAATGAGATGTTTAGTGTAACTAATTCGTCTCTTAATACTATATTGAATCTAAATTTTTAGAATTTTGTTAATGTAATTGTTACACATGTGAATTTTAAAACATTAGATGCCATTATTGGCAATCCCCTAAGACAAAATATCAGATCGATGGCCAACTAACCTATATTTGAAAAAACATACACAGCCAATTTACAGGAGTGAACATGCACAAATATGATCTATCGCCTCTTGTTATCTCTAGTTCATGTGTTGGCACTCGCATGTATTCATATGATACAATTATATACTGTTCTCTTATAGCTAGAATAGATGGCTCTCCATACGATGACTTCACTAGATATATACCTGAACCAACTCAATTAAATGTTAATGCGAGCAAGTTACTTAAGTCTAGGTTTTTTCTCCTTTGCTTATTGCAATTGTTATGGTAAAACTAAATCATATACTAGCACCTGAAACATTTCATAACCATTGATTCTTAGCTATGGCGCGTGGCTAGGTTGAGGGGGTGGAATACTGTTGAAAGTGCAATTTCAAAGCTGTTTTAAATTCAGCGACCAGGATTAAAATGATGCTAAGAAGCCAAACAAATGTCGATGGAATGTATTTATCTCTATAGGTGTGACGCGGTTCGGTGACATGTATTATATGAATCAGGAATTGCTTTGGCTATAGCACATCTTTATGTACAATGTAAACTCTTATCTTGTTCCTTCAAGACAATTCTCTTTTGCATGTATATTTCTGGTCCCTTGCTGAATATTATGTACAGATGCTCCATTTTGCTCTCTCTTAAGTAAATATTATGTAGTTAGACTAAATGATGTCTTGTGTGCTTTAATTGGGTATTATCATTGCTGACAATTAAGTAACTGGGAAATAACATGTGTATGATCTGCACTGAATGCTTGCATCATATGGAGATCAGCAGTGAAGACTGTTTAACGGGCATGTGCAACTACAGTAATATTCATTGAGTTGAGTAATCCTCAATCTGCAATCTTGAATTGGAAATGATATCTGACTGATAAGATACATGAATAGTTATATCTGAACAATATTGCAAGAATAGCTTCTCATTATTCTGTGCATATTCCTAAATGATCATAGGATGGAGATGGTCGCCAAATTCTTCATTCAACTTTGGTATTAATCTATAAGAACAATTTTGTATAATATAAATATACCGCTTCTAAACAGCAGTAAATCTTCATGACTAGAATACAATACAAAATTGTATGCTTTCATGTCAAATTAGTGGTTCTGCATCATCCATAGAACCGTGATGTATAGGCAGTTTGCATCAATATACCAAATTTCACCAGAGCAACACACATGATTACTGCTGGTCAAGTGCATATGGTTACGCTTCTAGATATCTTTGAATTATTAATTGAAAATCCTTTTAAAACTTGCCAAAGTTTGTGAATCAAGTTTCACTTCTCTCATTGCCATTCAGCAATTACTTCATTTGGAATTTCTTAAGTAATGCTAAGGCGCATGTCATGAATCTCGGTTGATACTTTGAGTCTAACCCAATACTTGTTGTCTCAATGGAGGTAAGTCTTCAAGTCTTCCAAGAGTGACTTCTATTGATATGACTGTTTATCATAGACCCTATGCTGCCCCTCATTAGAGTAGTACATACGTATTGCCTCATGATGCTGGCTCCCCTGCATAGGACATACATAAATGTTCTCATGTTGCAGTTTTGATAAGGGCTAAGTTCAGCTGGGACAAGTCAAAGTGACTTTGAATATCTCGTTATTACGAGTCCAGCCGGAGACAGGATTCATAGATAATATTCTTCATCCTGTCCTGATGAATCGTATTCGTGTGCGCTTGGCATGTATCTGCGTGGTGGTCTGTTAGGTCTGTCTGACACTTCTGGAACGGCTAAGTTTGGCTCTGAAACTAGTCATAACCGTCTTGTACTAAGTATCAGCAGGAGTGCCTAAGATGGGATTTATAGATAATAATTCTCATCCTGTTCTTGATGATACTGCTGTAGTATGCTGCTGTTGCTGCTCGGTCTCTGGTCGTCGAACTTGACGGGCAGCGACCGTGTGTCTTTGTGGTCATGGCGAATGGAGCTCAGAGAGTCGAGGTGTAGAGAAGTTGAATCTCTCTGTGGCAATATGTCTGTTCGTCGATCGTTGACAGGAGGAATGGCTGCTCAGGGAGCGTTGATGCTCACTGTACGTCTGAGGAGTCCAGCTGTTTGGATCTCTGTCAAAGCTAGATAACAATAATCCAACGTCTTTTAATAAGTACAAAGATCAAGTAGAAACTAAATGAGCCTAATGAAGAGAGAGAAAAGTGTTACCGCTCTTTTTTTCTTATTAAGACTCTGAATATTGATAAAAACTGTATTTCTTGTACATCATGTATCAATATGTAAATATTAAGTTTTCAAATTCTTTGTAGAGTGCATTGATGAAAGAAAAAAAGAATTAAGGTAGGTTATTGATAAAGAATTAATACGTGTAATTTCGATGGGCACCAGATGCGTTCAGCGTTTCTTTTTGGAAGGTTATATCATTGTCTTTTTCTGAAAGGCCATAAAAAGACAGTGTCATATCTTATTGTTCCTCCTCAATACAATTATTCAAGTGCACATTGAAGATTAAAACTAGCATATATGTGCATCCAATCAACTTTTGTCTTACATAGTTAAGGATAGCCAAGGAAAGTGGTAAATTGCCACCCTTGTTTCATCCAACTTTCGCTCTATGCGCGCGTTGGTCTCATTCCAGCATGTTTATTTTACTTCTATTTCGTCTACAACCATTTGTTTTTAATCTTTTGGTCGAATCGCCACTCAACCTATTTACCATTTTGACTAATTCCATATTGTCTAATGTACACTTGGTCTAACACCAATTAATCATTCCTGTATCAATGGTTTAATAATAGATACCATGTTCATTTGGGAAAAAGACGAAAGTGGCACATTAGAAAATTTTGGGCTGATGTTAGAAAAAAAGTACCTAAGTGGTGCATTTCACCAAATATGTAGCAGACCAATTGGGTAATTAGATGACCTTGATATTGTTAGTAGAGCAGAATGGGTTTGAAACTCCATGTAGTATAAGATAAAAATGTATAAAGCATCACCATTGTCATCTTACTAACGATTTTCTGTTGACCTCCGCATTTTACGTAGATTTGGAGTACTCCAGCATCGTCCTTATTGATTGTCTTGAGGAGTAGGAAAGTTTACTTGTCTTGTCTCTCAACAACAACAACGCCCTTCTTTACCGTGTGATGGAGTGAACTTAGAGTAGGAGATAACGACAGTGACTTTCCTCTGCCTCAGACAAACAATAAGGAGATTGCTGGAGTACTCCAGAATCTACGTAGGGGAGAAATTTAGACTCATAGAAGAAGTGAGAGGGGATGCTTTTTATCTCATTTTATCTGTATACTACATGGTTGATAAATCCCATTTTTTGTCTTACTAAACATTCGGTCTAATTTTACTTGGTTATTACATATTGGTGAAATGACACTTGGTCTTTTTTTTTAATAGCAAATTGTGCTATGGACTTTCGTCTTTTTCCGCAAATGAACCATTTGGTTTATTATTAACCATTTGAATACGGAATTGATTAATTGGTGTTAGACTCCAAGTGTACATTAGACAATATGGGAATTAGTCAAAATGGTAAATAGGTGAGTGGCGATTAGACCAAAGATTATAAGACAAATTGGTTGAGACGAAATAGAATTAAATCATGTGGAATGAGACAAACGGGCATTAGTGAAAGTTGGATGAGACAAAGTGGCAATTTACACTTTCTCTTGGCTACCTTATATGTAAACAAGTTGATTGGATGCACATATATGTATTTGTATCTTCAATGTGCACTTGAATTAATTTTATTTGAGGAAATAAGATATTGACACTGTCGTTTTTTTATGCTTCTAGAAAGATGTACGATCGGGTATGAATTACATGTATTAATTCTTTATCAAAATTACCTTAATTCTTTTTTCTTTCAATTCAATTTCTACAAAGAAATTTGAAACTTATTTTACATATTGATACATAGGATGTAGCAAGAATTACAGTTTTATATAATTTTTCATGTAGGTCTTATATAAGAAAAAAGGTACACTTTTTTCTTTCTTAGGCCATGTTTCTGATGATTGTATATTAAAAAGATTGGATTTTGTTATGTGCTTTGACAGAGATCCAAAACATGGTGGACCCTGCGTAATGAGATCAAGCTCACCTGAGCAGCTATCTCCTGTCAATCAGATGAGGAACGACATAATGCAACGATCAACTTCTCTAGCTGCTGCCGGACTCTGAAGATTCCATTGCCATGACACAAGACACATGGGTCGTGCCCAGTCAATTCGAACAGAGACAGTCAAACAACGCAGATACAACAGCAGTATCATCAGAAACAGGATGAAGAATATTATCTATTGAAATCCCATCTTAAGGACTTCCTGTGACTTAGAATCAAAGACGGTTGACTGGTTCCGAGCCAAACTAGCCTTCAGAACAGACAGGATCAGCAGGAGTACATGAGGCAGCAATATCATCAAGGACAGGAAATGAGAATATTATAATCTATGAATCCTGTCTCCTGTGGACTCGTGTGAAGATGATATCAAAGTCACTTTGACTTGTCCGCAGCTGAATTAGGCCTTCAAATGCAGAGACATATGTTCCTTAAGGAAGCGATGCATCAGAGGCCAACGATGTACTTATGAAGGAGCAGCATCATGGTCATGATAACATAATTATCAATAAAGCATGAAGACTTAAAGAAAGACTTACCTGCTTTGAGGACAACAGGATTGGTTGCTCAGTATCGAAGAGCATGAACATTTAGCATTAGTTAAAAATCCAATTGACAGTAATTGTAATGGTTGAGAAGTGAAACTTGATTCTACCAAACTGCAAGTTTTAAAAATTTTCAAGTAATTCCAAGATAAATTAGAAGCGATACCATTAGCTTGACCAGCTTATCATGGGTTGCTGGTGATTGGTGATGCCTGCTTAGATACGGTTATGATTGATCAAATATTGACATTGAAACATAAATATTTGTATTGTATTCAGTAATGAAGATTACTGGCTGTTAAAGCGTTTATTATATTATACAACAAATGTTCTGATAGATAATACAAAAGTTGAATGAAAGAATTGCGACCTCCTCCCATCCTACTGATCCATTAGGAATATGCAACAGAATAATAGAGCTATCTTGCAGATATTGTTCAGTATAACTTTGTACATGTATATCTTATCAGTCTATAATTCATTTCCAATTCATGATTGAAGATTGAGAATTACTCAACTCCAATGTAATATTACTGTTGCCACATCCCTTAAACAGTCTCACTGCTGATCCATGATTGTGCAATGCATTCATGCAGATCATACCACATGTTATTTCCCAGTTTAACATTGTCAGCTAATGAGTCATATCCCAATTGAACAACCAAAAAGACATCTTTGTCTAACTACATTATATTACTTAAAAGAGAAATGAGCATGTACATAAAATTCAGCACATGGCAATATACTTGAAAAGAGAATTTGTGCTTGAAAAAGTAAGAGTTTAGCTTGTACAAGTAAAAGATTGCTAATAGCCAAAGCCATTCTTCATAATCACATGTATAGAGATTAAATATGATGTATTATTGTGCTGACAGTTGTTTGCTTCTTAGCATATTTATTGTCCTGAATTTAAAACAGCTTTGAAATGACTTTCAACAGTATTCCCATAGGGCTCGCGCCATAACTTAGTCTGTTATGGAATGTTTTCAGGTGCTATATTGTCATTATTTGTACAATCCAATTGCATAAAGAAAAAGAGAAAATACATGAACTAATTAATTTTGATTTAAATTTAATAGTTGTTCAATGTATATATTTCTTATGAAGTTCATCGTATGAGGGGTTTTTCTTAGCTATAAGAGAACAGTATATAATGTATCATATAATTACATGCATGCCAAATGAACATAGAGATAACAGAGGATAGTTCACATATTTGTGGCTATGTTTCATTTCCTCTTAATTGCATGTTATATTTTTTTTTTCAATATAGTTAGTTGCATGAATCTGATATTTTGCTTGGATTGCCAATTTAATTGGATCTTTAATGGTTTTAAAATCCTGTGTAACAGTCTATTAACAAAATTTAAAATTTAGATCAATTAGGATTAAAGAGAGAATAGTTACCACTAAACATCTCATTTATTACACGGCGATCACATTTTTTTTATTCATTTGGAATGATAAAACCTCCTGTTTTCTTCAAATATAGTATTTTAGCCATGATAGAACAAGTACTTGAAAATAGGATTTGCTTTCTTTCCTTTTGTTTACTGTAAATTAGCTGCAATGTTTATATTTTTGTAAATATGTATCATTCTAAATTTTTATTTATCATGTATATTTTATGAGAGTTTATGTTATCTTTGAGCCTTTTTTGTTATCGTTCCTTTTAGCATTGGTTTATCAGAATGATGAACTGCCTTGAATATACATAATCCATCTGATACCAACTGAAGAATGAATTAATAATCAGATTTATTTTATTTAAATGAGATGTTATGTTCCCCAAGAACAATTTTGACCGTATTATTTAAACCCAAGTTTTAAAATATCTCTTTGATAATTGTTGATATCACATACATTTGCTAAGCATTTGTAATCCACATTATTTTCATTGATTTGTAACATTCTTTTTTTTAAATAAGTTTTTTGTACTAACATTTAGCTGTGCAAAGTGATCGATAACGCAATTCACTTTTTAAAGGATTTATGAGGCTGCCATAATGTGCTCAGTGCCTTACATGTACATTGTGTCTATAGTGCTTGTGTTTGTGAAATGTTGATATATTCACATTTCAAAAGTCCCAATTTCAAAAATTAAAACATTCTATAGTTCCAATTTTGAAAATGTAAACATTCCATAGTCCCAGTTTCAAAAAGTTAAACATTTCCAAAGTCCACATCAAAATTTTTATTGAAACATCAAATAAACCTGTGTTTTATATACGAGGTAATTTGCTTGGTTGGTTTTAGGACATCTACCCTGGACAATTACCCCCAGACAACTACCACCCACCAGAAATCTACCCCTACCCTACACCTAACCCTACCCTATTTCTCGGGGGGGGAGGAGGGGGGGGGGTAATTGTCCGGGTGGTATTAAATTGTCCAGGGGGTAGTTGTCCTGATATGGCTTGGTTCCTACACCTCACCCTAACAGAATAGATTTTTGGTATCCGATTGCTTTTAAATTTGGGCTGCTTAATTTTGACTAGGCGTGTCATGTGTATTAAAAACTTCTATAAAAAGAGAGGCAGATTCCGGCCCGTCAGCTTACTCCTTATAACCGCCCGTCGCTTCTCTTTATACGCCCTTTTCATGCACGCTATGCCCTGTAATATTTTTTTTAATATGTGATCAAACATGCCCACACTTTTGTGCATTATCCATGGGATGTAGCTGTCCGATTCTGCACACACAAAAAAGTATGTTTTATGAGTTATTTCTATTGAAATGCCTGATACACAGAAAACCCCTTCCATTAGGGAATAAGCTGATACTTTTCACACAGTTCTAATTTCTAAAGAGTTCAAACATGCACAGCTTGGTCATCACCTCATTATATGAAATAGCGGTGTGCTCTATTATGTTGGTAAACCATTAGTACAACAAAAAAAAAAAAAGGACTATTGATTATGTCATTTTGTATGTTTCACATGTTATATAAGTGAAGAAAAAACGCTTGAAAAAGCAAGCCGATCTGTTATCACTGGGCAGAACTTGTAATCACTCCACCACCATATACATGTATTGTAAAACTGAAAAAAGCAGTGTTTCTAATCATGTCCTTCCTCTGTATTCTTTGAATTATTCTTATTCTTTAAACTACATTTAGTATCTCCGTACATTTATTCTCATTTGACAACTCCTTCAATTGCATAAATGCAAATAAAATACATGCAAACTGAATTTTCATGTCTTCACAGAAGTTTTATTTATTTATTGCTTGAGTACTGTCATTCATCATGAAAATACATGCATTTATAGATAGATATACTTTATAGTCCTATAATAAATTCACTCACTCTTTCTCTTTAGTAATACTACAATTGTAATCAAAATATCAAAACTCAGTATTTACTGTACATGTTCTCTTTAACAAGAATAGATAAATCTTACTTCAAACAGTTAATGTTTTTCATTTTGACAATAATTTTGCTTTTCATATTTCATTTGCTCCGTGGCTTTAATTCAGATGTAGTGTTACATGTAGGTAGAAGATTTCAATAAGGTGTATTAGGTATAATAGTGTTATGCTGAAATAAATATTTAATTAAGGAAAATGACTGGAAGCAATTGTCACTGGAGCAGATGTGATAGACTCTTTTCATAGCCACAGTCAACATTGCCTATAAAAGTCCAATCTGTTGGACTGAAGTAATAGCTTCAACTAGGAAGAAATTCAACATAAGGAGGGTTAAAACCATAATATGAGGGAAAGTAACCTGAAAAGACTGTTGACTTAATATGCAAGGTTGTCTGTATTTTATTTCTCTTAATGATTCTTGATAACTCCTTTGTACTCTCAAAAATTATTCAATATACAATTTATTTTATGTACTTTAGAATTTACATTACTAAAAGGTATAGAGTACTGAAGTGTGATGTCATTTATCGCCGTTGTCCCAGTTACTGGTTCTAAACAAGAAAGCCTGTGCATGAGGTTTCGCAAGCGAGCATGGGCTAGACTCGGGCACATACACAAACATGTTCGGTGCGATCATATTGCTATTGTTCATGACAACACCTCCATTATGACATCACACTTCGGTATTATTTGTTACATATAGTTCACAATCATTTGTAATTTCATCAGCTTAAGTTGAAAAATCCAGATAATCAGTGTCAATCGGCTGCATGGACCCACAGCTGGGGACTTGACCCCCAGACCACCTAAAAAAAAAAAACCTTTCGGACATTTATTCACCCATTTTCCCTATGGACATGCAATAGTGGTGGGTTTGCAAAACTGACAGCTTTATGGGTTGTTTTACCAATCAGGGTATACCCATCTGTCTCATTTAAATTTCATAATGTTATACAACGTATAGAAAAATAAAATCTCCTTGCATAATCTGATTTTTTCTGAAGAAACATTATAAAAAAAATATGAGCAAATGGTCACATATTTGGTAACATTCAGCTTAAAGTCTCCAGGTTATAGCATGTATGAAAACTTTGACCTCTACAATGGTATTCTCTGTTCTTTGTTGTTTATTCATTATCAGAATCATTTTTATGTCAGATATTAATGACTTAATGGTTTATCAGGTATTGATCTCTATTCTATTACTTTTTAGGGGAAATAATCTGATAAACTGTGGTCTTGAATCCATTTGCCAAGCTGGTAGCGGTGTTGCAAGCTACATGTAGAATCGAACGGGTGAGACAGGAATAATCTCATAAAATTATACTAACATGTTCAATTTTGGCGACTTATGAGTCGTCTATGAGTCTCAAGAGTTCTCGGTGTTGCAAACTATTCTCAAACTGTCTCATGGCAGCCTGGTGAAATACACTATAAGTACACGGTCTAGTGAAAGTGCAGGGATGGCTTATAGTTTAGAATTATTCAACTTTAGTGAACAGATGCCAATGTAAAGTTCTGAGGTTGTGTACGATAACCACTATAACTATACCGGTAATTGAACAGGATGACCACCGGTAATGATGGTTGATACTAACAGAATGATCTGGTACAAATAATTAACAAAAGGAATAAAGGAACAATAAGAAAACCCTTGGAAGGATACCATCTGCCTCGTTTTGGTATTCTACCACATTCCATGGTGACAAGGAAATGAAAGATCTTAGAGAGCAAAGATTGTTTGTGAGATGGTCATATGCAATCTTGGAAACCTTATAGTAGTTGCATTCGGACCAAAGTTACACCATAACAGCGACGCTGATTGTTTGAAGTTCAATCTGCACACATCTTTATACTACTTGGAAACTCCAGAGAAGATAGAAAATGAAGTCCGCAAAGCTATCCGCTATCTCTTTGTCATGATCTTGGCCTTCAATGTGCTCCAAACTTTGGCTGCAGCTGGTGTAGCAGAGCAAGGTAGGAACCAATTTTTAGTTTGAATTTTTTTTTTTAAAGACATAACAAGATAGAAGTCTCTGGGTTTTGTTTTTGTTTATGTTACTTTTTAGGGCTATTATATCAATTGTAAAGTTATATTTTCCACAATGCTTCTCATTTCATTTTAATCTCACTGATTAGTGGCATCTCATCAATAGAATACTTGATTGTTGTTTTTTAATTGTACATATAGAATAACATAATATCACTCACTCATATTTAATCCGATGTCAAACATTAGCAACAAAACTGCAACAGAATATAGGAACAATTCCTTTGAATAGTACAGCAATTTCATCCATGTACAAGAACATTTTACTACAGCACGGCTTTTAACAAATTGACACCGATAGGCTATATTCTCACTCCACCCTTTTTTTTTTTTTACAAATAGGATCTTGAATCCTCTTATTGTTTTCTTGCTTTTTGAAAAGTTCTAATTCCCTTAGAAAAGATATGAATGCAAGAAAATATTAATGAAATTTAATTGCATTGTATTAGAAGTTGATGAGGTCTATTTCATTCTAATTTTTCCTTCACAGGGATTTTATTGATTTTCAGTCTCAACAATTTACAGTTTCAAATCATGAAGTCTATGATATTCAATTAATTATTTTGACTTTTTGCTAATGATCCTTACTGTTATTTTTCCACACAAATAGACCAAGGACTCATGGACGAAAGAGCAAAAGGCGAAGAAGGTAATGGCCTTTTAATTTCTTATCGTTACGAAAATTTGCCAAGATTTTTCATGGGGTGTTTATTACAGACCTTTGATATACATGTAATAACACGTAATGTCACTTAAGACATTTTCATTATTGTACCTAGAACGCATGGGGCCCATATTCTGCTATGAAGACTGAGTTTGTATGCTTCAAAAATGTACAAAGCTATTGTGCGACCCCGTGCGATCCTTTTGTCTGATGCGGACCACACAATAGACTTTGATGAACTTGCGACGCATAGGCTACAAACTCAGTCTTCATAGCAGAAAATGGCCATGGTGTTTCAACCACAAAGTTAAAAGTTCACAAGCATAATGTTTGACCTGTGATACTTTCAGATTTTCTTTTCTTTTCCTTTTCTTTTTTTTTTCGGGGGGGGGATTACATGTATAAGGAGCAGTACCTCTAATTCACCTGATGAATTATCCATTTGCTTGATGAGGATAAAAGTGGCTATACTGGTAAAGTGCACAGGTCCAGGTAAAATCAGGCTGACACTAAGGAATCTTATTGTTTACGTTATTTATCAAAATCTTTCATTTTTTACTTTAGAATACGTTATCACACCTTTTGACATGGCCACTCAAAACCCCTTATTTATGGGCGCCCACTGACATTTTATTTTTTTTAAAACCTGTAAATTAAAAAACTGCACCATTCACCACGATCCCTCGATTTATCCAAAGTTTGCTGCCAGTGGACGGCAATTTCGATGTTTTTTTATATTGACTAAATACATGAATCTGAATCTGAAGTTGATTTCTATCTTCAGGTTTATGCCATGTTCTTATAGCTTCTAATCACTCAAGCATTGAAAGCCAAGGAGGTCTATGGACAAACATCGACATAAGGGCTTGCCATAGCTCAGTCAGTGGAGCACCTGTCTCATAATCAGGAAGTCTTGGATTCAAATCCTGAAGGAATCTCATTTCCTTTGCTCAGTTTTTTATTTTTCCACTTTTCCTAATTTTATTTTTAGTTACAATGGTCTCAACTGAATATTTGGTGATTGAGGCCACCCATTGCAATAATGGGTAAATGCTGTAATTCATTGCTTCTATCCTGTGTTATCTTTTGTATTGCCCTGATATGAAGTAAATGAGAACTTGGCAGTGACTCAGCTTCAATGCAGAACTCGGTAAGTTTAATATATCTAAATATTTTGAAGAGGGGGAAATGTTATTTGCCTCCAAAAAATAAAGAATTTTTTGACATTAACAATAGACATTTAAATTTTTTTTTTAAACCTAAGCGTAGGCTATGTGTAGTGTGTATCCTTGTTTTTTGGTTTGTAGTCTTCTCTCGATTTCTCTGGAAAACGAGATCTTATTCATTCCATCTGTTTTTGTTTTCAAGTACATTGCCTGAAGTAATCAAATTATCTATTCAAACAAATCAATGGTCAACAGTAAAACCAATCTTTCATCAATCAAAATATATTCTTTATTCATTATATACCATAATGCCTAGCTACATGTACTTCATTTGCTCGAGAACATATCATTGTACATGTTCAAAGACTGCTACATGTACTCCTGCGTCGTGGGTAATCATGATCAAGTTTAGTCTTAATATTCATAAAGACTGGTCAAGAAGAGTTTTTTTGAAATATGTGAAATTTAAATATGTCAAAACTTCTCCCTCTCTTCTCTGATTTTCACAATTTTTTTTCACCAACCTGTAGGCATATTTTGAATTGATCTTGTGAAACCACTGTAATTCTGGACCCTTTTCTCTTCAGGAACACACTATCTAATGTCTAAGGCCTATATAGTTTTGGATTATGCTATACTAAAATGTTCAGATTTTCACAACGGATAAAGCGTATTGTGATTATATTTCTTGTATAAAAATAAACACCTAATAATAATTTATTTTGATTAATCATATTACCAAATCTGAATAAATATAGTTTGAAAGGATTTACTCCATCCAATTCATATTTAAACATACCTAAATGTATAATAAATGTGTACCGCGGTACTTAAATTCTAGCCAGTACTCTTGTCAGAAAAGTGGATTGATGATTATATACAAATCAATTTCAAAGAGCGATTTTTTTCTAATTTTCTTACATATTTCTACTGTAGAAGCTGTTGGTGAGATTGTTTCATCAGGTAAGTTGTTATATCTTGCATTATAACAATGGTGATAATAAGCAAATAATCACCGTTGATTCAAATGATAGGCAAACTATCACTTCCCAGGCTGCTGGATGCTATCCTCTTCGAAGCAAAGCTGAGGAGAGATAGCGTGTACATCCAGCTTGCCAAGGAAGTGATAGTTTGACTATCACTTGAAATCGAGAGGTGATTATTTATCTGCGTTAAAATTAAGTTTCGATACCAAAAAACATGGAATTCGTCAATGCCTGCGCTTGTAATTGTAAATAAACGCGTACAAATAAGTGCGTGCAATTTTTTTAGCGCGTAGGCCTATGAATTGTTACGTAACAGAAGAATTTGAAAGGGAATTGTTACGTCACAGAGGAATTTATCTGTCGTTGCAAGTGATCCTAAAAATAATTGATAACGTGTTATGGCTCTAGATGCTCTATGGGCAGTGAAGTGATCAGCGAAACTCAAAGGTACTGTCACTGCAAGTGAATGATTGATGATGGGAAAACTAAAATTTATCATGTGATTGACTTTTTGACCAATCCTGTTGCAACATTCTTAGTATGTGGAATATAATATAATACAATAATAATAACTATAATAATAATGATAAATATAGCAAGCTCTCCAAGAGTACAAACAGAAATTAGTGATACTATTTATTATAATAAATATAATTGAACAGCCTGTCTTTCTGCATTGCTGGAACATGACGCTAGGTTCGTAAACACAGTGGACAATAATTGTTTCTTATTTTGTAAATCAACTGAAATATTTTGCATTTAGAAGAGTTTCCTTGTTGCCAGTCTATTTACACTGGCAAATTTTATGAGAAAGTTAGGAGAAATTTAAGGTCTACTGTTTTTTGTTTTGTAATTATTATTTTTGAAGGGGTTAAAAGAAATTTAAATGTTAGAAAGAGCAACGATAAAATTACAATTGGATATCAGCTTATATTCTAATAAGTTGTTATGTCTACATGTAATTGCTCAATTTGTCTCGATTTTCTGAGTTGCAATCGAAGCATTTATTTATTTTTGAACATCAA
>CALNVZ010000174.1:22042092-22053747 GCA_940671915.1 Paracentrotus lividus
GCTGTGTTTTAATTGCCTGAAGCCAGGACACATAACCTCAAAGTGCAAGCTCGACAGAACGTGCTCAGTGAAAGGATGCACTTTGAAACAACCAAGTTTTTACATACTAGCAAGCAGGCGAAGCCCAGCACTGGAGACAAGAGTGGTTCCAGTAAGAAGGATGAGAAAGTTGGGAATCAGCGCAGTTCTCCAACCCAGACTGATCATGGAGAGCATGTTGGTCAAGCTGCTTCATCGCATGCGAGTAGCTACAGAGAAAGTAGGAGATTGAGAGTCGCTCTACCAATCATCCCAGTAAAGGTGAGAGCAGCTAATGGAAAGACTGCAGTGGACCTTTTGCTCTCCTGGACAATGGGTCTACCAACTCATTCTGCCTAAAAGAGTTAGCTGAGAGGCTAGACATAAAGGGTAGGAGCAGATTCTCTCTGTTTCTACTTTGGAGAAGAGAGGCAGTGAAGTAAAGTGTGAAGTGGGTCCGGATTGGCCTCTGACGTTGAATTAGATGTGGAGGCTTACACTCGTCGAAGCTGAATATTAGCATGGAGAACATGGCGAGAGAAGCGGACATATCTCAGAGTCTCCATTTGCAGGATCTGGATCTTCCTGTTACCAGCTACAGTCAAGTCACCATGCTAATAGGACAAGATGTCCCTGAGGCACTGATGCCTCTGGAAGTGAAGTCAGGCAGACCTGGTGACTCTCTTGCCGTCAAGACAGTGCTTGGATGGACTCTTAATGGGCCTCTTGGATCCAACAGGTCTGGAGATCAGCAATAATGGAACCAGTTGTGAAGTAAACTTCATCGACTTGGAGAGTGCCTTGACGAGCAAGTTAGAAGATTCTGGGAGATCGAAGGAAATGGGTTTCCAAGGAGATAAGCCAATGTCTCTAAATGACAAAAGACGATCGAGATCTGGCAAAAACAATCAAGAAGGTCGATGGTCACTTTCAACTGGCCATTCCATTCAAGGAAAGCCCGCCTCAGCTTGAGAACAAAGAAGTGTTGCTGAGCAAAGACTCAACAGTCTTGGAAGACGATTGAGATCAGACCCAGAATTGAAAGGAAAATACAAGGATGGAATGGAAGATCTAGTCCAGAAAGGATATGCTGAAGAGGTGATTAATGATGCTGAGAAGCGGCACGGAGCCTGGTACATTCCACACCACCCCGTGTTCCATCCTAAGAAGGGCAAACTTCGTATCGTCTTTGATTGTGCTTCCAAGTTCAGAGGCAAATCCCAAATGATGTCGTCATGCAAGGACCAGATCTCACCAATAATCTATTGGGAGTCCTTCTTAGATTCAGGCAGTCACCTATTGCCATTATGGGTGATATTGCATCAATGTTCCACAAGTAAGAGTGCCCTGTGAGGAGAGAGACATACTTCGCTTTCTTTGGTGGCCAGATGAAAATCTCCAGGAAAGTCCTCGGACGTATCGGATGTGTGTGGCATCTATTCGGCGGAACTTGGAGCCCATCTGCATGCAGTTTTGCCCTCCGTCGAGCTGCGGAAGATGTCAAGAAAGACGATATCAGGTTTGAGGCCGCCACAACAGTCAGTAAGTGCTTTTACGTTGATGATTATCTTGCCTCCTTGGAAGACGAGTCCTACGGCTGTGAAGCAGGTTGCTGACTTGACCAGCTTGCTGAGGGATGCAGGCTTTAAGCTGGCATCAAGTAACTCGAGAGTTCGGACGAAGAGCTGGCAATCAACAAATCGAGAAGTCCTCACAATAAAGAGCTGGCATCAAGTACTCGAGAGTCTCCCACGACAACAAAGAGCTTGGCATCAAGTACTCGAGAGTCTCCCACCGACAAAAAGCTGGCATCAGTATCGAGAGTCCTCCCACCAACAAAGAGCTGGCATCAGGATAGAGAGTTCTCCCACCAACAAAAGAGCTGGCTCAGCACTCGAGAGTTCCATCAACAAAGAGCTGGCATCAAGTACTTAAGAGAGTCTCGCCACCCAAAAAAGAGCTGGCATCAAGTCCTCGAGACTCTCGCACCAACATGAGCGCTGTGCATCAAGTAATCGAGAGTCTCCCACCAACCAAAGAAGCTGGCATTAACTACTCGAGAGTCCCCACCAACAGAGCTGCACAAAGTAGCTAGAGAGTCTCCACCAACAAAGAGCTGGCATTAACTTATCTGTTCGAGAGTCTACCCGACCAAGCGCTGGCATCAAGTACTCGAGAGTCCCCCCCAACGAAGCGCTGGCACAAAAGTACTGCGAAGAGTCTCCCACCAACCAAGAGCTGGCATCAAGGACAGAGAGTCTCCCACAACAAAGAGCTGCATCAAGTATAGAGAGTCTCCCACCAACAAAGAGCTGGCATCAAAGTACCGAGAGTCTCCCACCACAAAGGGCTGGCAACAAGTAACTCGAGAGTCTCCCACCAACAAAAGAGCTGGCATCAAGTACTCAAGAGTCTCCCCCCAACCAAGCGCTGGCATCAAGTACTCGAGAGTCCTCCACGCAACAAGAGCTGCTCAAAGTACTCGAGAGTCTCGCCACCAACCAAGCGCTGCATCAAGTTTACTCGGTATGTCTCAGCCCACCCGACAAGAGCTGGCATCAAGTACTAGAGAAGTCCTCCCACCAACCAAGCGCTGGCATCAAGTATTCGAGAGTCCTCCTCACCAACAAGAGCTGCATCAAGTACCCGAGAGCTCGTCTCCCACTAACAAAAGAGCTGGCATCAAGTAAAAAACAGTCGCCTATTGACCAAAAGGTGGCATCAAGTCAATTGCAGTCACCTATCCAATGTAGCTCAGTATCCGACTCATCAAGCAGCTCTGAGTCTGTTCTGATTCAGGTGATGAGTGGGCTCCATTTAGAGGAAATCCCTGAAACAGATGAATCAGATTATGATAGTGATGATGACCCATTCCTTGTAAGAGAAAATTCAGAGATTACAACAACAACAACAAAAAAGTTTGCAGATATCGGCAAGCCGAAAACAAGTTATTTGATTGAACCCATCAAAACAGAAGAGCCAACCATACTCTTTTCCAGAGTAATCAGATGCAGAAACATCAGATCATGGAAATCAGCCATCAAGAAAGAAAGATGAAGCACAAAGTGACTAATCATGCAAGAACAAATAAGCAAACAAGATACAGGAAACCACATAGGTATTGTAATCTTTTGTGGGCAAGATGTTTTCTAAACTATCTGATCACATACAAAGAAGCATGGAGATCACGAGCGAGTAAAATTGCAATGCCAACTACCCAGAAGCATAGAGGTTGCGGAATAAGAAAGATGAGGAAAGTAAGGAATCGCTACTTCAAAAATAAACTCGAGTGCCAAGAAGGAACTCCTTGCCTACAAGAGGGAGCGCTTGTCAAAAAAAGGTTCAGACCTGTAATGTGTGCGATAGCACTGGATTTTTGCAAGAACGTACATTACCAGAACCATGCGAAAGTGTGCAAAGGAAGTGGATCCGCATTCCAATGGAGCTGGCTTGCTGTAGCATGCTTAGGCATGAGGAAATCTTAGCCAAGATCTGATTTTGTTACAAAACATAGTACAAGATTTCGAAAGGGCATACCGATCCAGCCAACTTGCACAACGGATCCCGTCTTGTTGAAAATTGGTAGAGGCTGTGGATGAAAGAGAAGAGAAAACAAAGTACACGCAGAAGTAATGAAATCTGTAATGTCGGATATGAGACGACTGGCAAATTTGTATTTGCACATGAAGAGAGTGAGCAAACTCTTGGGAAATTACACAGATGATGGGAATATTTGCAGATTTATTTTAAACGAAATAATTTCCTGCCATCTTGAGGAAACGCCTTAACCATGCACAACAGTTGGAAGATTCAGACTCACTTAAGATGGAAGATCACTGAACAGCTGGCCTACAAGCTGGGAGTGTACTATCTACTGAAGGCATCTAATAAAATTTGGGCATGCGGGTTGACTTTGACCCCCCCCACCCCCCCCGCCCGTTAATATATAATATCGTCTTTAATATTTTTATTTTGTTCATATTCATAATATTATATAAATACTTTCTATATCTTATTTTTGGACATAGGCCCTAGGCCTAGAGTCTACCTCTATTTGGAGAAATAATTTGTTTTCGATACTATTTACAAGCGAAACCGGGGGGGGGGGGGGCCAGTCCCGGCCGCCCCCGCATAAATTAATTTTTATGTTAAAGTAGGCAACGGGGGGGGGGGGGGGCATGATTTACGAAGCCTTCCCCCCCCAAAAAAAGAGGTCCTCACCTTCTGAAGCTAGCATTATTACTCCCGACAGCCTGACAGCCCCACCGAAGACCACGCCGAGATAAAGATAATTTTCATAGCACAGTCACGTAATACCATTTCACTAGCGGATCTGGGGGGGTTCCGGAAGTACCCCCCCGCCCCCGGTTCCTGCTAAGTGAAATATATCACTATTTCACTTGCGGATCCGGGTGGGCGGGGCGGGGGGTAATCCGGCCGCCCCCCACCGGCCCCCCCCCCCTGTTGCTATACGGCACCGTACTCTTGAAGGAGGGTTTTTTTTTTTTTCGTGTTGGCCTGTCAGCTTGTCGGTGGAGGTAATAATGTTAGCTTCAGAGGGTGAGGACCTTTTTTTTGGGGGGGGGGGGGGGTAGTCAAGTCATTGCCGCGGCTGCCCGAAGCGACCCGTTGGCACGCACCCCCCTATTGACAAATCCTCGAACACCCGCTGTATTCTAAATTCTAGACTCTATAGGTTTAATTATTTTATTTTTTTTATTGATCAATTGCTGGTGATTGTGACCCCACCTCTGCTTAATTGTTAATATAGTATCATATTCATATATCTTTTCTTTTTTACATCCTTATAACTCTAATAAGAAACATTGTAACTTTTGTTAATTTTTTTAGCAGTTTAACATTTTACCAATAAGCAACTTTCCTGTTCTCATTATATTTGATATTTTTGGAACCTTTTGATTGTGCTATTATGTCAGACCAAAGGATCTCCCACAGACATTTAGGGCACTTTAAGGCGCGCATTCTCCCCTAAAGGAGTTGATTTGCTCCTTTTTGTTGTACAACTAAAAGTTTTGAAAGAAGACACTATACTAAAGAAAGCTTTTGAAAGGCCATTTTGTCATACAAAGATTCATCAGAAAATGAGCGCTTTGTGATGGATAGTTTTGTATCTGCGGTACAAGACATCCTATTTAACACAGAATTGATCGAAGGTCATTCATTCATTGATCTCCTTTCTCGAGACGGACCTGTATATGGCTTGCATGATGAATATTTATAAACTTAGAGGACAAGAAGGCACATAAGAGTTTGCAGAGATTTTTCAACTCTTGGCTGAAATCGCTTTTCATGCGCGCGCCAATGATCGACTCACTTCCGTGTTTTTTTGGGGAGGGATTAACGCAAAATGAAAAAGAACAAAGATGTAATAGAAACTGGCTTCGAAAACCCTTAAGTGAATCCGTAAAAAATATTGATGTCATCTCCAATATCCCCCTAGAAAAAAAGCATCTCGGCAGCATCAAAAGAAAAATCACCACTTTGAAGAAAAACATATCAAAGACTTCTAAAGGACAAACGCCGTGATGGTCCAGACACCCATCGCACATTAAGGAACTTCACCCTTCACATATCCAGTTCAGCAGCTCACATTTAGTCACACCAAAGAGCAAAACCACCATCCCTCCTCTCCACCTAGACCACACACACCAGCTCACTCACCCACCTACACAACCGCCCACCAACCGAGCCCGGACCTGATACACTTGCCCACCCAATATGCTTCGCCTCGATCTGGCATAAGAACGATTCAATTAAAGCATTCAGGTCTAAAGAGGAAGGTGCAGCTATTGAAATAGCTCCCAAACTAAATCATCAAAAAAGTGCGAAAGGGCAGTGTCAATACAAGGAGAAGCACAAGAATAGCTACCACTGAATAACTCTTTTGAATAGGAAAAGTGCCAAAAACTAGAAACTGAAAAGAATGACCTACTTGCAGAAAACGAATGGCTAAGAGAAATGCGGTCCATACAAGCTTCCCAACTAAAGATGATAGGGGCAGTGATAACTAGTGATAGTGGTAGACATGTGTGCTTTTCGTTACTTAACCATAATGTCCCATTCAGTCAAGTGGGTCCATGTTATAGAGGCAGTTTGAAGTTAGGCAAACTTACAAGCATCAGACATTCCAAGCGCAAATCCACAAGATAATGACTGAATATAATGAGATTGTGATGGCGCAAAATCAACTGAGAGAGAACTGTCCAGCCAATGTAACTTAGGGTTACTGAGTGACGAAACTCCAAGCTGGAAGTCAAGTATGAGGGGTATCACGTAAGCGACTCACAAGGAAGGATGAGAGTTCTTGACTGAGAGACATTTCCTCCAAATCAGGGCAAGACGTCTGAATCGTTGAAGATAATTCTTCAAAATATCAGATGAGAGTCTCCTCCAGTTCAGACGACGCGGCCAAGAAGATTCTGTTGAACATAACTAGTACAATGTCTGACAGGGCAAGTACCCCCCCAGAAATTTTTAAAGGGTTTTTTATGACTGCTTGAAGAATATCGCAAAGGAGATCCTCCCCTCACAAGTGGATAATTATGACACCTCTGTCAGATGCACAGTAAATCATCGCTAGGAAACTGTGTACTTCTTTTGCGGTTTGCATGCTCGGTTTCATTTGGCTGAGGTAGCAATCTTCTTCAATACTAGGATCCAGCCAAGGGCTTTTTTTTTTTAAAAATGAAATGACCCAATTCCATGATAAATCCTTCAAGAAGGCATCGAGCCCGGAACCACACGGCTCATAGTAAGACAGCATGTAAACGCAGTGTCCCAAGGGTGATGAACGAAAAAGTCTGGATGCATGGAAAATTTTCTTGAATAGCGCTGAGACCCTGGTTTAAAATCAAGGCTTCTAGAACTCCTTTGGAACAATTCAGAGGCAATAAGGTTTACATACTATTACAGAGCGGGGCTGTGTTTGTTTTCACTTCACGAAAGAACTAAGAACTTATTGAAAACAGTGCAGAATACACAAACTCCTGGAAATCAGTACGCCATGAACGTCTGTGTTCCAGAATATGTAGCGGGATGCAAGGCATTTGGGTTAACATCATTCCTGGTCACGATCCGCTTTGTGGAACTCAATCGAAGACACGAGACATCCATCTCATGGACATAGGCAGAAGTATCAGGAAATTATTGATTTTCTTGTTCAGCACAAGCAAAATGTCAAGGGATTCATGGAAGGAACCATGCGATCTAGTCTTCACTGAGAATTTACAGTCTGGACAGGACGTCACTCTTCAGACATTGTTCAGCATGGGTACATGAGACGCAGAAGTAATACCTCGGACCCATGCTAGCTGCTATCGGCAACAACGATAAGAGAATATTCAGCGATCACTCGAAGGTGGAAAGTGGAGTGAGGCAGCCCCTGATGTCGGGAGAAAGTCAAAGGTCATAATGACGTCGGCCACAGATAGAAGCAGCAACAAGATTTCCAGAAAGCATATCATCGGGTGTTCATGGAGTGGTCGTGCAGGCCACGATCGTCTGAAGTGATGACTACGTGTTATGAGCGTGAAGCAGAGATGCATCGCTGCTCATGTGTGTAGGGATGTGGAACTTTGAGCTGCTATGAGCCAGAACATACCGATATTCCTATGCGCTCGCAGAAGCATCTGCGCAGTTATATGATGTTCTTACTTAGTTGTCAATCAATAATAGACTCTCACCTGGTAGAAAGAAATGCTGGCAGAAAAGTCAAGCTGTTTCTTTCAAAGTCTCGAAAAGCAGTAACAGCACTTCGGAGCAGAATGGTTTCCAACTTGTGAACATATTCATTTATAACAAAGGCTATACTTCACTATATCTCTTCACATTGCATTCGTATGCCCAAAGTAGAATAGCCACCGGCAAACAAAAACGACTCGAAAAGAGTCTGAACTGCCGCTGAACAGCCCGGCAGACGGGAAACCCGTCACTGCGCAGGGACTATATAAGCCTTCTCCAACACAACGTCTACTTCCTCTTTCGTTCAAGTGAAAACAAAGGAGGGCGACGAACACAGGGGAGGAAGGAGGGAAGCTATAGGTAAGTATAGCTTGTTAGTAAATAATATGTTCACGAATTGAAACATTCTGATTTACTACACTGGCTATTACTTACCTATATTCTTCAAATTGCTATTACACAGAAATTCTGGGAGGTGGGAAAAAGAAGCCTTCCTAAAGGTCACCAAAAAGACCTAGCTAAAGCATACCTAATTATTAAACAATTAGGGAGGGATGCGGACAACGACAGACGACCGCAGATGGAATCTCGTATCCTGACTATCACATCCAGATAAGTAATAAACACAACAGGGTATAGGAACTTGCCAGTAGACTGCCTTGGAGGATCTCCTCATAGAGAGTAACCTGGAAAGAGCCCAAAGAACTGAAATACCCCTAGTGTCATGGGCTCTAAACTGAGTTCTGAAAGTAGGGCTTCTGCCCCTGACTTGAACCCCTGAACTATCCATCGGGAAACAGTATCTTGGGCTAACGCGGCCCGTGGGGTTGTTGATAAAGAATACCAGGTGGCTGAATGGTCCAGATTTCATCCGGCAGGGAAAAGAACGCTGGCCTAAAGACCCAAGCTTGCCTGAGTCACTCAACGAGAATGACCCAGAGGTAAAGAAAGAGAAAAAGGGAGACAACGCTCATGCGTTTGCAGCCAATGCAGAAGCACCAGATGCAATGGACATATTGATTGAACATTATTCCTCTTGGCACAGATTGCTG
The DNA here is from genome assembly GCA_940671915.1 of Paracentrotus lividus. NCBI lineage: Eukaryota > Metazoa > Echinodermata > Echinoidea > Camarodonta > Echinidae > Paracentrotus > Paracentrotus lividus. The sequence goes on from CALNVZ010000174.1 coordinate 22,050,864, forward strand.
AAAGCAGTCGCTTGGATCTTGCGAGTGAGACAGCTGTTGCGGAGCAAGGTTCATGGTCATTTCTGTGGGAGTAGAGGACCAATTTCCACAGAAGAGTTAGCTACAGCTGAAGAGGCGGTAATTCGATATGTACAGCAAAGATCATATGTCGAGGAGTATGACACTCTTCTGCAGAGTACGAAGAAGGGACCAGGAGAGGTGGCTAAGGAGATCAAAGGGTCTAGCTCTCTCTACAAGCTAGATGCTACGCTGACAGAAAGGGGACTGATGTGTGTAGGAGGACGCCTGAAAAATGCCCCACTAGATGAGAGATCGAGACACCCTTTGATTCTTCCACCTAAAATATGTTGTTAAATTACTTATCAGACATTTTCATGAAACGTCGGGACACTCTGGAAAGGAGTATGTTCTATCTTTACTCAGACAGCGTTACTGGGTAGTCAGAGGAAGGAGAGCTGTGAGACAAGAAGTAGGAGTCTGCTTCAAGTGCAAACGACGTGACGCTACTCCAGTAGTTCAGAAGATGGCCGACTTGCCGGCAGACAGAGTAGAACCAGGGAGACCTCCATTTACTCATGTCGGTGTAGATTGTTTCGGGCCATATATGGTGAAACAGGGGAGATCGCAATTGAAGAGATATGGATGCATATTTACCTGTCTGGTTGTTAGAGCCATACACATCAAAGTCCTTCATAGCATGGAAACGGACTCATTTCTGAATGCATTACAAAGATTTATATCTAGAAGAGGGAAACCTGAGACTATTAGATGTGATAATGGCAGTAACTTTGTTGGTGCTGAGAAGGAGCTGAAGGAAGGACTGAACAGATGGAATCAGAGTAAAATCCATGATTACTTGCTACAAAGGACAATTAATGGGAGATTTAATCCACCAGCTGCTCCACACATGGGTGGAGTATGGGAGAGACTGATAAGGATGACAAAGAAAGTACTTAGATCACTGATGACACAACAAGTACTAAGTGATTAAGGTTTAGCTACACTACTGTGCATAGTGGAGTCTATTGTAAATGGACGTCCACTTACTGTCATTTCAGATGATGTGAGAGATTCCGAGCCGCTAACTCCTTCTCACCTTCTGCTTCTGAGACACAGTCATGACTATCCTGTGGATAACTTTGAGAAGAATGACGTCTATGGTCGTCGTCGATGGCGGCGAGTCCAGTACTTGGCCAACGTTTTCTGGCGCAGATGGGTGCGGGAGTACCTACCTACTCTGCAACTACGGCAGAAGTGGACTAAAGAGGTGAGAAATCTGAAGGACGGCGATATCGTGCTTATCGTGGATGACCTTCCTCGCAATCAGTGGCTTATTGGTAGGGTCATTGAAACTTATCCGGGAAGCGATGGTCTCGTCAGATCGCTGAAGGTGAAACACAGCTCAGGAACTCTTGTGAGACCTGTTCATAAGGTTTGTCTTCTGGAAGAAGTCGCGATTTAATTCGAGAATTGTGAAACCTGCTCATTGCTTCGCTGTTTGAATGTGATAATTTTTAATGTTAGAGGTGCGAGCCTAGCGCCGCCGCGTATCAAAGCTTCGCTGTTTAAAATGATTCGCATTGTTGTCAAACCATCAGAAATTGATATTGATGTGGATATTTTTTGGTTTATCATATTTACATACTGCCATTTGTTATGTAATTATTGATACAGCATACATGTAGTTTAGAAGGTGTTGTTTGGTATGCAGGACTGCCAAGTAGTAGGATTTAATATTCATATTTAGTAACATTCTTAAAGGGAAGGTGACACTAAATAGGATTTTCCTCTTGTTAATGGAAGATACCAAGATGGGTAGTTATTTTTTTTGTTTAAGTAAATGTTCGGTTAAATCCTCACATTTAAGGGGCCGGGATGTTAGGAAAGTTTAGATGACGTAGTAAGCGAGGTATTGGATTGGCCTTGCTACAAGCTGGCCGACAGAGGGCGATTTCGTTGGTAAACAAATATGTCGTGAATCGAAAGATTTATAGCTGTGTCGTTGAGCTGTTTTGTTAGACTTTTTGGACAAGCCAATGTTGTGAGTATTTATGCTCAATATATTGTATTATTGAATGTTCAAAGAATGATATGAACCAAATGGCTTAGCACTAGCAAGATGCATTACGAATTTATAGATTTTGGTGATTCTTAGCTTCCACACTCGCACAGATTTGCTTTGCGTTTGGCTTACGTAGCTTTACGTAATGTAAGAATATTCGATAGTTGTGCAGACGATGTCGAAATTGATGTGATTGTTCAAAGTTTTAGAAGGTCACTGGGATTATATGAAAAGAAAGTCAATGTTAGGAATAACATGTTGTATTGTTATATAGAGAGAATGATGATAAACTAAGGAATTAAAGTAGTTTTTTGGAATTTGATTGATTTACGGAATGGCTTGATAATATTGGAGAAAGGGTCATGGAAACTAGGTCAGTCATGTATGGGTCAAATTTGAGGTGTAAATACAAGGTAATACAAGTGAAAATGAGAGTTTTAGGTTAGGAATCAGTTATGTGTTGAATTCAAAGGTGTTTTAATTACTAAAGTCTATTTACATATACATGAAAGCGTTCAGGGAGTGTTTGGTACACACAAAATGAAAGATAAAGCCAGACGTAAATCTATGATTTGACTTGTTAGGCTAAACATAATTTGAAACCTTCATGCTATCTAGCTGTATTGTCATTGGTTGTAAGATGTAATAGTTACATTGATTGTGTGCTGGAAGTATTGGAGCCCTACATTCATAATAGATTTGTTGATCAGTTTAGAATAATTGCAAGTTATTTGCTCATGTTTTACTGGCGTCCGGTGATATTTACAGTCATTGGTTATCGACACACGTTATGATGTATTTGTTTCTTATTTGCAGTGAACG
>CALNVZ010000174.1:22054540-22131294 GCA_940671915.1 Paracentrotus lividus
CAAGTTATTTGCTCATGTTTTACTGGCGTCGGTGATATTACAGTCATTGGTTATCGACACACGTTTATGATGTTTATTGTTTTCTTTATTAAATGCAGATTGAACGGTTAGTTGGTGAACAGCAACTCGTCTCATAACTGGCTCATATTTATCTGCGTCAAGATATATTTAGTCGTCCATGTCACAGCTCGACTTATGCTACAACCGGCATCCGGGAACTTTTGGCGAGGTAATCGATCAATGAAATTTGTGTATTTTGTCGACTCGCATCTTTCGCAACGCACAGCCATTTAATACACAGGATGTGCGCTGTGACCTTTCTACTGCACTGTAACAAACATGGATGCGCCCAGTTCAAACGTTTCGCTGATTTCAGTGAAGCAGAATATCAGTCAATCTCCTAGATAAAGACTCAATTAGCACGAAAAAGGCTACAAAACTGCAGTGAACATTTTCAAGGCATACCTCGTGGAAAAAAACTCAGCACCGAATTCAAACACTGAGCAAAGCTGACATAGCCCGTCTTTTGGCAAAATTCTACGTAGAAAATTAGACGTGGGATGGGACCTACTACAAGACATCTTCTTTGAATTCCATTAGAGCAGGCATAAACAGATTCTTGAAGAGTGAGTACATTGGAGCTATTGATATTATTAGTGATCCAGAATTTGCACATGCAAACACAGCATATAGAGCTGCAGCTGTCTGCTGAAAAGAATGGTAGAGGATTTGTTGAGCACCACGAAGATATCTGTTCGGGGATCTGAAGAAACTGTACACGAGCGGAGTTTTTAATCAAGATTCTCCGCTAGGTCTGCTGCGAAATTTGGTTCGAAATCAGTCTATATTTCTGTAGGAGAGGCAGGGAAATCTCCATAGGAAAATGAAAGTAGCGGCAGTCTGCTGCAGACCTGCCACAGACCTGCCGCATACTAAAAGTATGCGGCAAAGAGTATGCAGGAGTATGCTGCAGAAATAGAGTTCCGGCAGACTTGCCGCATACTATGTATGCCACAGAAACAGTCTGCAGCAGACTGTTTTCTGGCATACTAGTATGCGGCAAGTCTGCGGCAAGAAAAAGATGAATCTTTATCATCAGCTTTAAATGTTTTTGAACCTGCCTATAATTGCACTTGCAGGAGCTTCTGAATTGTATGTAGTTATGCAAAAAAAAAATTAAATAAGAAGAAATCAGTATATGTTACTTTTAACTAACTGTGACCAAAATGTTTTAGATTTAGGTGTGATTATAAGCAGGAGTGTTCTGTGATAGAGTGGGGCGGGAATGCGACAGGCAGGGCCAGAGCACAGTCTTGGGTAAAGGGGGGAAATAATATTATGCTTCAAAATGATAAAGGGTATGCCGCAGACCTGTCACAAACTATTTATCATACTGAAAGAGTATGCGGAAGTCTGCGACAAGGAAGTAGCATATGAATATTCATGATAAAGGGTATTTCGCAGACCTGCCGCAGACTTTTCATCATGCTGAAAGAGTATGCGGCAAGTCTGCAACAAGGTAGTAGAAAATGAATATTCATGAAAAAGAGTCTGCAGCAGATCTGCCGCAGACTCTCTCTCATACTGAGAGTCTGCGGCAGGGCTGCAGCAATACTAATTTGCATGTGAAAATCTGCAAGTCTGCCACAAGTCTGCGGGAAGTCTACCACAAGAGTCTGCGGCAGGCACAAAACTTTCCTATGGGCTAAGAGGCTTGAAGAAAGACATGTTCAGAATTGACACAGATGAAAATGGAATCGAATTTGTGACACAAAACATCGATGAGCTTACAAAGAAGACCAGAGAGGACAATCTTTCGTCACGAACAAACAGTGGCAGAATGTACGCAACAGGCTCATCCGTATGTCCTGTCTCAATGTACAGGAAGTACATGGACAAATTGAACCCGGAATGTGAATTCTTATTCCAAACTCCCAAAACGTCAGCTCCTTCATGTCCAACCGCTGCGTGGTACAATAAGACACCTTTGGGCAAAAATCCACTCGGCAAAATGATGTCTTCAATATCTAAAGATGCCAAACTATCCGTCATCTACACAAATCACTGTGTGCGATCCACGTGCATCAAGATCCTAGACACTGGTGGCTTTGCGGGACGGGACATATGCCAGGTTTCCGGCCATAACAACGAAGGGAGTTTGGCATCCTACACTGGCAGAGTCACAAATGAACGGAAGTTAGAAATGTCAGGGAACATTAGGGAGGGCGCTTGGTGTTGGAGACATTCTGCCAAAAAGAGAGCCAAAGCCAAAGGCACCTTCTACAATAACCACACCTCCACATGAAGCAGTAGGTACAGCACAAGCGCTGCCTCAGCCTCCTCCTGTTGCCATGCCTGCATCCGTGGCCATACGTGAAGTGCAACCGCCATCTGACGATGAGATAAACTTTGATCTTGGGTTTTTATCTTCTCAGTGGTCACTATTTGACTTTGAAGAAACAGAAGTAGTTGAACAAGTCGATGCTGCAGTAAACAATGTTCCTCAACCAAATGCTCAGCAACAAATCCAGCAAACACAACCACCACAGCAAAATGTACTTCAAACAGTTCAGCCCAATCAGGCTGTTGGTATCACTTCTGCTAGCTCTAGCTCTAGCTCTAGGAGAGTAACAATGTCAAGACGAATGCAGCTCCAGGCACCTTTCGTGTTCAACAGCTGCAATGTCACAATAAATTACAACTAGCCTGACTGTGAAGGTAAACTTTGTAAATGCGTTCAGTGTTTCGGCATTCAGTGTTTCAGTGTTCAGTTTTTCGGTTTTTGGTAACGTTATATCCTGAGAAAGCAAACTTTTATGACTCGTTGAATGACACATTCTGCAAATTATACCGAGGCATGATGTTTCGAGGGGAATTGATTCCTTGATATTTTAATATTGATGAAGACAGTGGAACATTTTGGATTCAAACATACATGACTGTACTGTAGCAGTTGTACCAGACCAGCTAGGATATGTCGTAAGTAGACTACACTGTGTGTTTTCAATGTCCTATGTTGGAGATAGGTAGTTGAAGGATAATAATAAAAATATTGACTGTTTTTTTCGGGCAATATGGCATATAGTGCCCTTACTAGCACCATATTGCCCTCGTCTTCGACTCGGGGCAATATTATGCTAGTTCAGGCACTATATGCCATATTGCCCTCAAGGGCAGTCAATATTATTTAAATACTGTCATTACGCGCTAGCGCAACAAGGCAATCGGTAGAATTGATACTCTCCCCATTCATTTAACACAGGCTTTACCCTCCAAAAACCGAAAGTTATATTGTACATATGTACAATACAACAAATTGAAAGTACATGTAGGTCACGTGGTACTGCTATAGCCAATCGCAACGCGTATTTTTCTACCACTATTTACTATATATATATATATATATATATATATATATATATATATATATATGTATCTAAATCCTACTTAAGGAGAAGCTTTAGGGTTAATAATCAACGGAAGGGCGAACTCGATCCAAAGGGGAATATTTGGATTCGCCCTCACGTTTTAAAGCTAAAATTCTCAATGACGGGGGTTCAACACAATGCTTAAAATCTATTCCAGCAGAGGGCAGTATTCCTTTTTACTTCCTACAAACTTTGGGCCAAATCTACCCAGCAGTACTCTGACATTACAATCATGCACAAAACTGTGTGTATATACCGTGTGGAGGAAAACTGGTTGTAGGCGAATTGATGTATATGCTGACAATCTTTGTAAAATGGGGTATATATCAACATTATCTATCAATGAAAATGTAACTCAATCCACCACCTACGTTATCCCAAAACTACACCACAATATATAAACTGTACAAAACATGAATGCTTTTAATCCTAATAGTGCCCCTCCTTTTTCGAAAATCTCTATATTTTACTTTTATATCTTCTACAAAGATTTCGCTGTTACAATGATAAGCGTTTGCAATGTGAACATGTAGTGTGCACGAGAACAGCGAAAAGCACAAATTACCGCGCGTGCAGGCCCGCCATCGGCAGCGCCTAGCATATGGGCTAGTGCACTAGGCGGCCGGCCTGGCCCGGCTGCTCCGGCACGGCCGGTGATGAGGAGCTAGGATCTAGACTGGAGGTGTCGTCCGATCCACGTCGCGCCTAAAACCAGTGCAGCCGACCGAACATGACGCCTTCCGCCCGTGAGTGGAAAGTTTCCTGAAAGTTTCCTGAAACTGCAAATAGTAGGACAGATGGTGGACTGTACTCACTAAAAAGAAGAAGAAGAAGAACTTTTGGATAGATTTCTAGCAACTTAACGGTAAGTGACCACTGTGCATACGGTATAGGCCTAGGCTAACACAAAACTATTGTCGATCTGGACTCACGTTATCAGTCATGATTTGTAATATGAAGGGAGTGCCTAAGTCTGCGCACCTAAAATTCGATCTCGATTTTATTACAAAGTAAAATATTATTTTGAGAGTCATCAATGTCATTCCATTCTCTATATTCTAATGATCAAGGAAACAAAAAATTTCAAGAAATTATTTACAAGAACAATGTTTTTCTACGATTTTCAGACGGGCTTGTCATTTTGTGTAGCAAAAATGATTGGTGCCCATGTCTGCGCACTAGCTCATTTTGCACGCAAATCAAATGCAGTGAAGTTTCGGACATTTCTTTTTTGACAATTATTGAAATTTTCAGGGTAGCAAATTGAAACTTGCTGATACTCATTTTTAATCAAATATTTTTGTAGTTTTTGGTATCAAAATGGATTGCTGCAGTCAAGACTGAAAATTGGTATCAGTTTGATGTTTTGTTCTATGAAAATCGCGCATTTACGTGAGTGCGCAGACATGGGCACTGCGCAGACTTGGGCACTCTTACCATACGATTTGTATTTCTGATTTTGTCTGCCTTATTTTTCCTCTTTTCTTTTAAAAGTTGAGCACACATTGAAATTTTCTTTGGCTAGCCTAAGCCTTCATTGCCGTGTTGAGTGCATGCTTTTCACAACTCCTCTTTTCACAACTCCTCTCTCAGTTTTGTATTTGACTTACATGTTAAACGTACGAATGTCACTGTCTAAACGTAAACCCTGTTCTGTGTACTACCCCCATCTGATCCAGTCATCATGTAGAACAACTCCTCTGCACCATTTGCAGTTCTCCAGACTGGAGGAAACCAACCGAAGAAGAAGAAGAAGCTGCCGAGACTTCTCTTCATTAGTCCTAACAGTTCGGACTAACTGTTAGATCTGAAAATGAAATGTGGCTCCGTGGCCGTTATTGGTGCAAAAAATTCCTCCAAGCGGCAGGCCCTCCAAGCTAACTAGTTAGTTTTATACTTATAGGTCTAAGTTAGATAGGCTAACTATAGGCCTAGATCTAGACTTTGTCTAGGGGCCTAGACTAGTCCTAGGATGGGGGGTTGGGTGTCCGGCCACTTGTCTTAACAAAATTGAAGCCCTGTTTTTTGTCTTTGGATTAAGCCAAAATATATAGATCTAGGCCTACGTTGAATTGTGCTTTTCATCATCAATATTTGATCTCCACAATATTGTTTCCCATTTTGTGCTAAAAAACAACGAAGAATTTGATTGTAAACCTTTTCAAATGGCTGTTAAAAATGGAGTGTCCGGACACCCAACCCGTCCGGACACCCAATAACTGGACAAAAAGTTACTAGAGTCTACTAGTATTAATCCGAGTGAATTACAATAGACCACACTGATAAACCTAAACTAAATAGTAAATTTTCTAAACAACAATTTTTAGAATAATAGAAGTCTAACGTAATACTAATAGGACAAAGAGGAATAAAAGATCTAACCAGTTGTTTATCAGTGTGATCTACTTTTAAACTGTTAGGCCCCTAGATCTAGTCTAGATGTTAGATCTATAGTCAAAGAACTTAATGTAGATCAATAATCTTAATGCTATTAAGTAATATCAATAGATTTACTTCTCATTTTTGTAGATGAAAAGAAGAAAGCCAGAGGAGGTAGCGAAGCACTACATTAGTTGTGGCCAGGACCCAGACTGGATCCAACAAAAATGGGTGAACAAGGAAAAAGGTTAGATTTTCTTTAGCTCTGTCATCAGCATTTTCCACAATTTGTATGTTCTTTGCAGAGAAAAGTGCAAGAGCAATAATCTTCAGGGGGCTTAAGTTAGGGAATTGTATGCCTTGGGTGCTACGTAACATAGATCTAGTCTAGCTACGGATAGCTCAATGTATGATGGGGTCACAATAATTTGTGCAGTTTTCACAATTGTTTTTAGATTCTGATGTTTGGAGCAATAAATCTCTTGAAATACACAATTATTTGTTGAATCTATTTATATAAAACAAATAAATAGATTGTTGACTTCAAATCATCGAAAACAGAGCATTGATTTACGAATGGATTACGGTACAGAGATCGCTATATCAAAATTCGAATGACGAAATGATCGCATCACTCCACGGAGCAAAATTGCAAAAATTGTCAACAACGAGGGTCATATTATTATTAAGATTATTAGACAAGGAAGTGTTGAGTTCATTGATAGAACTTTCAGACGATTTCTAATAGCTAACTCATGGTTAGAGGATGACTACTCTAAGGGAACAATTACCGTCTGCATTGCTCAGACAATTACACCAAGGGTAATTACCCCTAGGACAAATATCCCCAGGAAAAAAAAAAATCCCCCCCCCCCCCAAACGACAATTACACCCCAGAAGATAGATAATTTAGAATAAGTGACAAAACATAAATGTTCTAAAGGGTAATTGACCCAGGGATATTTTCACATTAAATTTGCATAGTTATCCAATTGAAACAAATCAAGTTACTTTTAAGCAAAAAAGTAAAAAACTTTAAAATGCCAAGACCTACGCTTGAGTATAGACCTTGGACTTGGTCCTTGCTCATTTCTACAGAGTGAGCCATTCTCAGCCTCAGGCTAAACAATAACTGGAATACTGGAATTGGAAAAAAAAGCAGAAGTAAAATAAAATCAAAACCTTTTTGAATTGTGGTTGTTGGAACTCATGTTTATGTAAATTAGATCTAAGTCTATGCAAATACACTTGAGGGATTCCAATTTCCAGCAAAAATATTTTGATAAATTTTCTGGAGTAATCTACATTGAAATTGGAAAAGCAATGAGTGGTAGGTAACTTCATATCTACTCAAGATACATTTGGGTCATTCCATCTGGATTCACCCAATGGGTTTTCCTTACCGTCTCAGAATTTGCTCAAATTTGGCATACATAAAATTTGACATTTACTTAATCCCAAGAACCAAAAAAAATTAATGTAAACGGTCCATTGGTTTTTGCACTATGGCCTGCCCTTTTTGTTTTGTTTTGGTAAAAATGGGTATGACCTTCAACATTCAACGGCACATTGCGCCTGAACCGGTCGACCAATTTTTAAGAAACTAGTACCATTCAATAGGAAATTCAAAGAGAAATTCAAAAATGGTATCAAAACTATTATTTGAGTAATTTAAAGTGCTATGACCCCTTGACCTTTGCTTTGACCTTGATTTTGACCCCCGGCCGAATAATTTTTTAACTTGATTTTTATGTAACTTAATTGTCAATATAATATCAACATAATATGTAAAGATCTAGGATGATATTTTATTCCTTCATCTAAAAAGCTCTTTTAAATGATATTTACAAATTTACTGTTGGCCCCACATATTGATTTTGGTGTTGGTAATGTGTGTACAAGTCTCCATTATACATGAATACTCCCAAACTGAAATTACATTGAAATCAAATAAAAAAGGGAAACTCAACTTATCAGGTATTACAGGAAACATTAAACAAAATAAATAATATATGTAGACTATATTTGCTTATGAAAAGAGACATTTGTTTAGCCCTTTTGATTGGGGTGCAATTGGCCTACATACAACTCACAAGAAAGCTGTAGTTTTGACGGAAACAACAATGAGTGTGCTTCCTGGTCAGCTCTACTGTCCCATACTAGATATACCCTACAGATCTTTGAAGTATCAGCATGAGATATGTAGTATTTTAATTAATTGTAATGTAACTTTAGTTTGAAAGAATTCATGTATAATTGAGACTTGTACACACATTACCAACACCAATATCAATATGTAGGGCCAACAGTAAATTTGTAAATATCATTTAAAATAAAAATTGGTCAACCGGTTCAGGCGCAATGTGCCGTTGAAAGTTGAAGGTCACGCCCCTTTTTGCCAAAACAAAACAAAAATGGCGGGCCATAGCTCAAAAACCGATGGGCCGTTTACACTAATTTTTTTTGTTTCATGGAAAGCAAATGTTAAATTTTATGTGTGTCGAATTTGAACAAATTCTGAGAGGGTAAGGTCCAAAATGGCACTTTTATTGGGTGAATTGGGTGAATTGGCATGGAATGACCCATTTCAGGAATCTTACCCGCGCCCATCCCCATTATCTTAATGCTTGCCTATAAATCGATCAAAAGGCATCAAACTCTTATTAATAAAGTCATATTTAATCTTTTGGAATTAACATTTCTCATCATCAGGTCGTGGTGTAGTTGCTACAAGGGATATTACAAGAGGTGAATTTATAGTTGAATATGAAGGGCATCTGATTACAGAAGAAGAACTTGAAAGAAGGGAAGAACAAATAGAAAGTGTCTTCAGATATGAATTCACCTGGAAAGGAAAGAAACTATGGTAGGTTTCATAGCAGACCCAATCTTACATATCCGGAAGTAATATATTATCCCACATGTTTTGCTCAGTTCTTACTATCACATTGTAGCTCACATGAGTTAAAAGCTTAAGGTACCAAGTATGGTATTAATGGCCAAAATGGAGGGGGTGGAAGCATGGCCCAAAACAATCACTTATGATGTTCAAAACCCTAATAAACCATATATTTGTGGAAAGCCGAGTTACTAAGCTTTCCAAAAATTTGACGTTTTACAATCTTGGACCTTTTATATGCTAATTAGCTAATTTTTCCCAAAAAATTGTAAAAAATAAGGTTTTCAAAATGTGAATTATAAATCAACGCTCAACACTAACATTTTTTTTTGGTTGCCCTGCCGGGCAACCAAATATCAAAATTTTCCAAATTTGGGAGCCCGAATCAATAATCTGGTTGCCCGAAAAAAAATATGATAATAAACAAAACAACAAAGTTTCCCCTTCTTATTAGCGAGGGAGGCGGTTGAGTTGGTGAGGGGAAAAAAATGGGTTCGGGACTGGGAGCTACTTTTCTTTATTTCATCTTTTTTTTCCATTCATAATTCATACCCAATTTTGTATGCCGTTACTTAATGATGATGCAAGAAATCGATAAATTAAAAGCTTGACAATCATTTTCTTTAGAAATGAAAAATTGACTGATAACAAAACAATGACCGGTAAAAACTGAACTTCGATCTCAAAAAAAAATTCTATCTAACGTTAGACTAGGAGATCGGAATAAAAATGTAAATTAGACTTCTGTTACAATGGAATTCAATTTCTCTTTGGTCTAGTTTAATATAAAAAAAAAATCATCCAACATTTCACCAAGTATGCTAAGATAATTGATTTCATCAGACAATCACTGCATCACTTTTAAAGATGATAAAAGTAGGCCCCTTCAAACTTTACAGTTCCGAAATGCATCTGCTGTTAGAGGCTCTCACTGAAAGATTCTGCCCCAAGACTTCTGGGAGGAATACAGCTCAGTTCATGCTACAAACAGTGCAGACATAGCCACCAACGACTTTTTTTTACCAATTGTGAAAACTTTCAGATGTAACTGGGGTAAGAGGTTCAAGATCATATCTAATGCTCATTCTTGAAAACTGGACACCCAAGACCAAATTTTAATTAAAATCTATGATAAAAAACAGAGCACACGGTTCTGCAGAGACTGTGAAGTCGTTGCAATCGAACAGCTAAAGCCAAGATAGAAATAAAATCACTTCAAAAAGTATGTGCAAGGATGTGGAAAGTGGAAGTGAATGAAGCTGTTGGAAGATCTGAAAATGCACAAGAAACAATGAAAGAGATGGTGAATTGTCGGTGTTGAAAAACTCAAACAATCGTATGCTGATGTATGTAAGACACCAGTCAGCATGTGAATACCAAGGGTCAAAGAATAAATTACTGTTGTACAAAGCCTAGTAGTAGTACTGGATCCAACGTTTGGTACACCAAAATGACCAATGATAATTCATGTGACAACATACCACAAACGATGGAGATGAAATAGTCTCAAGATTTGAGATAGGGAATGTTGTGAGTATGACTACAATGGAGGAATTAGTCGACAGAGAAAGACGAAAGATAATGTAGTATTCTACAACGTGCCTGAGTCTCAACATGACCAATACTGACAGAGTAAGCGGAGGATAAGAAAGTGGTTATGGACATTGTCAAGAGTGGTCTCAAAGTACACACATCAAGATAACCAAAGCCATTCGACTGTGGAAGCAAGCAGAATGGAACTCCACACAAGAGAAGAATCAAAACCAGAGCCCTACTGATCCACTTAGAGAGCCCACATATGAGAAGTGAAATCCTTTCGGCATCAAAGAAATGAAACAAACTACCAAATGGAAAGATCTTATATATCACCCGATATGACAAGGCAGCAACGAGAAGACAATGGAAACTAAGACAAGGCTAAAGCAAGGAGAGAAAATGGAGAACAGGGTTGGTGATCCGTCAAGGCAGATCGTTACGAGATGGAAGAGAAATCAACTAGAAGTGCTAATGGTACAAGTGATAGGAAAGAGCCGCGGAACAAACCTTGAACAATCTCCAGAAAACACTGACTCTTCACAGCCAGCTCCGCAACAGGTGACCTCAATAGTGACGACAATGTAACTGATAGCGAAATCGAAGTAGATGGTGTTCGAGCAGTGGGTGAAACCATGAAGACCAATGACTTGAAATACGAATGGAGGACCTAGTAGAGAGAATGTGAGTAAAAAAACTGAACACTCGTCACAGAAAAAATAAAGGTTTTTTATACCAATGCAGACTCTCTATTAACAAAATGGATGTGCTACAAGTTGCTATTGGTGAACATAACCCAGAAATAATTATGGTGTGTGAAGTAGTTCCGAAATCAGGCACGCTTAAGGTGACGATGAACTGCTTAAACTTGAAGGATATGATTTATTCACGAACATAGTAAGGAAAATAGCCACAGAAGGTATGCTATTTACATCAACACAGATCTCAAAGCACTTGAAGTCTCATTTAATAGGAATTTATGGAGAGTGTTTGGTGCTCTATCAAGCTTGATGGGAGAAATGGATTTTTGATTGCGATGTTTATAGAAGCCCTTCAGCTCAATTGAAATATAAGCACTATGTGAACTTATAGAATTAAGCAGTGGAGCCAGAGAGAAGCACTACTAATTATGGGAGATTTAACTTTCCTTGTTATCAACTGAGAAGAGAACACATGTGAGCATTTTCCAACAATCTCTTCGCACATGTTCTTAACTGCCCACACAGGAAGCATTCTTCAACCAGCATATATATGAGCCCACACGGCTATTAGGAAATGAACAATCAAAGTCCTGGACCTTTTACTTACTGTCTATGTTTGATTTGATTGCTATCAATTAAATATTGCATCCCACTTGGACTTAGTGATCATGTGTTATATAGCTGACTCGACGTACTACAGGAACAGATAAATCGCCAAAAAGGACAGTCGGTTGCAACTTCCAGAAAGGAGATATGAATTATGAAAGTGAAACCTAGAGAGAATTGACTGGGAAAAGATTTGCAGACAAATTGTGAGCAAGCATGGAGTATGTTTGTTACACTATTTAAATGAAGGAGAAAAACTATTGTACCTGTACGAAGTGCAAGTAGAGACAAAGCGGAATATCTGAATATACAAAAGCTATTCTTAAACTGTCTAAGAGAAGACGCGTTATTGGAAACGCTATTCAGATGCGAGCCAGGACAAGAGAAGAAAGAGAGAAATCGATCTATAGAGAGTACAACATCTAAGAATCAGCTAAGGAAAGAAACAAGAGCAGCGATAAAGGCTTCGAACTTGACCTAGTTGGAACATTGGGCCAAAATCCCAAACCTTTGCGTTATGCCAATAGTAAGTCAAGAGTAAAAGTCATATTACGATAGCCTTATGAAAGGGATGGATTACCTACTGAATCAGACAGTTGAATAGCAAACGTCTTAAGATTACTTCTCGAAAGTATTTACACAATGGGACCTGATGATATACCTATATACAAGTTGCCTTCACGAAATTGAACTTGCTACACTTTTAGTGGAGTAGAATACGTGAGATGATGTTGCCAAAAGCTAAGAAATTGGATCACAAGTCACCAGGCCAGATGGGTTACATCCCAAGTATGAACGAGCTTGTGAGTACCATTGCTGGACCATTGACATTAATCTATAATAATCTATGCAGAAGGTAAACTCCGTCTGACTGGAAGCAAGGGAACCTGTTGGTGCCGCTCCTAAAAAGGAGCAAGACTCAGCGTTCAAAACTATAGACCTGTCGTCTTACGTCTGTTGCAGGAAAGTTAATGGAAAAATTTTCGTGATGCGTAGTGTACGCACTTGTAAGCAAAACCTTCGCAGAAGTCAACACGGCGTTACCCTGAAGGACGTGTGCTACACAATTCTGTATGTTACTCAAGAATGGTCACGACTACTTGAGAGGAGAGACGATCGTATGTCCTATATCTTGGACTTTCGGAAAGCATTCGATAGTGTTCCCCACCAGAGACTCTACTCAAAACTAGAGCACATTAGGTATAGGGGATTAACTTCTAAACTGGTTAGAGCATTCTGATTGGAAGAGTACAACGAGTCTTTGTTAACGGAGAATCTTCGAACTGGTTCCTGTTACAAGTTGGAATTCCCAAAGTGTCCTAGGACCGCGTCCTCTTCTGAATTTCATATAAATATCCCATCTAAATGAAAAATAGCAGAAAGTAGCATTATTTGCTGACTGACACGAAGCTCTACAATGCTTTGAAGCACCTACACAGACAAAAACCTTCAAGATGATTTAAATACCTTTTGAAATGGTCAGAAGTGCAATTACCCTTCAACGATGACAAATGAAGTGCTGCATATCGGCAGGAGAACCTTGAAGAATGATACCATATGCATGAGAAAGATCTCGCAATCAGTGGAAGCCGAAAGGACCTCGGAGTAATAATCGACTGTCAGCTGAAATTTCACCAGCACGTGTTCATCAGCAGTAAGCACAGGGATACAACTCCTTTGGGATTATGAAAAGAACCTTCACTCAACTTACGAAGACAACTCTACCACTGCTCTTCAAGACCTTAATAAGGACCTCATCTAGAATATGGGAGTGTACTCTGGCATAGCAGGCATAGAAGATGCAAAAGAGATAGAAAGAGTCCAGAGAAGAGCAACGAAACTGGTTAGAGAGCTGAAGAACGTTCCTCAGCGGCTCAAGAACTAGACATGTATCCCTGTTATACAGAGGAGAAGAGAGGAGACATGATCTTTGTTCACCAAATAATTCAGGGCTAGTCATCTCCACCCAAGATCATTCTTTACAAGATCAGTAAGCAGAGCGACAAGGGACACCGACTCAAGCTTCAAAAAGAATACTGTAGACTGGAAGTCGCAGCAAGTCTTCAGCAGAAGAGTGATCGACGACTGGAACAGTTTACCAGAGAGATAGTCATCTGCCAACCAACAGAACAATTATTCAAAAGGCATGTAGACAAATACTGGTGGGATCATCGCTTTGATCTACCATGACTACCACTCCTCTGCATGCGTAAAGTAATAATTTCACCAGACTAAACCACAGATGCAGTGACCGGGAATTACAGGCCACCACCTTCTTCCCGTATCAGATGATGATGATGATGATGAGCAAAAACTTCAAAAAATGTCAGTCTACACCAATTAGCACACATGGGACTAGACACAAACGATCGGTGTTTTAAGAAATATCAGGGTCATTTCTGCTCTGATATTTGACTTGAAATTAGTTTTAATATCACATTTAGGTGTTTGGAATAGTCCTCAAATGTTTTAATACCTACATACCTAGTGTTATATTCCAAATTTTCCCTGTGCTGGCAAAAAATTTTGAGGGTCAACTCGGGCAACTACTTTTTGATAATTCCTCTGATCTGAGGGTCCTGGTAGGTAATCTAGGCGCCCCGGGCGCCCGGGCGCCCCTTAATGTTGAGCCCTGCTTAATACGAAGTCTGGCAAATGAGACAGGACAGGTCAATGTGATCACAGAAAGGCTAAAGGAAACAACATGAAGAGCTAACCCCAGTCATTTGTTGTTAAGCATGCTACTGGAAAACCATTTACATTGGATTGAATGTTTACACATTGAAAGTGCTATTCTTTATACATCCTGAGATATTTTTGTAATGAATGTTGAAGTAGAACGTTATTTTGTCCTTAAATTTTAAAGAGGTTTAACCCTTTGTGCGCTGATTTGATTTTCAGTGAATAATGATGACGATTGTTGATTTGGTATTTACCTTAAATCTTGAATGCCTTTTCCCTTGGTTCAAACTAGCACTTATGTACTATATGTTCCTTAACCCGTACACTGCTAAGGGCCAGAAAAGTGGCCCAAGGACCAATTTTCATGTTTTTCTTTAATTGAGGATTAATTAGGGCAACTAAACTATGCTTAAATGATGAAACATATTTAATTTGAAGATATAAACAATAAAAATATGAAATTGGATGATTATGTGAAATTTTATAACAAAAATAAGGCTAATAAAAATGGCAAAATTTTGCAAAATACCGCAAAATTATGCACATGTGGGACTACGCGGAAATTCATGGCTTATGACGCAAATTTTAAAAAACTAAATGAGATAAAACAATAAAACTTTCAGTTTTAGGTTCCTATGATATCATTCTACAAGATTAGATCATAAATTGAGATAACTAAATATGTTTGAATATGGAAAATATTAATAATTCATATAATTTTTTGAAAATATGACTTTTTCAATGATGAATTTTCATCTTGAAATGTCCGAAATGTCCTCAAAATTACGAAAAAACTCTTCAAAACTATTTGAAAATCAAAATTCAATATATTACGAATTAATATGATTATTAATTCAATATATAAATATGAAAATCATATTTTTGCTGAATATTTCAAAATTATGGGCTCTAGAATTCCTAAACAAAATCAAAAACCCCTCAGCAGAAAAATTAATTGCCAGCTTCTCAAAAGATATATGACAGAGTGAACTAATTATTACAATTGTTGAATCTAATTGTACGAATGTGCAAAATTGACTCATCAGCGCTCAAAGGGTTAATGGATAAGACGGTAGTTTTGGAACAATTGTAGTACATTATTGTCTTATTTTACTGCATATAATTTATTGAAAAATGTGTTATTTTTTTTCTCAGATTCAACTGAAGAGCGAGAATCATCACAATTATAATTTCTTCAATTTACATTATTACCTTGCCCTTGAGTTTTACGGGTTAGAATGTTGAGTTCTATAGGGAAACATGAGAGTGTACATGATAAGAATTGTATGCTTTGAAATCGATTCCTATATCACCAAATTCTTTCGTCTTGAGTTTGTGTTAATATGAGAGGAAGGTAGTCTTAGTCTTCCATAGACTAGTCCTGTCTACTTTTATCAATCGTTGCCTTATCATAGCAGATTCACATGCTTGACAAAGCAAAATTTATTTCCAGAACCGTTTGTTGTTTAAATGTAAACATTTTTAATAAACATTTTTAAAAATAGATGATAATAAATCATGAATAAAATATAATATTTGACTAGTTACTTGATGATTTACTGTTTAGGATATTACTGGAAATAATGAAAATAGACATAGAGTTTGTTCCCCCCTCCCCCCCAAAAAAATACTACCGGACTTTAGCAACCAATACCTGTATCTGAGTATATCGATCGGAAAAGTTGTCTTCAGATTTTTAGAAATTATGACTATTTACCTGTATCTTGGCACAAGTCCTATCTGATTTGATTCAGTGATCACAAAGAAATACCATTTTTTTGCAGCAAATTTCCCAAGTCATCTTGGAAAAGATTATAAATGTGCTCATGATGCTATAATATTGAAACTGGCGACAACAGACAACAACATTTATGAAACAATAGCAGCAACTTTTATTATCACCATCTGTAGTCAAACACGAGAAGTTGAATTGATTATTACATGTATGCTTAACAGGCCTCATTCTTTAAAAAAAAAAGGTGGACTAAAGAGAATTTGCACATTTGCTGCAAATACCTGCATTTATTTGTGATCACTGAAACAAATAGAATGGGACTTTCTCAAAGATACAGGTAAAAAATCATATTTTTATAAGCTGAAACCAAATCTATATTGAATGAGAATTTGAAAAGTTATTGGTTTCCAAAGTGACAAGTCCTATGGTAATTTTTTTTTTTTTTTTAATCAATTGACAAACTGCAATTTGGATGTCATGGTTACTCATTTAAATGAAAATCAATGGAATGATCGCTCTCCCAAAGTGGGAGATAGTAATTAGGAGCTGAGTTTTATATACTCTTGATATTTTTATGTAAAAAAATATTATTGTATGATTGCTATAATTTCTAATGTAAGTCAAGATAGATGGAATTTCCAATTAGTCAAGTAGAGTTTCAAAGCAAGCTCTTGATTTTCTTTGATATGTGAAACACTTTATGCACAGATAGAAATGTTTGTAAAGTGCCAACTTTTTAAAACACTGCTGATAAATGGTTTAGTCCGAGCAATTTTAAACTTCAGCACCCGTAGAAGAAGCAAAGATTTGATATATTACCAGTACTGTAAAAGCTGAAATTTTTGCTGTGGTTTACTAAAATTTGCTTAAATTTTCCCTCATAAGAATAAGATTTGTGTACAAGGATCTTTCAAAACATGAAAGTTACTTTTTATTAGAGGGTATCAAAAAATCTTTATAGTAATTTTATGACAAATTATATTTTGTGTCACGGATGGACAAATTGCAAACACTTAACTGATCACACTGGACTGTTTCCTTTTTCAACAGCCAAGTTCTATGTGGCACAGAGCTTTTGTATGATTATGGATTTAAAAAGGGGGAGGAACCATGGAAACAGGTAAATATGTACATGAAGCTACTTGTAAATTATGTGTATTTTTGTCTTGTCTAGTATTTTTTCTCTTAACCCTGTGCCCTAGCAGCTCCTTTTATCTCCGTTTCCCACCATTTCCAACAACTGCCAGCCCAAAACAAACAAAAAATAGGTTGAAGACTGCTTATGGTAAAAATTTTGAGGTTTATTTTTGTTTTTAATTGCTAACCCAGCAGAAAAACAAAATTTAATTTTCATGTTCTCTGTAATGTGTTTTGTATTTGTATTTATTTTCCATATAAAATTTTCCATATAATTATATACAATTAAATGACAATGTATGGCTGGATTGCCCTGCTCAGCTGCACCTACATGATGCAGCTTTTCTGCAGAGGGTTCCAGGAGCATAAAGTTATAAGATACAAAACAATATTATTCACAAAAGAACAATGAAATTGAGAAATGAAATTGTTTTAAGACAATTTACATAAGAATGTGGAACCAAGCAGCAAAATTCTCTAAAAAAGTAAACCCAACCTTAAAGGTCAAGAAAAGTTTTGGTAAAAGTGAATATTTTCTTCACCGAAATTTGTCTTCAAATCTAAATGAAATAATGATAATAGCATGCATATAGTGCACAAAATATGGTGTGAAAAATAAATGAGTTTTGGTCAAGCTATTACCTACATGTAAAATGTGTTTAAGATATACAGTATCGGGGGACCCGAGTTTTAACCGAAATATTCTTTCTTGATAAAGAACACCTTCTCATGCTCAAAAGTGGATGAAAATTTCAGAATTCAATTTTTGTGTATACCTTTTTATCATTCTGTGGTCAAATCTCGGAAACAATCTAGCATACGCCCAATAATAAACAACATATTACTGTTATCGAGAGAGGGCGCTAAATACGATTTAACGGTCAAATTCAAATTTTCAAAAGGAGTCGACATAAAAATTATGCTATGGTCTCGAAATGCTTGTAAGATATATATGTCATGATAAACATCCCGTATAATTCACATTTTGAAATCTTTACCAAAACTATATTTGGGCTTTAAACGTAAAGATTAGTTTCGGGAGAGATGGCGCTTCAGATATTTAATTACTTTGTGAGCTGCAGCAAAACTATCCACATCATACAGTTTTTCCACAATAGATATATGTTCATAGTTTGTTTAAATAAAAATTGACCTAGAAATGGCTTAATTATTGCAAAACAAAAAAAAAAAACAAAAAACGGAGCAGGTCGTTTTTTTCGAACAGTGCACTGTCCACACACAAAATCAATGCCAATTCAAATCACCTGTACATACAACCAGGAACTCTCTGTGCACGCCTATTGTAAGCGCACCATACGAACAGCACAACACAGCAGTCAAATATTTCCAGATTTTTTATTTTTAATTCATGTGTAAGTGATATTTGTCTACATAATAACAACCATAATATCGTTGTTTTTATACTCCATTTATACCTACCAACCAAAAGCTGGCATCAAGTACTCGAGAGTCTCCCACCAACAAATAATAAAAAATAAATATAAAATAATAAATATAAAATAATAAATGGTCAGTGCTAAGAGAGGAAGGAGCTGACAAGCAATGGACAGTTATGATGACACAGAAGGGTGCATCAGGTGAACTGAGCTATGATAGACTTGGAAGAGTAATGCTAGGGATCCTGACGATACCACATACAAATAGGGAGATCGGAAAAATGGCACTTTCCAAATTTGTATCTGCCAACACATGCCGGACCTGGTTGAAAAAGTGCAAATAAAAAACTTTCTGTTAAGATATTTTGCCTTTTTGAATACATCCACTTATACCAGAGAAGTTGCTTGTTCTTTTGATGTAAATATCTCGGGTGAAATCTATAGAAAATCAGAATTACACGACATAGAATCCAAGGGGGTTTGGAGTGCTACGTGATCACGATCGCACTGGAGGCTGCCATTTTGATTTTTTTTTTCTGTTTACTCTCTGACCTTTGACATCTCTTCCGGTTCAAAAAATGTCATCGTCCCAAATCCTTTTGAGCTGATGCGATTGCTGAGATCTGTAGCTGTATTGTGATACCAAATACTTCGGAAGATTTTTTTTGTTAGAGCTGTCAGTTACAAAAATAGGTAAGGCTCAACTTTTAGCGTATTTTTGAGATATATTTCCACTAAAAATCTCAGAAAAGTCAATATAAATAAGTGAAAAAACCCCATAAAAATTATAATGCCTGAAATCTGTGAGGTCTTACGAATCAGATGGTGTACACATGTTGGGCACTACCCATCGCGCCTGGCCACGATATGGTGTTGAAAATAACATGTAACGTTGTTAGACCCAACAAAAACGGGTCAAAAATGGACTCGATGTACTAAATTTTTCATGAGTAAAATCATTTAGTTTGTATGTATTTTTGTATTGTTTTTCTGAATATGCAATGAAAAAACATGTATGAATTATATTATTGCTTTGTTTTTTTTTTATGTGCATGATGATGATTAAAATTTAATTTAAACTATGTCAATTTGGCATGACGGGTTGACCTTGACCCCCCCCCCCCGTTTATATATTAATATTCTCTTTAAATATTTTATTTGTTCATATTCATAATATTATATCAAATATTTCTATATCTATTTTTGACATAGGCCCCTAGGCCTAGAGTCTACCTCTATTTGAGAATAAAAATTTGTTTGTACTATCTTTCACAAGCGGACGGGGGGGGGGGCAATACTTTACAAGCCCCCCCCCCCAAAAAAAAAAGGTCTCCCACCTTCTGAAGCTAGCATTATTACCTCCACCGACAAGCTGACAGGGCCCCCCCCCCAAAAATGCCTTTCTATAGCACAGTCACGTAATACCATTTCACTAGCGATCTGGGGGGGGGTCCGGAGTACCCACCCCCCCGGATCTGCTAGTGAAATGATATCACTATTTCACTTGCGGATCCGGGTGGGGGGGGGTAATCCGCCGACCCCACCCCCCCCCTCCCCCTGTTGCTATTACGTGACCGTACTCTTGAAGTGAGGGTTTGTTTTTTTTCGTTGTTGGCCTGTCAGCTTGCGGTGGACGGTAATAATGTTAGCTTCAGAGGTGAGGACCTTTTTTTTGGGGGGCTAGTCAAGTGATTGCCGGCTGCCAGCCCCCCCCCCCCTATTGACAAATCCTGGATCCACCCCTGTATTTAATTCTAGACTCTATAGGTTATTTTTTTTTTATTGATCAATTGACTGTGATTTGACCCACCTCTGCTTATTTGTTAATATTAGTATCATATTCATATATCTTTTCTTTTTACATCCTTATAATCTCTATAAGAATACATTGTAACTTTTGTTAATTTTTTTAGCAGTTTAACATTTTACCATAAGCAGACTTTCCTGTTCTCATATATTTTGATATTTTTAGGAACCCTTGGATTGTGCTATTATTGTCCAGACCAAAGGGATCTCCCACAGACATTTTTAGGGCACTTATTAAGCGCCATTCTCCCCTCAAGGAGATTGATTTGCTCCTTTTTGTTGTAAAAAAAAAATTTGAAGAAGACACTATACTAAAGAAAGCATTTTTGAAGGCCATTTTGTCATACAAAGATTCATCAGAAAATGACGCTTTGTGATGGATATGTTTGTATCTGCCGGTACAAGACATCCTATTTAACACAGAATTGATCGAAGGTCATCATTCATTGATCTCCTTTTCGAAGACGGACCTGTATATGGCTTGCATGATGTATATAAACTTAGAGGACAAGAAAGGCACAAAAGATTTGCAGAGTTTTCACTCTGGCTGAAATCGCTTTTCATGCGCGCCCAATGATCGATCACTTTCCGGTGTTTTTGAGGAGGATTAGAACCAAAATGAAGAACAAAGATGTAATAGAACTGGCATATTTCCAGAAAACCCCTTAGTGAATCCGTAAAAATATTGATGTCATCTCACAATATCTCCCCTAGAAAAAAACATCTCTGCAGCATACAAAAGAAAAATCACCACTTTGAAGAAAACATATCAAAGACTTCTAAAGGACAAACGCCGTGATGGTCCAGCACCCATCTACACATTAATGAATTCACCCTTCACATATCCAGTTCAGCAGCCACACACACCAAGAGCAAAACCACCATCCCCTCCTCCACCACCACCTCCACCCACACCACCACCACCCCCTCCACCGTCGGCACCTATCCACTTGCCCCCAATATGCTTCGCCGATTGCATAAGAAGATTCAAATTAAAGATTCAGAGTTAAGAGGAGAGGTGCAGCATTGAAATACTACCTAACTAAATCATCAAAAATGCTGAAAAGGGCAGTGTCATACAAGGAGAAAGCAAAGAATAGTACACTGAATAACTCTTTTAGAATGAGAAGTAGCAAAACTAGAAACTGAAAAGAATACCTACTTGCAGAAAACGAATGGCTAAGAGAAATGGTCCACGACAAGCTTCCAACTAAAGATGATAAGGGGCAGTATACTAGTGATATGTAGAATGTGTGCTTTCGTTACTAACCATAATGTCCCATTCAGTCAAGTGGGTCCAGTAATAGAGGCAGTTTTGAAGTTAGGCAAACTTAAAGCGTCAGACATTCAAGCAAATCCACAGTTAATGACTGGAATATAATGAGACTTGTGATGGCGCAAAATCAACTGAGAGAAGAACTGCCAAGCCAATGTAATCTAAGGTTACTGAGTGACGAAACCTCCAAGTCTGGAAGCAAGTATGAGGGTATCATGTAACGACTCACAAGGAAGGATGAGAGTTCTTGGACTGAGAGACATTTCCTCCAAATCAGGGCAAGACGTCTTGAATACTTTGAAGATAATTCTTCAGATATAGATGAAGTCTCCTCCAGTTCAGACGACGCGGCCAAGAAGATTCTGTTAACATAACTAGTACCAATGTCTGACAGGGCAAGTACCCAGATAAGGTTTAATGAACTGCTTGAAGATATCGCAAGGAGATCCTCCCCCTCACAGTGGATAATTATGACACCCTGTCAGATCACAGAAATCATTGCTAGGAAAACTGTGTAACTTCTTTTGCGGGTTTGCATGCTCTGTTCATTGTTCTGAGTAGCATCTTCTTCAATACTAGAGAGCCAGCAGGGCTTTTTCACTGATGCACCATCCATGATAAATCCTTCAAGAAGGCATCGGAGCCCGGAACCACAAGGCTCATTAAGACAGCATGTAAACGAGTGTCCCAAGGTGGTGATGAAAAGTCTGGATGCCATGGAAAATTTCTTGAATACCTGAGACCCTGGTTAAAATCAAAAGGCTTCAAGAAGCTTCCTTTGGAACAATTCAGAGGCAATAGTTTAACATACTATTCAAGAATGCAGGGGCTGTGTTTTTCCTTCACGAAGAACTGAAGAACTTCCTTGAAACAGTGCAGATAACAAACTCCTGAAATCAGTACGCCATGACGTCTGTGTTCCAGAATATGTAGCGGGATGCAAGGCATTGGGTTTAACATCATTCCTGGTCACGATCCCTTTGTGGAACTCAATCGAAGACACTGACATCCATCTCATGGACATAGGCAGAAGGTATCAGGAAATTATTGATTTTCTTGTTCAAGCACAAGCAAATGTCAGGGATTCATGGAAGGAACCATGCGACTGTCCTTCACTGAGGATTACAGACTGGACCAGGACGTCATCTTCAGATCATTGGTTCACCATGGGTACATGACGACAAGACAGAAGTAATACTCGGACCCATGCTAGCTGCTATGGCACAACTGATGAAGAGAATTTCAGCGATCACCTCGAAGGTAGAAAGTGGAGTGAGGCAGCCCCTCGATTTCAGGAGAAAGTCAAAGGCCTTCCCAAACACAACAAATTTTCAGAAAGCATATTCGGGCACCTGGATAGACTGCTGAGAGAGAAGCCAAACTTAACCACCATTGCTGCAGAAGCATTTATAATGTTCTCCCACAATAAGACTCTCACCTGGTTAGAAGGTAAAACTGCTGGCGAAAAGTCCAAGCTGTTCTCAAAGTCTCGAAAAGCAGTAACAGCACTTCGAGAAGCCTTCCGTAAAAGAGCTAAGGACATACAGCAAGCAAGAAGGACAGCACTGGCAGAAAAAATTAAAGCAGCAGAAGAAGCCAAAGCAAGAGCCGTAAGAAGGAGAGAAAAGATGACAGAAGACATTGTGTTCTGGGGTTTATGGCAGTCCGAGCAAAGCGTTGATGAATCACCGACTGTACTTAAAACCAAAACTGACAAAATGGCTGCCCTGAAAGCACAACTCAACTTTCGGCAGGAAGTCCTCCAGCAAAAGCCATCAGACATCACTCATAAAGATGTGTACTCATTTTCTAAAAAAGATGAGAGTGGACGGCGAGTCATGTTTGACCACAACAAGCTTGCAGATAACTTAAAGCTGCTCATCAGACATTCCTTCTTGATTGAAGGAAATACATCCAGTGAAACCAGAAATAGAGATGTTGCTGTTCCCATTCTTGTTGGAAAGTGGGTGCGGCACAGATTTACCAGTGATGGCAACGAAGAGTATCACGCCGGAAAAGTCATATCACAGGTTATTAAAGTTATGACTATTTGCAGCATGTTGAAGGAGCCGGTTAAATACCTCTCATCATCTTTAACAGCATATCAGCTGTTTTTATTAACATGTTGGAGGAGCCTGGTAAATTCCTCCCAACACATTATCAGTATTATATTTTCAAGTTTATGAATGGATGTACTGTAACTAATTGTTTTGCTGACAGTGCTGACTCAATTACTTTCTTAAATTTTTCAAAAAATACTTTAATCTTTTATTACATTCTTGCATGTCAAACTTCTTTCTTAAAGAGCCAATTGTTATATTATCAATATATGGTTTGAGATTTTCCTGGTAGCTTATTCACTTCCGGAATGTAATAAGTAGAAATAAAAATGGGATGTAATTGAGCCTGACACTGAAAGCTGATTGAACATATATTCAGTTTATCTTCTTTTCAGGTTTCAAGTTCATCTGAATGCTGTCATACATTACATTGAGTTTAAGTTAATGCATACTTGCAATTTGCGATGCTTTAAAATCATCTGTACTTAGACTGTATTCACAGATTGGCCAAAGCATGGCATCCATTATTTGCTATCATCCATACTTTAAATTGTCTGTTTTATCATTTGTCTTATAGCACATGAAGATTTCAGCTTCATTTTGGCATGTTTCTGCATGGTGTTTGCATGTTCTATTTGTTTTGTTTATAGCATGTATTATTTTTGAAATTTATGTTAGAGTTTATTTTAAAGCATCATGTTGCCTTGTTGGCTTTTGAAGAAGTATTAAATTTGTATTTTATATTTTAAGTTTGCTATTTATATTTTTTATTTTAAAAATTACAAATTGTACATTCTGAATGCTGTGTTGCTATGTTTGATATTTCATAATTCTATTTTAACTAGAAATTATGAAATTTAAGTTCTTGTATATATTGCTTTGCTATGATTGCTGTTTTATTTTTATCTTCTAACATGGAAATCATGAAATTGCTAGTTCTTGTTGCCTATAGGTGTTGTACATTATTGATGTAAAATTTTGTCACAATTCTTTCAGGTTCCAGGCTCCCAGCATGGTTCAACATGAAGTACGACGAAGATCCAGCCATCTACACATACCAGTTACTCAAAGATTATGAGGATGGTGATTTAGAGATCTTGGTGTAATTCAAATGAGGTGAGTTTTGCAATTACCTGTTTCTTTCTTACTCAGAAAATTGCCAAAAACCTCTGTCACTCACCTACAATTAAGTTAGATAATATCAACTTGAGAGTGATGATTAGACCTGTCATGATTCACAAAACAGATTCATCCATTTAGAAAAAAGTTAATCTGACATAGAAGATTTTAAGCTGTTTGAACACCATTGTTTCTTTCTTTTTTAAGATCCTAATGATACCAAATTTGTTCTTTTTCATTGAAAAGTTTATGCAATCCTTTTTCAGGCTTCCCCGAATAGTTCAACTTGAAGTACGACAAAGATCCAGCCCAAACACATACCGGATTATGAGGATGTGATTTAGAGATCTCAGTATAAAGCAAGTGAGGTGAGGCTTAATTGTCACCACAGTACTCTATTCCTATTAAGATATTTTTAACATTGTTCTTACTTACCTGCATTTTGCGACATTATATTTCAAACTGGAAGTTGAAGATTGAATTCCATCGTAATTTTACAGAACATATTTATATTAAATAAAACCTTAAATCAGGCATATCTCAGTCAATTTTCAAGCTTTTGAGCTGATTTAAGCATTATTGTGCTTCTTTTTTAATAACCTTTCAATGGTACCAAATTGTTGTGGTACCTGCATGTTGGATGGTTTATTTGAACTCAAGGTTGAAGTCTGAATTCCCGTCGTAACTTTACAGAACACATTTCTGTAAAAAAACTCAAATCGGCATATCTCAGTCATTTTCTTAGCTGATTTAAGCTGATTTAATCTATTGTGTTTCTTTTTGATAAACCTTTCAATAGTACCAAATTTGTTATAGTTCCTTGAAGAATTTAAAAAGTCACCGATCTCCCTAACAAATGCGGAGTGGAGGGTGTTCAGTCAAGTGCGCAAGAACAAAACTGATTTCAGAGGATCAATGAGCGATGAACTCTGTCATGTACTAATCACCAAGGCTCAGCAGACGGGATCTCGCTACTTGAGAGACTTTGATGACAAATTTCTTAGGAAGCTAAGTCAGCTACATATAGAGCTCTCAATGAATAACAATCTATGTGTCATGAGGAAAAGAACTGAATCCAGAATTAACAAATGTTTGAACAATACAACTGAAATAAACTCAACTTTACTTTCCTCCAGTGAGAGCAGACAGTAAGTTTAGCACAGCTACATGACCTCTTAACAACTGTGGTAAGGTTTTTTTTTTTTTTTTCTTGAATAATAATCCAAATGTTTTGATACAATGTAAGTGATATTGTGAAATGCTCATATTTCATCTGGAGTATTCATTCATCTTCAGATTCATGAAAAATTGTTGGCAATAATTTTCTCAAACCTAAGCTCCACCCTAAAAACAATTAAATTCCCATAGGCTCCACTAGCCTGTTGGACCATCAGAAACCATTAGGGCTGTTGGTCTCTAATGGTTTCTAATGGTTTATGAAATATGGGACCCACAGAACCATTAGAAATTTCTAATAGACCAATAGACATTTTCTGTTGGTCCAATAGAATTTTTTCTGTTGGTCCAATAGACATTTTCTAATGGACCAATAAGAAATTAATTAATGAAAATAGTGTAATAAAATCTTTTGGATTGTTTCGGCTAACAACTCACAGAAACATGTTGACATTAACAATGAATCCTACCCTATCCTATCCTATCCTATCCTAACCTATGCTATCCTATATTAAGGCCCTATTACTACTGGCAAATTGTTGACCCCTGCTATATAAAGTACTACAGGCAAAATGTTTGAAGAAAGACAGTTACTTAATATCAAATTACACTTTTGTTAATGAAATATGAAGAATTGTCATTATGAATCAATTTGAAATTGTGTTAAACCTAAAAAAACTAAAATATTTTTTATTATATTAATAAGCCAAATGCCAGCTACATGGCTAAAAATTGCATATTTCTATTTATTTTCCACCTTTTTTCCAAATCTCAGAATACTGCTTATGAATATTCATGACCAACAGAAACCATTAGAAACCAATAGAAACCAACAGAAACCAATAGAAACCAGTCAGAAATAACATCTGAACAGAAAATTACAGAAACCAGTAGGAACCAACAACAAGCCGATATAAGCCAACACAAACTGATACAAGCCAACGGGGAGGGTCCACGAGGCCGAGGGCCCAAGAGGCCGCCAGGGGCAGAGTCCCACGAGGCTGAGCGCCCACGAGGCCGAGTATTTTCCCATGAGACCGATTTTTCTCATATATTGTATTTTGCAATATACTGTTCGGCCTCGTGGACCCTCCGGCCTCGTGGACCCTCGGGCCTCGAGGGCACTCAGCCTTATGGGAAGACCCCAAGCCAACAGAAGCAAGCTAATAGAAATCAATAAGAAATAATAAATAAATTATGGAACCCATCAAAAGCTGATAGAAACTAAAATAAACCATTAGACACCACTGGGAACCAAGAAAAATAGAAAACCCCAATAGAAATTGTATATGGGACAGCCTGAAACTAATAGGCCTAGAGACCAATAGAGTCTGATGGTCTGTGTTGGTTTGGTCCAACAGCCTGGAACCAAGAGAGACCAATAGAGACCATCAGACTCTATTGGTTTATGGGTCCAATACAAGGGCCAGAAAACCAATTTGTATTGGACCAATAGAGGTTGATGGCCAGACACCAACAGAATCTCTTGCTATCTATTGGAGCCTATTGGTCCTCTGTGGGTCCATTAGGATTCTGACATTCCCATTGTATTGGTCTCTATTGGAATACGACTGACATTCTGATGGTCCATTAGAAACCATTAGAATCCATCAGACACCATTAGAAACCAATAGAAATTTTCTGTTGGTTTTCTAACGGAGCCTATGGGAATTTCGACCTGGGAACAGAAAAAAAAAAGGTTTAAATGCTCCAAAATAGGGCTCAGATTGCACCAGAGAGCATCTAGAACCCCAGAGCTTCCAGGGCCCTTAGGCGGGCCCTGGACCCCGGCCGCAAGGGACTTCGCGCTTCGCGCTCGTGATGTATGCTTTGCGCACATGTTGATGTGTGCTACACGCACATTTCTGTGTTTTTTATCTGATCATTACTAATTTGAAATTTCAAATGTTGGCAGCTATGGAAATGTGTTAGGGTCCCTTACAATCAAGTGGGTGGAGCATTGGAGGAGTACCCTCTCACGATCGAGCTATGAGGATTTTAAATAAAATAATGCATGCAAACATATTTTTGAAATGTGATTCAGGCAATTGCAGGGGCAGAGGTAGTTGATGTCAGATTTGCTGGCAGGATTAAGAGTACATAGGGCCCACAGGGCAACAGTTTGTTCAGGGGTGACCATTTGGTAGGCAAGTCAGAGGATCTCTCAATCAAATTTATTGATAAAATACTACTAGAGGCATAGGATTGAAAGTTGCTCAATTGAAGCATGTGGTAATTACTAATTTGCAATTACATATGACAATTGTATGACATCAGGTGAGCACCAGGCCCCCTGGGGCTCTTATCAATTAACCCTAACTGCCCTCCTCCATAGTTTTGGCGATTGCATCGCGACCGCTACCAATTTCTGATTCTCGCTTTATGACTTTTTCCCTTGCAGTCTTGTCTTGCACACATTTTGCAGGGACTGATTTTTAAAATTTACAGGGGAGCTATAATAGCTCTCTAGAGGCTCTCAAGGAGAATTTTTAGGGAGCTAAATTTGTTCTTCATGTAGAAAGATTGGGTTACAAGGGCTCTGTAAATCACTCCCCAAAAGCATTTAGGGAGCTTGGGAGAGCATCGCTCTCACTCCCTTAAATCTTACTCCCTGATTTTGATACCACATTTGTCCTTATCAGACCTACCAAAGGGGTATTATGGGCCATTAGAGACATGCCAACAAAAAACGTTTCCGTACTTTCTATCCTCTTTCACTTCTTTAGGGGTACTAAGATCTATAGATGTCTATGAATGCATAGCACCATCATGCATCTGGCCATTGCACCTGTCTTCATAGAAAACATTTAATTGTCCAATGAATTGTCTATGTCCCTCATTTACCAGAACGAATGCTTTTGGTGCAGGAATGACACACTTGTGAAAATGTATGGCATATTTACCTTGTTTGCTATTGAAAATAATTGAATAATAAAAGGTTTTCAGGTCGACAGGTGGAATGAGATTGATATTTTTGTGATCTGAATAATTATTGACATCTAATGAGTTTGGTACCCCTTATCCAAATGTAAAAGACAAGAATGCGCTTTTAGGTTGGCAGTACTGAATTAGTATGCGCATGTCATTAAAAAGGCTATAGCTGCATATATTTGTGTACATTTACATACATCAATAGTTTATGCAAATCTGCTGTACTCATAAAAATAGATAAGAATTGATTTATTTCACATTTGGGAAACATTAATCTTCATTATTACACAGTTTTCATGTAATTTTGTACTTGTTTAGGCTGAAATTATGAAAATATCCCCCAAATGCATAAAATACGCATTATGAATAATTCATTTCCTAATTATGCACACAAAAAAAGCATAATTGATTTTAAAAAATTACACCACCAGATTCAGCATCCAGCATTCAGATAAAATTTAGCTTCTCAGCCTCACTCCAACTAGAGCATTTTACCCACTGTACAATATATAAATACAAATATATGTTGTGCTAGTAATATTTCTGTCATGCCTAGCTGATTCTAGTTCAAACTCGGAGATGTAATCATTAGTCTAGTAAGATCAGACCGGAACTAAACCCCAAATACCAGCCACTCTGTCGGCCAGAGGTGAAAGTCACACAACACCTGTTTGGCGAAGATCTCGGCAAACTAGTTAAAGACATGACTGAACAACAGAAAGTGGTGGCGGTGACAAAAATGGGCACTATGAAGTTCAAAGAGCTACGTTATGCTCCGTACCCAAGCTCACGCTTGATTTCCTACATTGACGACACTCTGATAATAGGAGACTCTAAAGAACGTGTAGTCCAGGCGGTCTGTGACACAAAAGAGATACTCTCAAGGTTAGGGTTTGTCATTCCCCCTCAAAAATCCAGATTTGAGCCAAGCCAACAACTTACTTTCTTGGGCTTCGATATAAAGTCAGACACAATGACTGTCAGACCAACAGAGAGAAAAATCACTGAAATTAGGGAGTTTGCTTTGAAACTGCTCAGAAAGAGTATAGTGACAATCAGACAACTGGCCTGTTTCATTGGGAAAGTTGTAGCTACCCTTCCTGCCTGTGAGCATGGGAAAATGCACTAAAGAGCACTTGAGAGAGATAAAATCTGTAATCTGAGGACACATAGGGGCAATTATGATGCTAGTGTAAAGGCCTCGTCACACCGAGTCCGGTCCGGTGACCGGTACGGCAAACCGTCTCAAATCGCTCCATGAGCGATCCCATAAAAACCGTACCGGTTGCCGTTCCGGCTAGTACGGCATAGCCCGTGTTTGTTGTGACCAGTCTCATTGCAATAGTACACGGCCGATTCATTTCGAACGTTTTTGCCCATTGTTGAACCGGAACGGGCCCGTGCCGTGACCCGGACCGGACTCGGTGTGACAAGGCCTTTACACTAACAGTTGCTGCAAAAGAAAATTTGGTCTGGTGGAAAGAGAACATAGAGTCTGCAATCAGACACCTGAACAGGAGGAAACCAGACATTGAGTTGAGTAGTGATGCTAGTGGTTCAGGCTGGGGAGGAACAGATAATAAGGCCCAATGTGGTGGTCGATGGAAGCAATCAGAATCCCTTGCCAACGGGAACAATATCAACTATCTCGAGTTACTTGCAGCTTTCTTTACGCTGAAAGCCTTTTGTAAAGACAAGAGAGGCATACATGTTCTCATGAGAATAGATAATACCACAGCTGTTAGCTACATCAATGAAATGGGTGGAATAAAGTCTAAAGAATGTGATGAACTAGCTCAGATATTATGGAATTGGCGTATAGAGCATGATATAAATAATGGGTCACAGCAGCTCACCTTCCCGGTGTAGAGAATGTAATTGCTGATAGGAGGTCTAGGCATTTCAGAGATGAAACAGAATGGATGTTAAATCCTAAGTTATCTAGAGAACTATGTAACTCAATGGGTACACCAAACATTGACCTCTTTGCTTCTAGGCTGAATAACCAGTTACCAATTTATGTGTCATGGCAACCGGACCCTGGGGCTCTTGCTATAAATGCATTCACATTAGATTGGGGTGAATTCGAGTTTTATGCCTTTCCTTCATTCTGTATCATAAATAGATATCTTCAGAAAGTTGTGGAGGACAAAATGTAGTCAATATGTGTACCAAAATCCCTGCCAAGTTATTAATCGGAAGACATTTTCCGATACAAAATGTTAAATTTGTACATAAAATCTACGTTATGGATGGTTCATCCAATTCTCACTAAAGCTGGATTTAGGGGTTATGAGGTCAATTGGGCAACAAATAGCTTGTCGTCATTTTATCTCAAGAACTGATTGACGTATTCTCTCCAAACTTGGCCCATGTAAGGGGCCAATGATCTAATTCAATTTTGGGTTATGAGGTCAAAGCTCACAGGACTCGTTTTTAATAGCTCATGATTGAGTTATGTAATTGGGCATAATATGTAAATCACACAAGGCGGAGGCATCATTTTCAACTGCGCGCATTCAAACATCCACCTAGTTTAATACATGACATACAATATTGTACACTTTTTTTTTAAATACAGTCTTGATGCAACTGATGAATGTGCTTTTGGGGATAGACTCGGCCGCCTCGTGAATCATGGACAAGGGAAGGAGGAGAATGCCCGAATGAAGATGCTAGATATTAAGTCACATCCACACCTTTGCATATTTGCTACAAAGAACATATCTAAAGGGACTGAAGTTCTGTACGATTATGGAGTTCGAGGACTACCGTGGACCAATAAGGTAAAATGATTTTTTGATAAATTCATAGTATGATGGACATTACATGACTATTAGCAGATGTAATGAAAGCCAAATTTCACCTTTTCATGTTTTGCTTGTAACCCATGATAGACAGAGAAATACAAGTCATGTATGTGAGATTAAATTCTTTACCTCTGCACATTAACCGTAATACTAAAAACTGCCCCATGTGATACAGTTATATTGATTACAATGGAGACGAGTTTCTGCTCTTTATCTGGCTTCATTTATATGATGTCTAATTATTTCCCCCCTTAGGATTTCAGAGAACAAGTTCAAAGGCAAGAAGAAGTAGAGACACAAGTCCACCAACATAGAGAGACAGAAGACTATCAACAAGAAGGACATACACAAGGAACACAAGTCCACCAACAAGGAGAGACAAAAGACCACCATCAAGAAGGACATACAAAAGAATTACAAATCCACCAACAAGAGAGACAGAAGACCACCAACAAGAACGACAGACACAAGAAACACAAGTCCACCAACATGGAGAGACAGAAGACCACCAGCACAGGGAAACACAAGTCCATCAAGGAATGACAGAAGACCACCAAGAAGAAGGACAGATACAAGGAACACAAGTCCACCAACAAGGAGAGTCAGAAGATCACCAACAAGAAGGAGAGATACAAGAACCACAAGTCCACCAACAAGGAGAGAAAGAGGACCACCGACAAGAAGGAGAGATACAAGGAGCACAAGTCCACACCACGAGAAGAGACAGAGGACATCAACAGAAGAAGGAGAACCAAGGAGCGACAAGTCCAGACCAACAAGGGAAGACAGAAGACAGCAACGAAGGAGGACACAAGAACGACAAGTCCACCAACAAGGGAGACGAAAGAGAACCATCAACAAGAAGGACACAAGCAAGCACAAGAAGAGAGCAGAAGACCACCAACAAGAACGACAGACACAAGAAAAACAAGTCCACCAACATGGAGACAGAGACCACCAGCACAGGAAGATAACGAGGACCCAAAAGTCCCCCCATCAAGGAATGACAGAAGACAAACCAAGAAGAAGACAGACCACAGAGGAACACTATATGCAGTCATCCAAGCAAGAGAGTCAGAAGATCACCAAAGTTAAGGAGAGATACAGAGAAACCACAAGTCTTACGTTTCTTCACAGGAGAGAAGAAGAGAACGTGCACGTTTCCGGAGCATGGTCGTCAAGATGCGGAGACAGGAGATGTATATTCAAGGCACACAAGTTCCTATGTCCATACTTAAGAGGAGACAGGTAAGGGAGGACCATCTGTGTGGCATCCACCAGGAGAAGGAGATCCCATCAGGTCTCCGATCGCACTTAAGTCCGTATCGACATGAGCAACTCGGACGTGGATTCATTGGATCTGAGTAGCTGGCCGGACTCACGTTCGAAAGCATAAAGAGACAACCGTATGGTAGGCGGTTCTGTACTCATCCAGCTAAACTCACTTCATTGGAGTTGTGCCAGCTGCGAGAGGTCAAGGACAGACAGTGATAGGCTTGACTCGTCACTGGACTATATTGGTGTAGCGCAGAAGCATTTCAAGGTGTAAGTGTTGCAGGGTGGTCCACTATAGCGCTATACGATGTCGTGTCTTGTTCCTTTAAAGGCTTGCTTGGGTTGGTACAAGGTTCCACTCCTAATTCTCTGAAGGGAGCAGGGACAAGTAAGACACCCACGCTAGAGCCAAGAATTGAGCTAGAACATCATCCGTACGATGGGGTCCAGTGCCGTTGTCCCATGTGCATAGCGAGTAGAAAGGTAGGTACACGACATCTAAATGTGCTCACGCTAACCAAATGAGTACGAGCTCCATGGATGTGGCGTGTTTGAGCGGAGATAGGTAGGAGGAAGTTAGATGCGTCAGGTCTTATGTGGTGCTGTCCCTTACACTAAGAAGTATTATGGATGGGATGCTCACATCTGTTCAGTTCCTATCGCTAGGTTAAAGTTAGATGGAGTGTCGACCTGATCTGGTTGTGCAGCTACCAGAAAGATGTCTGCATCCACGATTCGTTGGTGCAACATATGGAGAGCTGCTCATATTGCGTATCAATGCATCGCGTTCACTGTCCTCGTTGTTGTGTCTTCTGTCTCTCCTTGTTTGAGGGAGATGAGAACTTGAGTAGCTAGAACAAAGTTGCGATCCTATACCATAATTGGTCTCATTCTCTTATCACATAGTGTGACTTCAGGAGTGAGGCAACGTACGCGCGCATGTTTGACTATCCTGCGCGCGATTGGAGATTGTTTAGCGCATCCGCTATATATCTATTTGCTAAATCACGTCGAATCTCCAAAATCGATTTGGCCAGCAATGAGCTTTGTGATGATGAAAGATTTGATGCACGTAGCGAGACCTTTGACCTTGATTCAACATATCAACAGAGGAGGAGAGCAAAGGAATTCAGCAGTGATGAGCAACTCCCAAGATTCATTCAAGAAATGTTCAAGTGCGCAATAGACCATCTGCTGTAATATCTACACGAGATGAATTTGATACAGACAGTGAGACATCTGCCCTTGATCCAACATATCGCCCAGAGGGGGTACTGATGAAGAATACAGCAGTGATGAGACAACTCCCGAAATTCATCAAGAAATGTTCTGTGTCACAAGAGGCCATCTTCTGTTATATCTTCTCCAGATGAAAAACCTAGAAGATGTATAAACAATGCTTCCAGGATCATTTCAGGGCCAGAATTGCCTCTTCAGAAACCAATAATAGTATGGAAAGGAAACCAAACATGAGGACAAGAAAAGGTACAAGAAGCCATCAAGGCCATGCCCCTTCTGCAACAAAGCTTGTGGTGAAAAGCTCTCACGACACATTCGTTTGATACATAAGGATGAGGAACAGGTGAAATCTGCCATGCAGCTGCCGAAGCGGAAGAGAGACAAGGTGTTTCACAGTTCAGGAAGGAAGGCATATACCAAGTAAATAGAGAGCGTATGAAAGATGAGACCCCATATATGAAAGGGAAAAGTTACCAAAAGAGGAGTAACAATCAAACTTAAAATGTGCAGCAACTGCAAGGGCTTTTACAGCTCACATTTCTTCTGGCATCACAGGAAAGTTTGTCAAGGTGATGTATGCACTCCATCAGAAGGAGTACCAGTAAACCTCATGGAAGGAAAAGATCAGTGTATCACAACACCCAGACTTTGTTACTGACATACTTAAGATTCCAGAATGATGATGTTGGAAATACATGTAGATCGGACAAAGTGATAGTTAATGTTGGTCATCGACTTTGGACTAAACAGAGATAAAAAAAGACAAGAAACTGAAGTAAGAAAGTCAGTTATGGCTGAATGAGAAGACTTCCACCTTATATGCTGATTTAAGAAGAAACATGAGGTCATGGGACTACAGATCTCACAATGGGACATGCTGGAGACATGTTCAGTAGAGAGCACTTTGATTCTTTGACAGAGCGATCCAGTCACTTATGATGAATCTGATGCAAATTAAGCCAGAGACTAAACTATCCTTATACTTTGTGCTGAAAAAAGCTTGCAAAATCACCAAGAGCTAGTTTTCTTGTATTAGGCTTGATGAAATGCATCTGAGATCGATAAGTTCGTAGAGATTCTTGACTTGAACCAGAATTTATTTTTGGAGATGCCATTATGAAATCAGAAGAATCGCCAGTGCCTTGAGGAAGCCTCAGAGCTCCCGCTTGAGGCTGACATGGAAGCATTGAAGACATACACTCAAAAGAAAGTCATAATCTGTCTGTGAGTGTTTGGGATTCTCACGCATTTGTAGAGTTACGAGATTGACTTGCTCGCGATTGACATTGTGGAATGCAAGGCGTGGTGGGGAACCAGCAGGCTTACAACCCAAGAATGGAGAGATGCAGAAGAGGGTGATGGATACAGGAAGACAAGATTCAGGAAGTGAAAGATCCAGCTCATCGGGAACTTTTAGCTCAGCTCAAGATAGCTACCAGACGGAAGGGGCACCAATCGTTTGGTTCCAGTCCTGTTCCCAAGAGACACTGTGAAACCTGTGCAACTTTTATGTGATCAGGAAATTTGGCATGCAGCAGGAATAAGACCTGATAGCAACTACATATTTGCTTGTACTCAAATGTCTCCGGACCATATTGGAGGGTGGGATGCTCTAAAGAATGTCTCAGACAACATCAGCCTTTCAGCCAAAATTAAGGTGAATGCTACCAAGAACAGGCACAGAGTGTCTACAATTTACGCATCCCTTGACTTGCCTGATGCTGACCTGGATCTATTTTACCGGCATATGGGACACTCCTCTACAATCAATCAAACGATCTACCAGACCCCACTTGCCATCCAAGAAATCACCCGTGTCGGGATTCATCTCAACCATATAGATATAGGAGGTAAGTAAAGTTTGATAAACATGAATAGTACTTTCCTGAAACTGAACCATGATAAAACTTCCGTTTACATTACGATTTCCCTCCTGCTCGTTTCAAGTTGAATTTGGGGTGCTCGATTCTATCGGTAGAAAATCCTCATGTAAATAAATAAATAAAAAAATAATGAAATATTTGTATGTCTCCCCAATGAAGTGGCCATTGGCATAATATTCTCGTTTTTGATACCTTCTTGATACTTGGATTTTTCTTAGGAAGTCAATGTAGTGATTAATGTTTTTGGTCATAAGGTCAAGGTCATAAGACTCAAAATAAGACAAAAAATATACTGAAGTAAATTCAGTGCATGTTAGTGTGGGTTCAATATCAAAATTGTGTCATAGCACAGCAATAATATTTGACTGTGCAAAGTCGAAGATCAATCTCTTCTTTAAAACACTGACCACTGTTCACTTTCTTTATTTGTGGCAGATGATATGACTAGGACAAGTACGGCAGACAGACCAGCCAGTGGGTCCAAGCCCACACCCTCTTCCAGTCCCCAGCCCAGACAAACAAGCAGGACAAGGCTACTCCAGAACCTGCCAAGGTAGCCACGCCCCTGACTGCCAAGAATACCCTGCTGTCGACCACGGGCACACCCAAGCCGGATACCCCGCCCCTGGCAAAGCCACCCACAGCTACAGGTAAAGCATTGCCCATGGAGTATTGTTATGTCTTGCCCTTTTATCTTTATTATCCCTTTGCTAACAAAGTGGCCGGAGGCATATGTTTTTGGGTTGTCTGTCCGTCTGTCCGTCGTATTTCTTGTGATATCTCAAGAACCGGCTGAGAGATAAATGTCAAATTTGGTGTTAGTGTTCATATATGGGTGACAAAGATCTGATTAATTTTGGAGGATCATGAGGTCAAAGGTCAAATGACTTAATATTTATGCTAAAAACTGGCGGCCAAGACCCAGTTTGAATTCATATGATTGAATAATGAACAGGAACATATTGATAAGTTTTTCCATACTGCATTTCATGAATAGTTGTGTCTATTTAATAGTCTTTTTATTAGATATATTCTTAGAGATGTATTCCAAAATGACTTTTCTAGGTCAAAATCATTGATTGGCACCACACTCATTGCTAAATTTCATATTCAAGGGGCTCTTGTTAGTTTTTAATTTGAATTTTTGCCACATCATCTGAGATAGGGATTTGAGATCTGCGAAATATTAATCACCCTGTTCAAATTACAGTATATTTTGCCCATAAAATTAATTGGTAGGTAACCTGATGTTGTGGTCACATGTATGTTTCATGAGAAAATTTTAGGAAAGGGTAGTGCATTTTGAAGAATTTTTCTGCTTTTCAAACATCTTTCTTGTGACAAACTGTGAAACATGTCTGAAGCGTACAAGGATATTACTGGGCAATTCCACATGGGAGAGGGTAAAAACAGCAAATTTCAAAATTAAGAACATGCTTATAAATGCGAAC
This sequence comes from Paracentrotus lividus, assembly GCA_940671915.1. Lineage (NCBI taxonomy): Eukaryota > Metazoa > Echinodermata > Echinoidea > Camarodonta > Echinidae > Paracentrotus > Paracentrotus lividus. Next base: position 22,092,064 of record CALNVZ010000174.1, read on the forward strand.
AATCTGTTATAAAAAATTATTATATTTTAAGGAACAAAAAACCGTTTTGAAATATCTTTAACGGTTTTTGACGAATACACTTTTGAAATCACACCACTATTTCCAATATCAGAACTCATATTTGACTTGATTTATGATTAGTTTCAGAATTTATAAAATGCTCCACATTAGGGTCTAATATTTCCTTATTGTGTTTGTCAAGGTGTAACAATCGCGAGTAGGAAATGATTTTTTCATGGGTATGATAATATTCTTTTGAGAAGTTTTCAAAATCTACTACAAAACAGATGTAATTCCGTTACCATAAAACTGGAAAAGTTTTTCCCATGAGCTAACTCCTCATTTAAATTGCATGTTCTTCTGAATTCTCTGCTTACAGGTGACACACTTAAGACTCATTAACATTTTCTTGAAATACCTTCTCTTATTAAGCTGGAAATGCGGTAACGGAATTACATGGTAACGGAATTACCGTTACTATATCTTTGATGGGGCGTGAGGTAGCCTGTTTTGTTTGGTCCATATGTGTACAGTGTTAATGAATTATCTAAAAAACAACAGCCCTTGGGTAAAATGTATTAATGGTGGAAATTATTCCAGTCAAAGTTAATATCAGACCCTGATAGACCAAAAGGAAGGCGTGAGCCAGCAATTAAAAAACAAGCATCATAGTCTACAGTCTAATCACCCAACTTAGGACTGAAAAGGTTGCTGGCTCAATCCCTGACATGCACAATGTCCCTGGGAAATGCAACAATTCATATGCCTCTTCCCCCTTCATTAAGGTCCAACAAAAACCTTGCAGATGGTGACCATCACCCTTGGTCAGACAAGCACATTGTGGCAAATTTTGAGCACCTGGCTGGACAAACCCGGGGAGTGAGAGTGTATGCAATATTACATGTTTACTGAATTGTAATTGAATCCAATGATCAGAACATAATACCCCATCTTATATGCCTTGCTTTTACTGGTACATGTAACTGGAAAAACATAGAGAAATAAGGTAATATATGAAGATGCCATATTTAAAAAGCCATCACTATCCTCCGTTGGAGATCATTTAGAACTTTTTCCTCCTCATGGGTACCATTTATTTCTTGGTTAGGAGAAGCATTCAGAATAAGCACCAGCATCAACTCCAGTGCACAGGATTGAACCCACAACCCTCTTATCCAAGCCAAGCGACTTGAACATTAAACTATGACACCTCTTCAGTTGTGACACATGACATTATGATTCAGATTTTCTCAGATGTCCTTGAAAAATACATCTGCGGCTAAGTTGACAAAAATCAAAGATACATTTAGGCATACATGTAGTTGTTGTACTCTATCTCAAACGATGGAAAAACAGAAGACAGTACTCTCACCTTTTGTAGAAAAATTAATTAGTGCACTTAAATAAACAGATTGTTAATTACTAGGCTACTTAACTATTTGTTTAAAATTTCTCATATTAAGATGCAAATCGTGTCAACAAATTTGGATAGATTGAGTTAATTTGTTTTGTTTGCTTGTTTTTATCCCGGTGGGGGTAATCAAGGACAAGACAGCTTCTGCTTTAATACTGGAAAAGTATAAAGTATCCTCCTACACATCAAGGAATCAAGTCCTAACATGGCCACCCCACCCCACTCAGTCAAAATGTATAACAGTAATGGATTTAAGGCAATAACAGCTGATTTTTAACATTAAATTGTTGAATTAATTTCTAAAAGATTTTTTTTTTCCTTTTTTTTCTTTCTTTCCTTTTTTTTCTTTCTTTTCATTTCATGAACTTTCCATTTATGGAACATGAGAGTACATACATTTTGTATGTAGGTTGAAGTTGAAACAATGCATTACATGGTTGAATGGCATTATAATTAGGTTGAAATGGCTGAATTTTGAACATCAAAATAATTAAAAACTGTTATTTCACATCTTTTAAGTGAATATTTCATTGGTAAAGGATATGTGTGATTAGCATTGCACACATTTTGACTAAATATGCAAATCTGATTCAACAGAGTCCTCTAATTTTTGTTAAAATACATATGTGGCTAAAGTAGCGTAATTCCGTTACCACTTGAATTAGACATTATTCTTGGTCTGTGTGTGTTTCTTTTCAACATTACAGTGGGTAAATAGTGACCAGCTGGTCCTAATAATCATGTAAATGAAGATGAACTAGAATTCAGTAGCCATTAAACCACTTGTAGCCTGAAAAATTAGGTTTATTCGCAGCAGAGACACCTTTTACACTCTTATACTTGAATTTTTTGAAAATTCATAGCTGTGAAGTACTTAGCTTGTGTTTAGTATTAGAGAAGAATGTATTAACAAGCATTATTGAGGCATCTCTAAAGTCATGAATGCCTAGAACTTACATTTACCACTGTAAATGTCAGAGGCGTAATTCCGTTACCGTAATCTGTAATTCCGTTACCATGTACTTCCATTGAAGAAAGACTGATCATGAAAAAGTAGTGATGATATGTGCAAAAAACTTATTTCCAAAATAAAGTTGACATTATAATGAACCGAATTAGACATCAGCCTGGAGCTAATGTGCTGTAGATTTTAGAGAAACTTTCCCGAAACTTTGTGTTGCAAAGTGACTCAATTCTCTGGTAATTCCGTTACCGATGCACATATCCGTCACTCACACCTGAACGGGTTAGAGTTTTTAATTAGTTTCTTTTTCTGAACATAGCATGAGTGGCTGTACATAGTATTAGGTAGAGAACATAGGAAAATATTGTAATATCTGGATGCTGTAAACAAATGAAACAGCTAAAATTCTCTGATTTGTAATTCCGTTACCGTGGAATTGCCCTACTATAAGGCTTGATATGTTATGTCATTACAGCCCGAAGGTACACCCGCTGGTCAAATCAGGGAAACAAGCAGTGCAAGCAGTATTTCTCTGCAGCGATCAAACACGGGGAACCATTACCAGGTAAGCTTCTTCGTGTTTATGTTTAGTGCATCTTTATGCAAAGGGTCAAGAAAATTTAATAAATTTTGTTGTCATTTTAAAGGGTATGAAACTTGTATTCTGCGTATTAAATGTCTGCATAAATAAGCATCAAAATATTGTGTTCCAAGAAACTGAGTTCCAGGAATCCCCAGCTTTCAGTTTTGATAGCTTCCATTTACTACAATGAAGTAGCAAGGTCTAGTCATTATTATACCCCTGCCAAACAAGGTCGATAGGAATCAGCGTGTTGGCAGAAGTTGACGACAGTGGCAGAAAGTGCAGTGCCATAGTTACAGCATATCATGAACAAATTTGAAGAAGGAAGGGGGGGGGGATCTTACATCGCGAACTACTCCTTCAGTTTGGACAATTACCCGATAACACAAGAATAATAATTATGAATTTTCTTATTGCGCAGCTACTATAAACAATAGAACATCATAAAATTTAGTGAGAAGGTTGAGTAGGACTTGGAAATTAACAAATATGATTTGGAGTGACATTGCAATAGTTGGGGGGAGGGGAGTCACGAGTGGGGATTATCCTCCCATCCATCAGATTTTCATTGTTTATACAATAATTTGAGTACGACTTGATTGAATGTCATTAAACTTGGTGAGAGGGCCATGTAGGACATGGCAAATAAGTCATAACTCATTCAATTTCAGTGTTGGCTCAGTGGATAGAGCGCCTGCCTCATAATCGGGAGGTCGTGGGTACAATCCCCGGCCGCGTCATACCAAAAGACGTTAAAAAATGGGAGTTGCTGCTTCTCTGTTTGGCGTTCAACAAGAAAAGGGATAGAGCAACGGTCAATCTGGCGCTGCTCAGTGGCTGCCGGGCCCACGATTAATTGGGCAAAATAAATTTCCGTTTCACCTTTCAGGAGTTTGTTTCGGACAATAAAATTTGGAGCATTTGGAGCATTTGGAATGATTTCCCTATCCCACCTCAGACCTTTGCCATATATCAATATGTGGCATGTTTGTATACATGTAATTATTCGTTTTACAATAATGCCGTCAAACTAACTACATATATTGTTACTCCTTTTTGATAATGCACATATGCTTTTTTCCAGTTCTCCTTTTTTTTCAGCATTTATGGAAAAAAATGTAATGTAGCTTTTCATGTAATCTGAAAGAAAGCTTAGTCAAATTAATAATAAGTATTGAAATTTCATATTAATTGAAAATGCAAATATGCAAATTGTTTCAATATAATGCAGTGCATGAGAGGAAAGTGGCATACCAGTCGACTAGTTCCTAGTACATGTATGTCCTCTGTCCTCTAACATAGGAATTTAGAATGTATTGTTCTTATTTCATACCCAGGGAGATGAGCCTGCACCACTTTCCTGCAGAAATATCAAATCACCATGGAATGGGAAGCAGTAAGAAATAAGGTGATGAACGAAAGGAATAAAGTAAAAAAACATTTTGATGACAGAGAGAGGAGCTTCCTCAACTAATGATATTAATTGGGTCAGATCATATGGTCTGATGACCAACAAACATTGTTGTTCTTTGGCAAAATACTTGTACCTTCACATGTATATTCCAGTAGGTGTGTGGCTTCTAAATGAACATTTATGAAATAGTTTGCACATGGAGTTTTTCTTGTTTTGTTTCACTGCCAAGACTAGTCTAAGTGACCTTCAAGTTTATCTGCACATGTACAACCTGTAACTTGTTCTAATTTGTGATAGAGCTTATAAAATCCGAATATGGTGTGCAAAGAGGTCAGTTGAAACATTGGGTGTAGTGATGATTAATGAGCCTGAATGAAGGAAGTTTTGGTTTTAACTGATATTGACTTAGTGTTAAAGAAAGTGCTAAATGTTTTCTTTTGAGTGTACATATTGTAACCTGTCAGTTAACCGTTATTCAAGTTAAATTCATTTCGAATCTTTCCAAATTTTATTGTCCAATTATTGGAAATTTGTTTTTTGTTTTTTTTTTGTATGTCAATACAAAAGTACAGATTACACCGATGAATATTAAGGGTTGAGCTAGCATTTAATTCAAGATCATATGAACATGCAATGTATCTAAATGATAATGATGTAATGATGAATCCTGATTTCAGTGCATGATGAAGGTTTGGACATTAAACAGTGAAGTGTAGTTATGCAGTCAAACTTCACGGTCGATTCGAGTTTATGAGAGTGAATTACATACATGTATTATTAGACACAGTTTAATCAGTTTGAGGATGATTCCTTTTCGAAGTGTTTTTGAAGAGCAGCAACTTGATTCCACAAGAACATACATTTATATTTACAAGGCACTTGGATGTCTACTATCTGAATCTTGTCTATCTGTAAATGGATTTTACATTTGCATATTGTTATTGTTAATGTTATTCCAGATAATTGAATATTTTACAGCATTTACTTTTATATAATGTACATATTTGGCTACATCAGTGTTCTTTGTGACAAGAGTAAATAATGTTTAAGGGACAGTTTTGGTAGGAAGGATGCAGATACATCAGAACAGAAGGTTCTGATACGACAGAAATATCCATAATATTAACTATTTCTAATAAGTGTGGACTGCACAAATTTTAGGTGGTTTTTTTTAATTTTATGCTTCCTCTTTTCAAAATATGTTCCAAAAAAGTTGTTAATAGTTGTTGATTATATCTCTATCTAATCGCTATTTTTACAAACCGTCTCATGTACAATATTTTATCAAGGATGGTTTAAAACGGTGAATTTTTAGAGAGTGCCATCTTCAGTTTTTTAATGATAAACTGCTTTTTACTTTTTTTTACTCATGAGAAAAGTAGAAAAAGTATAACAATTACTTGCTGAAGTACTACGTTGTAGTTTTGCATAACATTGAGCATGTCCCCATTCATCCCAGAATAGACACCAAATATGAAAATGATTAATTTCATAACTGAACATCTCCATTTGTATGTTCTTACTCATGTGTGAGATCCCAGAGCAAAAATGAGATGACTTTGAAAAGAAAATTAACAGATATGTTGATAGTGAATGCACGATTTTCACCTTGGCTTTTATTCATTCACTTCGGTAATGAATGCAAATAATAATGCGTATGACGTCAGACTCCTCGCTGGCAAGCTCAAGTCCAGCGATTTTAGCTTGCCAGACCTAGTTACTATTTGCATACATTACTGAAGCGGTCTAATATATACACTGAGGTCAGCCAGCTTGCTGCATTTTGTGATAAAAAAGAATATTGTTACTACTATACTTCATTCTTACTTAGAATTTGTGAGCATGTGCCCAGTTTGTATTGCTTGATTTTAGACTTGCTCAATTATTCCATGGCTTAGCTTTTGTAATAAATACATTGCTAATTAAGTAAATAGTTCCTGTGTTTTGTTTTTGCTTTTGAATGTGACCTACAGTGTATTGTGGATGACCAGTTGAAGATTTGAATGCATGTTGTGATTGTCCATACGTATGTCTGTGAGACTCAATGGCCCGAATTCACAAAGGTGGATTCTGCAAAATCCATGGTTTCAACCTTGGGTTTAACCTAGGGTTGGACCTAGGATTTTCGATATGGTATTCACAAAGGTGGACTCGACTGAATCCACAGATCCACAGCATCATAAAACGTCATAATTTTGGTCAACTGTTAGTGAATCATAAACTGGTGAATCTGTGGAGCCGTTGATTAAAAAACCCACAAATCCACGGATCCGTGGGTTTTGCAGAATCCTCCTTTGTGAATTCGGGCCTTTGTGTCTGGTTCGTTTTATTTGGTTTGTGCTAAACGGTCGAATTGCGTTCAGGTTCCATTTTGAAACTTAGCTCGCTGAATAGCATATGGTGTCTTCACAAGTTTTTCTTTCCTTTTCATATTTTTCTTATAGTATATATATCTATTCATGTGACATTGATAATTATATTTATGCTTTATACTGAGGATAGCTATAATTATGATAATGGGACAAAGATGTCGAAAACTGATGCGGGGATATTCAATGGTGATGAAAGTTATGAATTATAGCTGATTACACCCTTCATCATCACCAAACACCCCGTCATCCTTATCATATTTACCCCAATACCCCATCATCATAATTATGAGGACAGTTATTACCTTATATAATCTTTATCATCACCGAATAATCTTGATTATTACCTGTATGAGGCGTTTTGGAGGCAAGATATAAGCGCGTATTTTGTCTGTCTAATTGATTTGGATAAACAAAATTACGTCACAATGGCTCAGTTGTACGACAACGGGCCGTAATATTCATACACCCCTCCTCAGCGATTCCCTATTGGGTTTGTGTACAAAATTGCCGGTCCGTAATATCCATATTCACTGGTCAGGGGGTCCTACGCGTAATTGTAAGAAGATGATGCGCGTTAAGGTACAAAGAGTATAGATAATGGATACGCACAGAAACATTATTGCGTCACAATGGTTTAGTATCATGTTAAAAAAAAAAAAATATGCGCCTGAATAACTACTTCACAGTGGTTCAACTCGGAATGCTGAAGAAACAAAGAAAAGAAAAACATCCCATGACAAATACCCAGTTTAAATCATGCAAACTTATTTTATTCTCTTTAAAATGTGGCTAATTGAGGTTAACAGGTAATAATAATAATATTGACTGGCTTTACCTTCGGGAGATACCTCCTATATTTCCCTCACAAGACCCATATTGCCCTCGTCTTCGACTCGAGGCAATATGAGACTTGTTTGGGAAATATCTGCGGTATATCCCTCACGGCCAGTCAATATTATATAATTATCACATCTTCATTCCCACCACGATAAATATGATAATTGTTATTACTACATATGTAATTATTATCATCAGTGTCGTACGAATGAAAATATGTAAGAGAAAACGGACAAATAATTTTTTTAAATGAAAAAGTATTTCCTCCCCGATTGTTGTGTTAAATGTATCGAGCTGTTTCATTTCAAATGTCAATGTTATCTTTGTACTGTTTTGTTTATGTATGTATTACTTTGTACCTTTTGAAATGAGGTGAATAAAGACTGAATGAATGAATGAAATTTAGGCTTATATGAAGTATAATAGAGTGTTTGAAAATGTATAAATCAAAACATACATTTTGATTATGTTACATAAATATGTGTATTATACATATATATATACTTGTGTGTGTATGTGCTACATATCACGATCATTGGGAGACATGTCTCCCAATAGTAAGATAGAGACAAAATGTCTCCCTTTTGTTACTCAGATAGTTATAAAACATAAAGGAGACATAAATTACAACGGTATATCTTTTACCGAAAATGTATGTTTTTGAGGGTGACAAGTAATTAAATAATTAAAAGACTATGGTTTGAAGATCTTTTCTGCGAATTAAAAACGAAAGTTTGTATGCTTGTTTTAATTATATGGCACCATTTTGCTACTGTCTCCAAAATATTGAGTTTTACTACATGTCTCCCGCATGTGCAATCCAGAGTTATATATATATATATATATATAAATTTCATATTTGTGAATAAGATGAAAAAACTCCATTTGCATTGACTTTGTACACAAAATCAGTTTTTGAGCAGTTTTTCGGTCTAACAGAAATATTTTTAAATCGTGCAGCGTCGTAATGGTCCGTATACAAATGTATTTCTAGCAAAAATGGTTTTAAAAGATCTTACAGGGACTTGAAAGTAAACAGTCAAAGAGCAGCGCAGTTAAATATTTTGCGCTGTGAAATGGTCACATAAAATGTTGAAGAGGGTGGATACCCCTCCCCATAGGATTAAGGTTATGGAAAATCCAGTGAAATCTCAGAAAGAAATTTGGGCATCTCATTTATCTCTTCATATTTGAAGTCCTTCATTACTCACAAACAACTTGGTGAAACACCCAAGGGGTTGTAATAACATTGCACACACCATAAAATTATGCACATAAATAAATGTAAATTGTTATCATAGAGCAGATTGAGCATACTTCAGATGACGTTTATCAGCTATAGGCATCTTCCTTTTCTCTGGTCTCCATGCAAACTGCATGCAGCACATCCAGGGCGTTCTCATCTTCACCTATTCACAAACACAAATAGAGAGAAAAGATGATTAATAAAAAGAAAATTCCAAATATGTTGAGATAAAATCATAATGAAAGCTTTACTTCTTAATTCAATGTCTTACCCCAAAAACGTAGCACCGCGTAGCAGTTAATCCTAGACTAGTTAAATTAAAAGTCGATGATTCACTATATATACTTGATTGTATGTATTCATTTAATCTACAGTGGAAACTTGTCATAACAAGGTCCTTGAGACCATATAAATTACCTTGCTGTATTATGAATCTCTTTATATCAGAGCCGGGACCAACAAAATTACTTTGCTACATCAGGAATATTTAATTTATTATATCACACCTCTTTATAACAAGTTTTCACTGTAGCCACACCATACCAGTTCAAGGTGACAACCAAGATAACAAACACAATGAAACAACAAAATGTCTATCTCCATTCACCTGATCTATAAACAGTCAAAGCATGAGAAACCATTATTGTAACAGGCAATATGATAACCTACAGAGAACATTAGGATATGATAACCCTTCTACATGTACATTTGTAATTCTATACTTTGTACTTTAAATAAATCAAAGAGTTCAAGTAATGTTGAATAATAACTTGTCATCTAATATGTTTTGGAAAATTATAAATGGCTCTCTAGTACATGTATCCTTGTCAATCTTATTATATTGTTTATTCAAACATTTAAAGACAAAAAAAAAAAAAAAGACATCTTGAACTTTTGTTTCCTTCACTCTGCAAGTGCAAAATCTAAACAAACAAATCACATGCTAATAATCTTACCTATTCCATTCACTGAGATCAGAGGTAATAAGATTCTAGCTACGTCCTCTGTGATTGGTGGAATGTGTGGTGACATCATCATCTTACTCATAGCTGATTGAACAACTCCAATGCTAACTAGCTTGTCTGTGAGAAGGGACTGGATAATGTTGACAAGGCACTGCCAGCAAACCTTCAGCAATCAAAAAGAGAGCAGGATTCCATGATACATATCTCAAAACGATTATTGTAACGTATACAAAAAAGACATTCAGACCATTATGCACTTAGCCCATTGTATACATGTATGCAGGATGGAAAAATAGAGAAAATCTCCCTTAATGATGGTTCATTTTACTTATTACTGCATGAATAAATATATTGTACATGTATAATTCAAATAATTAGAAATTGATATCTTAACGAGCATCTGTTTCACCTTTAAATAGTAAATGATTTGCGGCAACCATGCTTGACAACCAAGATTTAATCGTCTTTGTTTAATTTTCAGAGTATTCAAAGGGTTAACCATGTCTATGATAAAGACTTCTTTCAATATATCAAAATGAAATTGTAATAGCTTTCAAGCATTGAAATATGATGGTAATGTTACAGATCTTGGAGCCTTTAGGCAATGTGACACATTTAAAGAAACCTTCACCCTGGATTACTAGAATCACAGAACAGACTGTAACCCCATGCCAATTTCAATTGGATTATACAGTCAAAAGCTAAATATTGAAACTAAGTTATATACATATTTCATGAATGTTAACATAAATTACCTGTGGGTTTTCACTTTGTGCCACCAACCAAGCTGTCCTTGCACTCAACAGAGCTCCTAATGGAATACTCAGAGAAAAGTCACATTTCCATAACACAATCAGTCTGTCTAGAAGAGTAGTCTGAGACTGGTTTAAAGTCTCCTCTCCTCCTCTCCTCTCTCCTCTGTGCCCCGCATCAGGTAAACCTTCTTTACATCCGACAATTTGATCAGCAGTCAATGCCTGCCCACGCAGGGGACTGGTGAATGTTTCATCCTTTGTACCCTGTTCTCCAGTTGTATTGCACTGTATACCTTGCCCATCTCCTGTAAGATGTGAGCATCCACCACTCTCATCTTGGTTATTGCACTGTTGTTTTCCTTCATTTTCCTCTACTCCCTGTGTGGTATGTATCAAGTCATTGCCTGAGCAAATTCGGTGCTCTGTACCAGAAGTGCTGTTTCCACTATTCTCAATTTGTGTATGGGTATCTGATGGTATGACTGTATTACCCTCAGGGACTCCCTTTGAGTTAGAGACTGCAGCATGAAGTAACGCTGGTTGTCTAGTGGCGAGGCCTACACACAGCTCGAATGTGAGTTGATGGATAGATTGGTAGGCCAAGGGTGTAAGATCCTGTGTAGGGGTAAATAACAAAAAAACATATAAATCATAAGACTCATCAAGATCAAGCATGGAATGAAAAATTACATACTTTGGAGAGATGGCTGCTTAGCTACTATTTGCATATAAAAATAGCATATCAGTCAGGCACATGATTCATTTTTTTTATTACATGCTTAGGAGCTACATTAGATTTGTTACTGTTTTCACTAGAGCAGTTTCAGGAAATTGATATTCAAAATCTAAAGCCTTTTAGATATTAAAGACATGAAAGATATCATAAAGAACACTAAATCTATTTAGAAGTAACTACTTTTAATGTTGCCTTGAGTGGCCTTTACTGACAGATTTATAAAAGCTTAAATGTGCATTCCCAAATTAAAATATTATCTGGTTAATCTTCTTGTTTTATATTCAAATGACATAGACTGTACCAATCTTATCTAAGAAAGGAATTGTTTTAATTACCTGTCTATTATTGAGCATGATTTGAATATTGTTGATTGATGATAAGATTATCTCTACACTGTATCCTTCAATGTCTCCAACTAGAACCTGATGTACACAGTCCTGTACCAAAGAGATTCAATAGTCAAACAAGTAATAAAGATGGCCTGTCAATCAGACAATGCTGTACATGTACATTAATAGTTGACAGACTCTTGATATTCATACCTGTACATGAAAATGAGTGATTTCGTTAGAGACTGCAAGAGGGTCATTTTTAATGGGTGATTTAATTCAAAATTATGTTAATATCCATTGCAAACTAATTGCTATTCAAGCATCCAATGGTTTACTTGTCTCTGTGTTCATATTCTAAAAGTTTTCCCACATGTTTAATTAATGTATTATAAAATCTTATCAGGAACATTCCTATTCCATTAAAGTTGTATTATCTCGCCTAAATAGATTATCTATACAAAAATGTTATCCTGTATTTAGTTTCCATTAGGACATGACAGCAACGTTGCATATCAATTTGTGACCACCTACACAAAGCACGCAAAAAATAAGTTTGAAAAAATTTAGTTTAAAAAGGCAACAAAAAGAACTTTTTTCAGTAGTGCACACTCAAACGTAGTTCCTTAGGAAAAAATTCTTGCAATGGACAATGTGAAACACATGCTTATTTCATCCCCATGACATTTTCATTTCCATCAGATACCGAAATTTACATTTCAATGTAGATAGCATGCCTTGCTTAAGGACAGAGGTGCTTATAACAGGTATCGAACCCATGACCTATGCATTTCCATTCATTTGATAAAACCACTTAACTACAACAACTCTACTATGAAACATGTGACTCGTCAACAAGTCACTGAGTTAACTTAGCAAAGGGTCGAGAAAATCTGCAAACTAATTTTTAAAATATCAAATTAGGAGGGGAAATATATTTCATGTGTGCTCTGTAAAAAATAAAATTTGAGTAAAAACAGGAAGGGGAAAGTACTGTATTTGCTGTTATTTTCGCGAGATCAATTTTTTGTGCTGAGTGGCCTCAAATAAAGATCACAGGTTCTTGAATTCCCGCTACATGTTCGTAAGCACGCAAATGAACCCTCCTCATACATGCATAAGAAAGCATGCCCATATATATGCAGGTTTTTAAATTCACGCCTGCCGATCTTCGCGCAAAATCCGGGAAAATTAATGTACTGCAAATATTTCCACAAGTACAGTATCTAAAAATGAATTATTTTGCAGATATCCTTGACTCTTTTCTTGTGATTGTGTCTCATTATATAAATAGTGCATGCTCTACCATGCAACATACTAGATTATGTGCACGACAAATAGTAATTATCCCGAGGGCACCTTTAATTCACCGTAGGCCGAGGGGAAATAGATGTGCACGAGGGATAATTTAGTATTTGGAGTTCACATAGTCAGTAATGTTGCATCAACAGAACATGCACTATGTATTATAATACCGTGTGTCTCAAAAAAAACGTAACACTTTTGAAATGGTTGCCAAATTGAGCATATATAATTTTATGAAAAAATGTCGATATGGTATGGAAAGCTAAAGGACCAACTTTTCATATGATATGAAAAAATTGAAAAAAAATCATGCTTAGATGAACAGTGTTCATTTAAGTTAGAGGTATGAAAATGCGCCTGCGCAGGATTTTTCCTTCCAATTTTGGACAGGTAAATTACTTGTAGCTTACAAAATAAGGTCGATATGAGATATTCATGATCGATGGATCAAAAGGATATTTGAATACCTTGAATACCATTCTTTTTTCTGTGTTATTCATCAATCCCGAACACCACCGCCCACCCCCCCCCACACACACACACACACACACTTCCACTCCCATCTTATTGTATCATTGATCTGGTAGATGTGAACGGGATTAAGGAAGAATGTGAATTGGCTAAATTGAAATATTCCAAATCATAATTGACATTACGCAACCCACTGTCCTACCCCCTCCACACCACACACACACACACACACACACACACACAACCTTCTTCCCATCCTCTCACCTACTCCTTGCTTTTTATTCAGTTTTCTTCCGAAAGTTTGGTGGATCATTTTTTTTTCCATTAATAATCAAATTATTAACCAGTCACTCATTTTGATCATTGAAATCATTGATAAATCACTGAAACATTAATTCCATCAAGCAATTGCTCAAACCAATTATCACACGCACACAAACCACACACACACGCACGTACACATATACGCGCACACACATACACACACGTGCACACACACACACACACACATTAGGGCAGACGTGACAAAAAACAAGTTAAATCTTTTTAAAAAAGATTTTCATGTTTTTTTTATTTCTTTCTTATTTACAACTGCTTTGTTCATCTTAAAATGAAAGATCTGACAAAAGTAATCAGTTCAGTAGTCCACATGGCTATCTTTTCTTCTTGATTGAATATCAAGGCCTTCAAAATACCGCCTGAGTAAGGGTACCAGTAAAGATAAAAGGGGGGAAGATCTAGGAGAGTGGGTTGCATAATGTCAATTATGATTTTGAATACGGTATTTCAATTTAACATTTTCCCATTCTTCCTTCATCCTGTTCACATCTACCAGATCAATGATACAATAAGATGGGAGTGGAAGTTGGTGTGTGTGTGTGTGTGTGTGTGTGTGTGTGTGTGGCAGGGATGGTGTTTGGGGATTGATAAATGACAGAGAGAAAGGACTGGTATTCAAAACATCCTATTAACTCTTAATCCATCGATCATGAATATCTCATATCAAACTTATTTTGTAAGCTACAAGTAATTTACCTGTCCAAAATTGGAAGGAAAAATCCTGCGCAGGCGCATTTTCATACCTCTAACTTAAGTGAACACTGTTCATCGAAGCATGATTTTTTTTCCCAATTTTTTCATATCATATGAAAGGTTGGTCCTTTAGCTTTCCATACATATCAACACCTTTTCATAAAATTATATATGCTCAATTTGGCAACCATTTCAAAAGTGTTACGTTTTTTTTGAGACACACGGTATATAGACCCCTAGATCTTTGACCTTGCCTAATCTGATTTTATCTTTGCCAAACTTTTGGTGCTAATTAAGCTATTGTGACGTATATTGTTGCTCCGCGTATCCACCATTTTACTGTTATTATGCGCTAGCGCAACAAGGCAATAGATTTCACCATTCATTTTAACACAGGATTTAAACCGTGCAACATAACAAAAAAGCATGCAACATACCAGAATGTTGCACGACACGTGACATCCTTTCACCCAATCACTGTTCATTAAATACTTCCACTATTTACTATATTGATATGATAGTCACATATTTGTATTTGCTTTCTTGTTGGTACCTTGAGTTGTTGAATAATGGCTGAAGGACATGTTCCTTGTCTATCATGGTTGCCCGGTTTATCAGGTATCTTTCCCTTGCTGGATTCCTTCTTAATTTGTTGAGTGCTCTGGGCTCTCAGGCACTTGGGTAGCTGTAATGTCACCTCTTGTTGTAAGGCACCTGAAAAGAGGGGGGTTTATGACTGAACATGGATGTACTAGGACAGGATAGGTAACTATAAGAGATCAGAGGTTCTATCCTCGGAGCCGCCATACCATTTTCCTTTGAATAATTGTGTTTTAAACAGGTGTTTCAACAATGCCTTTCAGGTGTTTCAACAATAACACATTTATCTACGACTAGAGACAGATTACCGGGAAGAGCAAAAGAAATTCAGGTTCTAATTTAGCTTGTCTAGTTCTTAATAATAATAATAAATAATAATAATAATTGTTATTTATTAAGCGCTATTACAAACAAAAGATTTTGATCAGAGCGCTAATACAACATAATATAGAAAAATAATCAATAGATACATACAAATAATTCTAAGAAAACATGACATAAGACAAAATTAAGCAATATTACATGTAAGCATTTAAGTAGGAAACAATTGTGCTTTTAGTTTAGATTTGAAGGTTTCTTCTACTTTACAAATACGGAGGTGTTGGGGTAGAGTATTCCAGAATGCCGGTCCAGCAAAAGAAAACGATCGCTCAGCCATTTTAGTGTTGGTGCGGGGGACTTGTAGGAGTGTTTTGTCTTTGTAGGAACGTAGTTGATAATTAGAAACAGAGGGAGTGGTGATAAGGTGTGATAAATATGTGGGGGCAGTACCATTGATGCATTTGTACACCAACAGGGCTAGCTTGTAATTGATCCGTTC
Source organism: Paracentrotus lividus (assembly GCA_940671915.1). Classification (NCBI taxonomy): domain Eukaryota; kingdom Metazoa; phylum Echinodermata; class Echinoidea; order Camarodonta; family Echinidae; genus Paracentrotus; species Paracentrotus lividus. The sequence goes on from CALNVZ010000174.1 coordinate 22,107,907, forward strand.
TTTAATCGGTAGCCAGTGGAGTTGTTTGAAAAGAGGGAAACTAGGAGTTCTCCTCTTAGCACCAAGTACAAGACGAGCTGAACGATTCTGGATTTTCTGGAGCATTTTGACATGACAAACATTAATATTAGCCATAAGAGAATTTCCGTAGTCAAGCCTGCTTAATACAAGAGAACGTACAGCATGATTGCATGCTTTACTAGAAAGATATTTTCTAACATGAGAGATGTTTCTTAAGTGGAAATTGGCTATCTGGCATACTCTACGAACATGATCAGACATGGACAATGACTGGTCAAAATGTACACCAAGGTTTTTCACGGTAGGAGAAACGTGGACTGTTGTAATCCCAATCTGAAGGTTTACATCACCTATGGGACGCATCTTGTTAGATGACAAAATTAGTAATTCTGTTTTATTTTCATTTAGTTTCAGCTTGTTGGTTGTCAACCAAAGGCTCAGTTCCTGTATACATCCTTCCAGTTTATTCCGAGCATCATTAAGACTTGTAGGAGTCCGTGGATCGAAGCTACAATAGATCTGAGTATCATCTGCATACAGATGGTAGCGAAGACCATGACGTTTGATGATGTCTCCAATAGGTCTCACATACATTGTAAACAACTGTGGTCCAAGTATTGAACCCTGCGGAACACCGTATCTCAGGTAGTGTGGATCAGAGCTCTTTCCTTTCACATACACACATGCAGAACGTCCAGAAAGGTAGGATGTGAACCACTGCAGAGCTGTACCACTAACTCCATAGTCTGTTTGAAGTCTTTTCAGCATGATTGAATGGTCTAGAGTATCAAATGCCGCGCTGAGATCTAGAAGTACAAGCAGGACAGCCTTCTTCTGATCAGTCTCCTGCTGAATGTCATGCTTCACACGAAGCAGGGCCGTCTCAGTACTGTGAAAGATGCGATAAGCTGACTGAAACTCCTCTTGCAGGTCACAAATCCGCAAATATGATGATATTCTAGTCGAGACAGCAATTTCAATCACTTTAGACATGAATGCAATGTTAGAAACCGGTCGATAGTTCTTCATTTCATCATGATCAAGTGATGGCTTTTCAATGAAGGAAAGATGATGGCTTCCTTCAGCTTATCTGGAAATACACCAAGAAGAGAGAGACATAGTTACAATCTTACTCATTACTGGTACAATATATCAACATGTTCCTTCAGGAGCCAGGTGGTATCGGGTCAAGATCACAGGATTTTGTAGCAGACCGCTGTATAATCCTCTTGATTTCATGTTCGCTGGCATGATCAAACTCAGAAAAGGATGGCATGTCATCTGGTATTGGTTGACAGGTTGACACAGACAAATCCGCGTTTATCGGTGAACTTGCCAGTTCACCTGATTCCAGTGACTGTCTGATCCTAGATATTTGTCATCGAAGTAGTCAGTAAAGTCATTGCTCAACTGAAGATCATCATCTACAGAACGTGGAGATGATGGCGTGAGGTCCCAATCAACGAATTGATTGTTCTGTATAGGCTCTTTGGATTTGATGTCAAAATGCGTCTGAATAGAAGCTCTTCTTAGCTCTTGTAATTAGAAGAGTGACATAGTTCTTCTGTTTGAGGAACTGCTGACGATCACACACTGCCTGTGTCTTTCGCCACTTTCGCTCAGCCTTCGTCTTAGCTGTCGGGCTTCATGCACCGTTGTGTCATACCAAGGCACACATGGTCTTTTTCTTCGTGTACGCGTCGATACTGGACAATGGTTATAAGGGCCAACAGATAGCATTGTTATATGAGTCTACTACAGAATTTACATCATCTCCAGGCAATTGATCAAAAGCAAACTGAAGACTTTGTCCAAACAACTCCGTCAAGTTGACGATAGTTACGAGATGTAATTGTAACTCTTCCTGCGCCAGGCTTCTCCATCCTGAGAATACAGCTAACATTGAAATGATCAGATAATAACTTATTGCTCACTGAACATGAAGATACAAGATAGCTGTCCTGATGCGACATAACCAAGTCCAACGTGTGGCCCAAATTATGGTGGGCCCTGTGACGTGCTGTTAAGAAACTGCTGCCAATATGGAGGTAAAAACTGCTTACTTTCTCTATTTTGTGGAAGGTCTACATGGACATTAAAGTCTCCGACAACTAATAAATGTCCATTCAGCATCGCACAGCAGCCAAGAAAGTCATCAATTTCATCTAGATATGCAGTAACTGTAAATCCATTGGCTGCAGAAGTGGTGGTCGGTACACTGCTACAATATTCAAGTTGTTTGTAGTCTCCTTGATACACACAAATTCAAATGTACTTGGTCGCTGATCCAACTCCTTGATCTTAAGATTAAGCTGGGTCTTGAAGAGTATACCAATACCTCCATGGCAATCACTTTCTCTACAGATATTGAAGAATGAGTAACCAGGAGGTGAGAGCCCATTAATGACAGCAGTGTCATTCTTTGCAAGCCATGTTTCAGTAATCACCAAATTGTAATGTCGTTTTCAAGTACTAGATCGTAGATTTCCAGAGTCTTGTTGGTACAGAATGGGCATTCCATAGGCAGAAAGACAAATTCAATGCCGGACTGCTGGTTGAGTTTGCGACGTACTTTAGATTGCTTATGTTCACACCGCGTTGACCACTTGTCCAGGTGCCACGGTTTGAAGAGAGTGTGGTGATGTTTCTCTGCTTCTGACTCAGCCAGGCTTTCGTCTTAACACCTCCCTGGTCCCTCTTTTAGTTGGAGGTTTGCAACTAATTCCCAGGGCTTTCACTTTGGCGAACACATCACTTGGAAGCCGCTGATAACCAGTGCTGCTCTTTAAGCAATGGAGTTCAGTACCCGTGAATGTTCTTCGTTGAGGGTAAGACAACTTTGTAGATTTCCATGAAGTTTCATTGTCAATTACAGTAGGCCCAGGATTGGGGTTGATGTCCCCAGCCTTGAACAGTTCAAGTTGAAAAGTTGAAAGGCTATTTGCATAATATGCTATTCTAGTCTTAGTATAGTCTTCGGACGAAAAGTTGTCCAAATGAAGCATCTTGATGTGACTTATTGATAGCACACAATTGTGGATCAGTCAGGCAGAAGCTAAAACCTAGAATAATAGCAAGGACTTGGAGGCTAATCATGCTGGTGAATGGATTAAACTTGTAATCCTTAAATCCTCCCTATTGTCCCATCAATGACACAAAAGTGAATAAACTGTGCTGTAGTGTAGCAAATGGTAAAGCAAAATGTCTCCTTCATATATCAGTTGGTCAATCCAAGAAAACGAAAATCATCAAATAACAGCCTCAAAAGTGAGAAATATTATTCAAATGTGGTCTAGTCAGATCCATGTCCTTAGATCCACACTTTGATGTAAAAATCTCAGCTCAACTCTGTCAAAAATCAGAGTAAATTCGATGAATGTAGGAGCATGTTCTGGAGAGCTGCACTGATGCGCTGACCCAAATGCATCAGTACATTTTGGGGGCATAACGGGTACCAGCGAAGAGAAATAACCATGAAACGAGTAATATTAAAAGTAAATTATTTCAGATGCACGCAAGCGCACGCAGAAATTATTATGCAAAATATACACATAAAGATATATTGTTAATAATGAGTGAGTTCTAAAGTTCAGGAAATCTCCGGAAAGTGGAGAAATGTATCAAAGTTGTAAGTTGAAAAAACAAACGTTTATGTCTGTTTCACAATTTCTTTTCATTCTATTAAAATGGAAATAGCTCAGGGTGATTTCGTTTTATAGTCCATTACTAACTTGAAATTTACAAAAGAAATTATTCAGAAAAAAAGCTTCTAGAGACAAAAATGACAAATGATGATATTTCGTACAAATTTGAAGTCGGTTTAATGTCGGCGCCGAGCATGGAACATCAAAGCAATGTGGAATGCTTTGTCAATGATCGGTATGCTTTTGTATTCATACAAATGTTAGAATGTATTATGCTTGAGTTACATATCCTCTCCTCATACATCCATGGATTGAATAAGGGGTTTTTATTTATGCAAATTACTGAAGTGTTGTGAATATGATGTCAGGCTAAAATATTTACATTTCAGACATGAGAGTGCTAAAATGTGATTTTGGTTGAACCAAGAATTTCCAGATTGCAAATTCAAAAGCTCAATAAACTGTCCACTATGTCCCATTTGCAGAAATTTATGTCGCAAAATATACAGCTTATACAGTATTGCATATAGATGGAAGAATCATATGTTCTCAGCTTTAGCCTCACTTCCCCTATATTCACAGGGACATTTAAAGAAACTCTTTCCAGAGGTTTGAATATGGCACTTGCTTAAATTTCCAAATTCAGGGTTTTAGAGTGAACCTAGTGGCAAATATTTATCTGGTGCTTGTTAGTTGCAATTCCTGACTGTGGAAACAACTCTAAACTATGCTACTTGCTTACTAGGTATTTGAGTAGTGATCCATTTCTCTGTACGTTCTAAGGCAAGTCTCACAGTAATGGCACAAGCTGTGTCTAGCACTGCTTCTGATGTATCACAGGGTAGCAAAACATCTAGAGCTGAACTAGATTTCTTCTTGATGAATCTAACAAGAGTAAAAGAAGACAAATAATAGCATTTCATACAAAGAAATGTGACTGTAACTACAAATGTAATAATAACTGTAAATATTTTCATCATGGAAAAGGCTTGAAAAAGATTATGATGATATCCCAAGCATTAAAAAAAAGTTCAGATCCTTTTTGGAAAAGGTGATGATTTTTTTTGACAATGGGACTTGCTTTTGGTAAATGAATACAATGTTTGTAACATGGTTTATATAAACAAAAGAACAAAGTACAATTTTGGCCTTTTGATTCTACTAACCCTTGCTAATGGTAGTTTGATTAAAGATACTTACTCTCTGGCTTCTTTTCTGGCAAGCTCTGCAGTCTCGAGACTCAGCTTCTCTCCTACTCCCTTAGCCTTGGTCATCAGAGCCCCAGCCTCTTTCTTGCTGCTGCTGGATGAGACCAGCACATGAGTGAGCAAGATTGGGATCTGGAGCCTGGCTGTGGAGACTAGTGAGCCATCAATGTACTTGATACAGTTAGAGGCTACCCTGCCGCTCACAAACTCTACGCTCTTCTTGAGGGATGTTGAGTGGATGTGGAAGAAATTCTTCTCCAGCTCAACCTGGTAATAAAGATTTGAGAAGAAAGATATCCATTGTTACTGTTTCAAGAAAAGATGGCAAAGTGGAAACTTGCAATAAAGAGGTATGATTACAAGATTCCTGATTTAACAAGGTAATAATATTGTTGGTCCCAGCTCTTTGTATTCTTTGGGGCTCTTATTTTTTACCCCGAGTTTAAGAGATTTCTGTTATAACAAGGTGGCTCCCATGGTCCCAGGGACCTCATGATAACAAGTTTCCACTGTATATACACAAATACTCTATTGGTCTAATATAGGAAAGCTTTATAAATTTTTTATTATTTTTTATTATTATTTTATTATTTATTTTCATTACAATTATCAATAACCTAATCAATAACATTCTTAAAGGAATTTTAACGCCAGGCAGCCTATGATTTTTTTCATAGCTGTCTGGTTCCAATATTTATCACACAGCAGTTGCGTGTGTTTCTACCAATTTGCATGGTTTCTACCGTTGGAGACAAAGGAATAAATTAATTGTCTAAATAACATTCTTGTTATGATGATCAATATCCCTATTACCTGTATTTGATGTTGAGTGATGATTGCTGTCTGGGGTGCATCCACTGCTACAGGAGTGATCTTCTTCACTGGCGCATTCCTATTGTTCATTCCTAGACTGGCCTCGGACAAAAGCCTGCGCAGATCTCCTGAAAGTAGTATTATAGTTCAAAGAAATAGCATACTAGTGATGCTTTTTAATTGTTGAGCGTGTCTTTAGGAAACCACACACTGTAATCAATTGCAAAACCATTAACTTTTAAACATGATTAAAACTTTTGATGATAATATCTACAAAAATTTCATACTATAATGTATACTAAATTTCATATTATATGTTGATTTTTTGAGCTTTGTGAGAGCTATTGAACAAAAAATGGCTGTTGTTTACAGTCCAGAAAATACATGTACATGGCCATTTGTAAATTCAAATATTCTCAGCAGATTTTGACCAATTTTTACTGGGCTTCATCATCATCATAGGTTTCCAATCATACTATAACAGGATTGAAATTATCTATTTTGGACTGAAACTTTTTACAAAAGGATTTTGATGACTGGGTTTATGATAAATTAAGATTCAACAGCACCAATTTTATTATAAACAAGCTTCAAGAGGCTCACTGATATGTAAATTACACATTACTCCTTGTTTACAAATTTTGCTCAAGAAATAACTCCAGGGCTGTAGATTTCATGTAGTTTTCTTCATTCTAATAATGTACATGTCTCCAAGCATGTCATTGTTTCACATACCGATTGTGTGAATGTCACATCTGCCTATGTAAATGACACATTGGTATTTCCTGTGTAATATACAACCTGTCAATCAAAGATGCTAAAGTGATTGTGTGACCGATATTCACTGAAAGAACAGTTGAAGTGTTTAAATAACTTGATTACTTTTGTGCCAATTATCCATCAACACTCATGACGATGCACTAATGTTCAATAAAACAGCTGATCACCCTAGATCCTTTAGTTTAATGCTGTAAATCAAATACATCCCTTAAATCGATCTATCTATCTTTATGTCCATCCCTCAAAACCTGCAGTCTTTCTCACCTAAGAAAGGACAGCATGTATACAGCACATGTCTATCTACTAATGGGAGGGGGTCTAGGGATTGGTCTGACCCTGGCTTGTTACTATGATGACTCCTCTCTACCCTCACTCCACTCATCAGGTGTAGATTGCTTGGTAGAGCTGGGTTCTAAGAACAGATTAAAATAAATACTGAATATAGAGAGGAACACCCACAAACAAACAAAATTACACAATCTATCTTTTTTTTTTAACTTGGCATCTCTGAAAGTGCAGACTAGAATGTTAAAGCATACATGTGGAGCAATTTGCATACTGTATGGGCCAATATTTTCGTGTAGATAATTTTGCAATTTTTGTGATGTTTTCGCTTCTATAAATAGCCTTATGTTGAAGTGGAAATTTTCCCAAAGATGGACTCACAAAAATAAAACCACTGCAAAAATAATTTTTTTAAATATTTTTTTACAAATTATTCAAACAAAATTAAACAAACTCGTTCAAATTCGAAGAATAAAAATAGCATTGGATATGGTGCACAGTCTACATATCCGTTTTTTAATCTACACTTCATTTTATCTACACACATTGTGTTTTTTTTTTTTAAATAAACATCAAATAAGCATTTATCAGTGAAGTTAAGTCTCCCTTTCTATCCACTTTTTACCACATTATTTTTATACAATAAATGTAGACGAATTTGGGCTGCGTTTCATGGAAGTGAGCCATCTATGTGTCCGCCATACAGCTGGGGGGCTTCCAATGTACTACGCATGCGCCATGTGCGCGTATGTACATTTTCACACGGAGTATGCATAGTAAATTGGAAGCCCCCCAGCCACGGCCGCCACACGAAAAAACATCACCCAAACCGATTTCGTCTATACCTTCCTGTGATGCGGGGGAAATTGACATTTTAGTAAAACGTAGGATAGAATGTTTGCATTCCTGGATAGCTTAGAAAGAGATTAAAAAATATTGCAAGAAACTAAAGACTTGAACGTACCTCAAACAGCCACCCTAGGAGAAGTAAGATCAGGAGTAGATTATGATTGCTAGGATTCTCAGACCACTGTACAGACACCCTCCTGGAAAATAACAAGATATAATCATTCTAAAATTAATGACAAGAAATCTACAAATGTATAAACTTAATCACTGATCTCATAACAATGTACTATGTAGATATGCCTTGTATTTTTGGTCATATTGCCTATATCAATAATCTCACCTTTGCCGATAAAAATGAATAAAGTAAATCCCACAATTTTAGTCATTAAATGCTATAGGTTATCCACATGTTTCTGGACCTCATAGTTTAAAGGACAGCTCATTTCAGCAGATGTGTAGTAATCAACTTAGTTTGATGAGTCTACACCTCAAAACTTTTTTAACAGAAATATAATGCAATATAATTCTGTGGATAATCATCAAGTATACGCACATTACAACAAAAAGTAATCCAATGGGATTCATTCACGGACATAAAATTTTCTAAGAATACTGATGTATAGGACTGGGCCTGTATTTTCTACTTGTATGTCCCATTTAGACCATGTATACTTAATTTTTTCATGAAATAATGTTATTTTGAACATTTTAGTAATTATAAGACAATACAAACCAATATTTGTCTATGTCGAACATTTTAACAATTATCTGGTATGAGGAAACCTACTTGTGAATATCTCCAAGTAAGCTGAGCGTCTGATGATAGATTGGTATATGAGATGCTAGTCCATCCATCATACTTAGATATTCTATCACCCAGGGCAGTGTTAGGATCAGACGCTGGTTGGTGTCCGATATCGACAAGCAAGCAAGGACGTCAACTGGGAGAGGTGTCTGGTGATAAGACAAGAGAAGATAAAATTAGAAAGGAAGGAAAATGAAAATTGTGAGAAGGCACCCAAAGGCAAAAATACAGTCTACTACAGCAAAATGTTATTATGACGCAGTTCTCTTAGTTCCGATTTCAATCATGTGCACATGTGTCTCTGTGTTCAGTATAATAAGGTAATTGGCTTGGTCCTGAGCAATGGGAATAGACTATAATTATGTTGCAAACACAAAAACAAATCTTTTTTAAATCAAGAAGAATTAATCGAAAACTCTAACTCTCCTACTCTCGGCAAAAGATATCACACCAAACCATTTATGAAAACATCCCCTGATCTCCTGCTTGAGCTCGAGTTTCTAGTTACATTTCTCCTCTTTTTCTCCTACCCAACCAACTCTGTGACTAAAGTGCATTTGAAACATGGTATTTACCTCGTTTATTGTTGTCATAATGTTCAAAGAGAGCTATTATAACCCTAGAAGTTGCACCAGACCACAAGGAATATTTTACTTTGTGTTGGCGGTGTGGTCAATGCGCACAATGAGCACGAGTTTCCCGTTTGCTAGGTCTTAGCGGGAGAATCTTGGATTGGAGTCTCTGATTAATTTTCCTTTGAACTAACCTTACTCCTCATCATGATAACATTCTCTTTCATGATATCAGGAAGATGATCACCACCCTGGTAAGGTAGAAAGACCAAGAAACTAATCAATGTACTAACCTTACTCCTCATCATGATAACATTCTCTTTCATGATATCAGGTAGATGATCACCACCCTGGTAAGGTAGAATGACCAAGAAATTAATCACTGAACTAACCTTACTCCTCATCATGATAACATTCTCTTTCATGATATCAGGAAGATGATCACCACCCTGGTAAGGTAGAAAGACCAAGAAATCTAACAATGCTACTAACCTTACTCCTCATCATGATAACATTCTCTTTCATGATATCAGGAAGATGATCACCACCCTGGTAAGGTAGAAAGACCAAGAAACCAAGGAACTTGGACAGGACTCGTAAAGACAGAAGACAGGAGCTGAAGCTTTCACGCACCTCCTATACAGAACAACGCAATTTGATCACCAATCTTTACAAAATGTTTGTAACATGTGTGCTCTGTATTTTCTAACTATGTGAGAAATTTTCCATACAAAAGGATGTGCAAATACATTGTAACATACAGCACATTGATAGACTAGCAACACACCATCAATAGACAAAACCAGCTTGCCTTCTAAATGCATACAGATAAGCTATCTCGAAACACACGTCATATAATCCAATGCTTGGTCAATAGGAATGATTTTCATTTTTTTTCTATTAGTGTAGTGTTGCCTAGTTGGTTTGTCTGAACATTAGCACACATGATTATATTATAATTTGTGTGTACATGTATTTGGAATCAAGAGTATGACACTAAACCTAATCATTACAAATTGAGATTATTAAATCAACAAATATGGGAAACATCAAATTAAAAAAATGTAAGAACTAGGATTATGTATCTAGTGTTTAGTCCAGAGCTGAAGTTGGCCATTCAATTAGTGTAAAAACTCATGGGCCCTTATTCTGAACTACTAAAAGTTCAGGTTAAAAAAGACAATAGAAGTACACAATATATTCTCATTGAAATTGAATGATGATTATCCATTTAAACCTGAAATCAAATTTGGACTGCAGATTAGATAATGGGCCATGAAATTTGTTGATCAGGAATAAGACCAGCAACCCATCCAATAATCATGTCACTTACCGCATCAACAATGTCCACCTGATCAGAGATTGGTAGCTGTAGCTCGTTAAGCTTTTGAAGGAGAGAAAATAGAAAGATAAAAATAAATTCTTTTCAATTTAAATCTAGAGTGGCATTAAAGGATCTTATCCTAAATTGAATCAAAACTATCTTGGCCAAAATCAGTAGGCCTAACACAGAGCATTATATGCTTATCAAAAGTAAAACTTTCAACAAAGAATATTAGAAGAAAACAGTGTCTTTATCTTGTAAGGAACTACCTCATTCAACACTAAATTGATGCGATAGTGCGATTTGGTAAAGCGTTAATTCCCAAAACCTAGTCCCTGGAGATTTTAAAGCTGTTTGCCCCTGGCCTTTTACTAACAAGCATGTAATTGCTTACTTAGCAGTTAGTAAAATTTAACCAACTCTCCGTCAAAGAGCATTGGAACATAATGATCACAATACACATGATTATTTCAATGCACTGCAACCTACTGCAGAGGTGAGAGCGACATTAATCACAAAGAAAAAAAAACTTCACAATAATCCAGGTTTTACATACCTCCAAGAGCTTGGTAGCAAAGCTGTCCATCAAATGCTGGTTGAATATGTAACTTGAAGGGTAAAGAGAATTATCATAACTAGATGATTAATTACTGAATAAATATCTCATTCTCATATTTCAGGTCCAACCTGAATTCCTCAATTTAGTTAATCATGAAATTAAGGAGTCACTTTCTAGTAATATTGTACTGTTTTCAATATTAATAACAAAAGCTTCAATAATAAAAGAACGATACATGACCAAAAACATCAACAATACTTGAACTTAGAATCTTGATGAGGAGTTACAAGCCAGATCTTATACAATACTTACAATACAATCTACTAGCTTACAAACTCCAGCTTAAAGATAGTTATGTGAGATAAGATATCAAGAGATTACATTGATATCAATGTAAATGACAGATACATTCTCCTCTTTTAAAGCGAGAGCGAACTGAGCAACACTCTCATTGACTGTGTGTTATAAATAGCTAGTCTTAAAGTTTTGAGAACAAAGTGGTGTATAAAATAACGTACAATTTAATTTGTATTGGGAAACTAAAATATTTTGAGGGGAAAAGTATGTGTTTTGATACTTGGCAACATAGTTGTCATGGTGTGAATTCATTGAGTAGTGAAAAAGTGTGTTTTCATTATAATCGGCCTGAATTATAAGACTACAGTACTCAGGATGTTGCATTGTGGGTTAGGAATCGGGGCAGAATCAAGTAGTTGAGGACTTGAGGTGGTGCTATACAAGGCTGCTAGTTCGTACTGGCTTTAAAGGAAATGTTACTTATGTTACTTGCTTCCTTTTATCATTGTATTACCAGTGATAATCGACATGAGTCAGGTACGCACCTATTGGTAGCTAGGATGAAATCTTTGAAGAATTCTTGACATCCACGGAACGAAGGAGGGGGGCATGGACCACCGGATGATGCTGGAGATGAAAAGCGCTCCTCCAATCTGATACAGGTTACCATGGTTACAAAAGGACACAGAAACAGAAGGATGAGATAAGGTAATTATGTATAGTCATCAAAAATTGGCAAAGGGAGAGAGAGAGAGACACATACAGAGATGAACAAGTGGAAAGGGATAGAGATACCCAAAAGAGCAAGAAAAGAAATATTACCATACACATGTAGATGTGGAAGAGACAAAAATACATGGAAGAAGAAAAGCCAGAAATGGATTTTTAATGTAAAGCACATTACTTAATCTTATTGCATTCATAGAACTAGATGAATCTTCGACCGCGCACGGTCGGAAGGCATGCCTCCGTATTGCCACATTGGAAAAAAAAGGCATGCGCATGTTGAGTATTTTACATCCATTTATACCATGACATCTTTGAGATATTGACCCCAAATCTATTAAAGTTGTATCATCAGAATTATTTCCAACTCAGGAAGGATGGCTACTGATGTAATAAAAAGGATAAACATGTTTAAGTTGATCTGTCAAAGGTCCTTCAGAAATTGCACAAACGAGTCATTTACATAAATAACCAGTGACCTTTGATGTCCTGACCTCAAAAATCTAATCAGTTCATCTTTCCTCCCACATGACCCAAGTTTGAAGTTGATCCATAAAACGGTTCAGAAGTTACAGCAAGAACGTGCCATTTTCATGTATACAATGACGTCTGTGACCCTTGACCTTTGACTTCATGACCTCAAAATATAATAAATTCATTGTCCCTACCATATGCACATATGACCCAAGTTTGAAATTGATCCGTCAAACGGTTTTTAAGTTTATTGCGAGAACAAGCCATTTTCATGCACACAATGACCTCTGTGACCTTTGACCTCATGACCCCAAAATCTGATAAGTTCATTGTCCCTCCCATATGGGCAATTCCACGGTAACTGACGTTACACACAACCAGAACTTTCTACATTGTTTGTACTGCAGTTACATAAATAAGAATACATGAGTCTTCAAATTAATATATCTAAATAAGTAAGTGTGAAGGAAGAAGTTGTGTAAAAAAATTCCACCTAAACATTATTTCCATTGAGACGCCAAGCAAAAACGTGTCGGTAACTGACGTTACAGAAAACGGACATGCAAAATCATGGTGTTTGATCAACTCTCAATATCTCATGTCCATGACGTGTGATAATGATAAATCTTATATGACATCATACCTAGGTCCTTATGAATAGATATGCAAAATAAGGAGAGATTTTCATAATTTTTGTTTATCCTGGGGAAACTTTTGTGAAGACATGTCGGTAACTGACGTTACGTAACTGACGTTACCCTTACAGCTTCCATAGACTTTACACATGTAAAATCTCAATTTTGATTTGGATCAAAATATTTTGTGTTCCTGGCTTCTGAGAATTATGGGTTTGATATGACATAATACCTATGTTATAGGCAACAGATTGGCAAAATAAGAAGTAATGTAATCATTTTCCTCTTATTCAGTTAAAACTTTCCTGTGAACATGACAGTTTTACACACCATTTCCTATAGGGTTTGTACAGAATAATTTTGAAAAGTTTATTTCTTACTACTTTAAGAACTAAATTCCATTACATAGACTGTTAATATGGGAATATTTTAGTATTAACCCTTTCGTTACCAGGCACTTTTTCATAAAAAATGAATTCCCTCACTTCAGTTCAACTTTTCAAAAAGATTACTCAATCAATACCCTTAGTGCTTGCATCCACGTGAAAACTATCGTTCCCAGCTTTCCAACGGTACATAACTCAACAAGAGAGGGCACTTTCGTGCAAAATGGTAGTAAAATCAGTTTCCCTTGTCACCAGTGTTCTATGGTGCCAAAAGGCGACAATGGTAATGAGAGGGTTAAGATATTAGAAACTCAAAAATAGTATTTTGATTGATTAATACACGTAGTATGTCCCACACATGTATTTTTGTGTGTAGTGTATGTGAATCTTGTCAGAATCAGTTTCATTTGTTATAATTTGCTGATTCTAAATCCTCACAGCACATCAATTCTTAGGTGAATTGATTTTTAAAATCACTTTTAAATAGTTTCTTCCTCAATTCAAACTTATAAATGCAACAGTAATTTCCATTTAACTCATTTTGTAAAGAGTTACGATCCGCAGTCATAAAATGCATAATTTCAAAGCTACATGGAGGTAATGAAATTTTAAAAAAATTACTGTTCGTCTATAGCATCAAAATGAAATCCTGTAAAAGTAAAGTGTTTGTTCTATGCTTTGTTCTACCACAAATCACGTACATTTATTAAAGCAGATGCACAGACATTGGAGCATACTATTTTTTTTTATTTATCTATTATTTTTTTACAGAGAGAAGTTTTTAGATACAACTAATAATTTGATTTAGATCTATCATAACATTTAAAATTATAGGCTCATATTCCAAATTCAGAATATATAGCAATGGAACCTTGATCACACCAATAGATAATCAACTGAAAAATTTAAAGCAGATTTTGAGGGGCTTACATGTACACTGCATGGGTTTCCTAACTCTTAAATCATTACTTGTAAGAAGAAGTTAACATTGACACTGGCAGTCTTTTTATTGCTACATGGTTAAGCAGTAGTAATTAGTTCAGATGCATACAGGAGTCCAAATTGTAATTGTTTTCCATGAAATGATAATGAAATCATGGTAACTGACGTTACACTAGGTCATGGTAACTGACGTATACACAAATGGTTGTCAATTTACTTGATTGTATGTGAATATCTATAGCTTTGCTTTTGATAATGATCAGATGCAGTCATACATTAGAAATCTTAATTGGCATAGTTGATAATGTCTTCGTTGCGGAAAAAATTAACAAGTTCATGTTTTCGGTAACTGACGTTACATTCCAAATGAGGGTTTATTAAATTTATTTTTTTTACAAAGTCACAATTGAACCAATTTTTTGGAAATGCAGATTGATAAAGTGTCTCTCTAACAACTTTATCCATGCTAAGATTATCGGAACAGAAACGATTAGTTGGGAAAATGAAAATGAGTTTCTTGTTAATAAACCTTTTCTATACCAAAAAAATATGGAATACTTTGGCGTATGATTAGAAAGTGAAAATGGCCGCCATCGGGAATATTTTATTGATTCTTAAAACTTCAACTCATGTATTTTTTGAAAATCAAACTTATTTTTTAACCAAATATCATTTTGAATTTCCGCGCACCCTTGTCCGGATTTTTGTGGAATTGCCCATATGTAAAATATGATCCAAGTTTGAAGTTGTATCCTCAAACGGTTCTTAAGTTATCGCAAGAACGAGAGCCATTTCACGTACACAATGACCTGGACCTTTGACCTCATGACCCCAAAATTTAATAAGTTTATTGACCCTCATATATGCACATATGA
This sequence comes from Paracentrotus lividus, assembly GCA_940671915.1. NCBI lineage: Eukaryota > Metazoa > Echinodermata > Echinoidea > Camarodonta > Echinidae > Paracentrotus > Paracentrotus lividus. The sequence goes on from CALNVZ010000174.1 coordinate 22,123,102, forward strand.
CCCAAGTTTCAAGTTTATCCCTCAAACGGTTCTTAAGTTATCGCCAAGAACGAGCCATTTTCATGTACACAATGACCTCTGTGACCTTTGACCTCATGACCCCAAATTCTAATCAGTTCATTGTCCCTACCATATGCATACATGATCCAAGTTTGAAGTTGACCCTGTCAAACCGTTCTTAAGTTATTGTGGAGAACGGAACCATTTTCATGTATACAATGACATCTGTGACCTCTGACCTTTGACCTCATGACCCTAAAATCTCACTCAGTTCATTGCCCCTCCCATAGGCACACATTACCCAAGTTTGAAGTTGACCCGTCAAACGGTTTTTAAGTTATGGCCGAGAACGAGCCATTTTCATGCATACAATGACCTCTGTGACCTTTGACCTTTGACCTAATGACCCCAAAGTCTAATCAGATCATTGTCCCTACCATATGCATACATGATCCAAGTTTGAAAGTGATCCGTCAAACGGTTCTTAAGTTATCGCGAGAACGAAAACGGGACGGACGTACGGACGGACGGACGGACAACCCGAAAACATAATGCCTCCGGCACCACCTTCGGTGGCGGAGGCATAAAAATTATGTATATCTGCTATACTATGTTATAAACATTTTGAAATTATGAAAAATTCATGTCTGTAATAAATCTAAGGTGTAAATTAATTATTATCAATGCAAAACATGTTATTTCTTACATCTTACAAATGGCACATATGAAAGATATGACCAACCTACATTGTACATGTACATGCGCATAATACCTTTGATAAATCAACAAATGTGTTTTTTTTTTCAAATCTACAAATGACAACTGTAATGTCTACAACTATTTTACATTAAATTACAAAACTACACATTGAAAGTCACCTTTTAAACTTTCCTGGGTTAGTTCTCCTGAGCTGTTGGATAAAGCTGAATTCTTGAGAATCTCCACTGTCAACCACTGAGCTATCACCCTGGCACATCTGATCAAGAATTCATTCATTGATGAATAGCAAAGAGCAAGACAAAAATTTCTTGTAAAAGCACACATACGATAATTTCAGATAATGCAACAAATTATGTGAAAAAATAAAATTACAGGATTGAGCCAAGCAGAAAATCAATGAAGAGGCGTTTTCAGTTTGTGCTCATCAGAATAAACAGCAGGAATGAACAAATTATAAATTTTAAACTGTGCATAGTTTAATAGTTCTCATTTGTTTTCATACATGTATCATTTCATTTTCTGGATTATATTTTTGCCTGATTTGCTTGTACACAGAATGGAATTTGTTTTTCTGTTCATATGTCCAATACTAATAAATTTGAACATCCTAGTGTTTTTTAATAATTACTCGTTTTTAAAATTCATAATATTGATAGATTGAACGTTGAAATATTCACAATACATTAATTTTTGCAAATTTTGCGTGAAGATCAGCAGTCACAAAATTGAAAACCTGAAAATATATGGGCACGCTTTCTTATGCATAGTACAAAATTGTATGGGTTCAATTGTGTGCCTACAGACAGAGTGAGAATTTAAGAACCTGTGAATGTGTTTTGAGACTGCTAAGCACGAAAATGACAGCAAATCAGAGGCAGCGAAAGGCTGAGGAAACAAAGCATTGGAGGGGCAAGCTACTGTTAACACACAATGGCCTGCCCCTCCAATCTTTTCTTTCCATGGAGCCTTCCAATGCCTCTGCAGCGAATACAGAACATGAGTACATACCTTGATCAGCTGGGACTGAAACAGTCTTGAGAAGTGTGTGTAGTTTGTCACGTCCATATGCTTCATTAAATCCCTACAGAAAAAAAAAAGTTTCCATGATATATGCTCCGACGACAATGCTGCAGTGTAATTTCCCTACTCTAATTGAGCTTCAACACTGGACCCTAATGCAACCCTTACCATAACCTTCCATCTTAGACAAAATAATGATAGGAGTAATTGCTGGCAGAGCAAATGCTGTATCACTGCAACAAAACTATGTCCAGCAAAGAAATAATAATGGAATTAAGTTGGATTTTTTTTTTTTTTTTTTTTTTTTTTTTTTTTTTTTTTTTTTTTTTTTTTTTTTGAAATCCTTGTGAATAATAAATGATTTATTGATTAAATTGACTATTTATCTTACATCACTGCTAAAGATGTAATTTATATGCTGTTAGAAAAACTACAAAGTGGATCGACAGCTTTAAAAGGTCACTGCATCACCTATTTAAATATTGAGTCTTATCTGGTGTGCGAAATGAAATGGATAGTCAATCATGTACATTTATATTAATCTAAATTAGTATTTTCCATGTTTTGTCAAAGACTATAACTTACCTAATCCTATGGGTAAGCTTGTCTTGCATCTTCCATCCAGGTTTACTGTGGTTATCTTCCCAGTCTCGTACTAGACCATAGAAACCATCTCTGTAAAGTGGTTTGAGAGAAGCAAGTAGGGGAAATGTGGCACAAAGATGTATAACAGCACACAGTAAAGGAGCAAAATAAGGAGAGTGAAAACACACCCTAATTTAATAATTATTGAAATCACAATACTGTATTTATTGCAATTGTTTTCAGTACAATTGTATTTAATGATATTGGTACATATCGGATTGCCTTCATTGGTTAACATTTATTTGTTTTAATGAATGGGGTGAACAAAACCTCTATGTGATTCAACCGTAAAGGAAGCAAGATAAAATAGATTAACACGTTAGCATCACTTTTCCAAAATAGATACAATAGAGCAATGAATAAAATAATTCCTTTTACCTTTGTTTCTTGAAGCTGTGGAATGAAGTGTCACTAGGAAAGTTCTGTCTGTTGTCAGTATCAGCCAGGAATGGAACCACCTGCATGGGAGAGGTAATGGCCGCCTGAAGACCAGATTCCATTGGACAGTGATCAGTGACCTGCTCCAATCTGGTCTTCAGCTGAGGATTGAACTGAGAGACCACTGAGTTGTCAGCCAGGAGGCGTAGGGTACTCTTATCCAATAAGGACAGCACTCTGCATTAAAAACAAATGTGTGTGAAGTATTCATTGCATAGACTATACAAACTAACTCTTCTAGTTAAAGATTGTCTAAGTGTCACAGTTCAGGGACCTATTACTTTGAGGTTACCAGTAGGCATAATTCATTTCTATATTCAAACTCCTAAGGTAACCTACCAATCGTGGGTAATGTAACTTAAAGCAATTTCTATGAGCTCTAGTTGTATTAGACTAATTGATTTTTGTAGGTTTTTTCTTAACTAGATGTATGTGATAAACTTTGATAGTTTTGAAATAGTATACACATTTAAAGTTCATAAATTAGTTCAAACTATGAGTGCACCTCTGTCAATAGCAATTCATTTATCTTCTTTTTTTATTATTCTTTATCTAACAACTATAGCAAATTGCCATTACACATATAAATCTGCATCATTCCAAAAGGTTACTCACACAACCAGTTTGCTGAGCACAGAAGCAGCAAAGTAGACACAGTTGTGAATTGTTGAGAGGTAATTGACATCCTCAATGTCATCTTCAAGCGAGCGTATTCCCTCATCCTCATCAAGTTTACTCCCCTTAGCAGTCAAGAGCTGGATTAGGAAATACAACTCTACTGCTAGGTTGGGCACAAGGCTTTCTATAAGAGGCAAAGACGAAAAATAGAGACACCCTTGAAACTAATTAGTCAACATTTTTTTTTCCAAATCGTTTTAAACTTTACCTTCATTTATCTATGAATTTATATGTTTAATAATTTGGTTCCACATTCATTTTCTACAATGGTCTCAATGTATGCAGTTAGGTTACAGCAAACAGAGGGAGGCATTATGCCACCTCCCCCCCCCCCAAGCTTTCTATAAGAGCAAAGAGAAAAATAGAGACACCCTTGAAACTAATTAGTCAACATTTTTTTTTCAAATCGTTTTAAACTTTACCTTCATTTATCTATGAATTTATATGTTTAATAATTTGGTTCCACATTCATTTTCTACAATGGTCTCAATGTATGCAGTTAGGTTACAGCAAACAGAGGAGGCATTATGCCACCTCCCCCCCCCCCCCAAGGCTTTCTATAAGAGGCAAAGACGAAAAATAGAGACACCCTTGAAACTAATTAGTCAACATTTTTTTTCCAAATCGTTTTAAACTTTACCTTCATTTATCTATGAATTTATATGTTTAATAATTTGGTTCCACATTCATTTTCTACAATGGTCTCAATGTATGCAGTTAGGTTACAGCAAACAGAGGGAGGCTTTATGCCACCTCCCCCCCCCCCCACCACCAAATGATTATTATTGCAACTTCCCAACTTCACATGTTTTTTTCCTACCTTGAAGAAATGATGCATAGAGCTCTGCTATGAGATCCAATTTGTCATGTCCAGATACTTTGTCCACGTCAGGAGGAACTGCCTCTGTCATGCTTGACACTGAATTACTACGCATAAGTTTTGTTGGGGTATGCGCTAAGACCATACCCTTTGGAGATTGGAATACAGACATTCCTCTTGGGGACTGTGCTAATATACTGGAAGAGAATGAACTACCTTCTGGCTGAGTTTTCTGTTTCATTTTCTCTTGCTTTAACAACTCTCTTTCATTTTCCAGAGACTTCTTCAAGTCACTTGTGTCTCTTTTGGATGCTGCAGTCTGGTTTTCAGGGGGATTAAAGGCATTGGACTGTGGAGTTTGACCCTGGCAAGATGGGCCTGAGGATAGCATTGTGGTGACTCTTCTGCTGCCACCGCTAGTAACTGCAGTGGGAGTAATCCTCCTTGGGGTTATAGTTTTTGGTGTTGTGGATCCCATCGGAGGAAATTCTTGAGCATTTTCCAAGTCAAATACAGGAGGTTTTTCATTCATGTATATCACTTTGTGGTGACCTTTTGTGCCCCCACTCTCAGACTGCACTCCCTGCTTTCCTTTACCCCCTGAGCGACGTCTATTGGATGAACCCTTGTGTGAAGATGAGCTGTCACAGTTTGAGTCTCCAAAAGGACTTTTCTTGCCCCTTCCTCTTGACTGGCTTTCGGGGGTCACCAAGAATTGAGCAAGTTTCATGGATTCATCCTTTCTGGATCCTGATCCTGGGGTCTTCCTCCTGGAACCAATATCGCCCCCACTCCAGGACACATTCCTGCCCTGTCTACCATCTGTTCTGGATGATGATGGTGGGGTGTTCGGGGACTGATCTACTGTAGGTAGCTTTGAAACAGGAGTAAAGTCTTTGTCTGACCAGCTGGACCTGCGATTATCAGCAGCAAAAAGTTGGGTACGGTTGACCTTTGATCCTCCACTACGCTGAGGACGTGTCTGAGGGGCTCTTTTTAGTTTCTGTAAGCTACTTGGTGTCCTGGCTGGGGAAGAAACAGCAGATGATCCTCTGCATACCAAGTGGGCTGTCTGATCTCGCAAACTGTTGATGAAGAATGGCAAAAACTCTGTTTGCAGCTTGGTGTCTTTCAATAAATCTGTGCATCCAGAGTCCTAAAAATATGTTAAAAACAAAGAAGAAAATAGAGTTAATAGAGGATCTAAAAGTATTTACTAAATCTCTATGAATCTCCTGATCCACAAAAATTGGCTTCATAAGAAAATTCTGAATTAGGGAACACCACTTGATTTCTGTTCGCACACTCTACTTTTTATGTCTACAGTTGTATTAGCCCTCTGTTAGGTACCCCCACAAACGCAAGATGGCGCTCTCGCGCACACATGCAAAATACATGTAGGTACACAAAAATCGGTATCTAATCTTCTAATCTGGTAAAGCTCCATGATGTTCACTAAACTTACATGTAACACAGAATGTTGAAATTTTGACTAGAAAATAATCTATGCTAATTTATGCTAAATTTTCAAACCCATTGTCTTACTTTTATTCACATGTACAGGTTAGTGTCTTGTTTAAACTATTATTTAAACTATATGAATTGTACAACATACATGTACCGTAACCAAATGATTGAGTTCATCCACTTCCTTCCAATAATCTGTACATAGTCCTCAAAGGAGCTCATATCAGACCTCACAAAATGCCTGAGTTGTGCAATTAATTGCTGACAAAGGGCTCATTTGCAATAATTATGATCTCATACCCTCAAAGCATGACACCCCGATGTCTCTCTTGGTACTTCACTAAACCTAAAAATTTCTAGTGTAGAGTGAGTTTGATCAAATCTTACATGTACATTGTACATGCAAAGTCAATGGGATGTCACTCCGTAACCATAATGGTTACGGAGTGACACATTTATAAAGCCATATTTCTCAAACAAAATGCATTCAAATATATATATAAAAGTATATGTAATTGATAGGTATGGGTGTTCCAGATTTGCAAATAAATTTTTGTTTGCATTAAACCCAATAATTCTAAAAATATTCAAATAATATGTGTTTTTTGGTTACGGAGTGACATTTTGAGGTTACTTCATGTTTGTGCTCACTGATGTGGAACTAAGATTGTGAAGCAAAATATTATGTGTAAACTTTATTTGTATATATCCTGCTTTCATAATAAAATATAATCAATGTATATTTTCATTTTTAGGTACATTGCTCTTACATAAAACTTAAGTAAAAAAGATACAATTTACATTTTTATTAAAATTGAATATTAATGGCATTTTAAAACAAAATGCCCTAAAAGGCCAAACCATCCACAGATATTGAAAATTTGGACTTTTAGCTCCATTGATACCAAATTTGTTATAGAATGATAATTTGACATTTTGGGTCATGTCCTGTTTTGCTTGGAACTGCCTACTCTTTGAAAACGACATGGTGGATTGGACGGCATATCTCACGTTATTGAAATGATGATATATTTATTTACACAGTAATTCCTATAAAAAACTTACCATCACAGAATATACAAAAAGAATGGATGGAGTTTCGAACAATGTACGATTACCGAAAATCAGAAAATTATTTTGTAAGAGTCACGGCATGAAAAATGGTCCATTGTTACTGTTTCCTATCGATGTCTTGTACCATCATGCGGCTCTTTACCACCCTTTCTAAAATAAAAGCCCTAGTCAACCACTATGGAAATATTTTTTGGGTAATAATGCAGAGTATTTATAATTTTAAAACTTTTACTTTAACTTATCATATAAAACTTGTAATTCAAATGTAGAAACATTACTAATTTGTATTTTGTTTACCCCGTAAAAAATGGAGTTACCCTATTATTCTCGAATGCCTTCACAAAATAGATCAGACATTTTGAACAAAAACCATCAATAATAGGTAAAATGTACAGAATATATAAATGAATAAAGACTTTGGATAGGGAAAATATAGGCATTTTAGTGCGTCAAATCAAATAATTTTTCTATCATGATCTGTTTAAATTAGGCATTATAGCTCGGCATGGTGCGCACTCTGAAAATGAGTCGTGTTGCCCATGAGGCGGCGAGGCAGAGTTAGGAAATGACCAAATCATCTTAGAATTCATATTTTTAAGAGAAATAATATCAATTTTCAACATTAAGCTTATTTAAATAACAAGCAATATATCCATAAAGATAAACATGGGTTTTAAATCATAATCATCAACAAATCATAATGCACACATGCAACTGGACCATCTGGGACTAATAAGACTCAGTAAGAAACTTCAGAAAACAAACTTAATTTTTCACTTTTTTAAATAACTTTTCACTTATCTTTCTTCAATAACTGAGTGGCTGGATGTTCCTTTCACTATCCTGATGTTTTGAGTTTCTTTCTTTCTTCTTGGATGAAATATTATTTTTAAAGTCCACTTCTGAAATTCCCCGCACGTTTTTGGCGGGAAAGGACAAAAAATAAGTGATGTTTTAATTTTTTTTTCATGATTTTGATTTGAAATTTATCCAAAACCTATTCACTGTGTCTTTAATGACATAGACATATGCTACTACTAACTTTGGAGCTGAAAGTTATTGCAAAAAGGAGAAAACCTTAGATAAAATAACATTGACAAGGTTGCAAAATTTTCCCAAAATATGGCAGTTTGGTCCACGAGGTCAATACTAAAGTATTGACATCGTATTATGAGGTCATAATGTGAAAATAAGGGTGAAACACTCATAATACGATGTCAATACTTTAGTTTGACCTCGTGGACCAAACTGCCATATTTTGGTGAAAATTTTGCAACCTTGTCAATGTTGTTTTATCTGAGGTTTTTCTCCTTTTGCAATAACTTTCAGCT
>CALNVZ010000174.1:22133602-22172051 GCA_940671915.1 Paracentrotus lividus
ACCGCATCCATACTACTTAACCTAAACCGACCAGCCGTCGCGAAGCGACGGGAACTGAACGAACCCAGTAGACATATTTTGGCGAAAGTTTTGAAATATCCTATAACAAGACCACAAATTCGTCGGTCAAAAATACCTTATTTTGAATTCATACTCACATTGAACATTTTGAAGTCTTTCCTCGAATTGGTGACATCTGCAATTTTCACCATGAAGTAATAAACTAATAATGATACAAAAAATACAGGAAAATTTGAGTCCAATCAACGTTGTATATTTATCCGTGCGTCAGTTGTCCTTCGCCATACGTCTTCGACAAGTAAATGACGTCATTGAAAAATGGCAGCGATGGCACCGAACATATGAGAAGAACAAGGCAACGGAAAAATTCATTGGTAAGTCAAAAAGCTCTAATATATACTTCATTTTTAGTCGTCGTTACGCGTGAAACCATCATAGAAACCTTACAACAACATTTAACATTAGTTGAGTAAATTGACCAGTATAATTCACTGTCGCTCATCATCAGCTGATTATTACGCTGTAAATGGGGTGGTGGAAGTACAGCCCTGTGCCTTCTGGCACGGGGCTGTGTATAAGGTTATCTACTAACCCTAAAACTGCACCAAGTCCCCGTCGGGGACGAATCGGCTGACGCGACTTGCAGCTGCACAAATGAGTCTGAAGTGTGTGGGGCTGGTATACCCGAATCTCTCACAAGTAATATATTTTTTTAAAAAATGAACACACATTGAATTTAGTAATCTTTCCAGAGAATACAATAGAGCGAATTAGGGTTTCCTCTCCCGACTCATCACTTATGTTGTACATAACAATGCTAGTGATGGATATTCTGAAGCGCAAAAATCCATTCCAAACACGTTAACTTGTGTTCATCATCGCAGTACGGCTACATGGCCGATTAGTAGACCCCCCAGGTACCGCGTCCATGCGAGAGCCGCAGCGCTCTGCTAGCAGCTAGCTAGGCGGCTAGAGTAGGCGGCTCTAGCGGGACCGTATGCTGCCCTCGCTGTTCAAAGCACAGCGATTTTTTCTATGCTCCGGGTCGATCCCTTCAAAAAAGAGTCACCAATCAATATTCACGTAAATGAGTCAAATCCCTTTCTATCAGCCGCTGATTCGCCTTCGGCCCAGCGGTCTGTCTATAGTATAGGCATATACCACACGCACCCGAGCGTGCGTTAGCGTGAATGCAGCTGCACCGCGAGATAGCCTTTGGATAGGGGGGGTCGTCCCTGCCGACTCAACAGGGCCGCAGGCGAGTCGCAGAGCTGGCGCCCCACCGAAGCATCAGCGTCACTGCATTTACGTTTATCGCAGCACATACAGGAAGTTGGTGTAACGCTTTTATAAAATTGCGACATTGCTTCTAGTTAGATCTTGAGTTACTTACCAAAAAAACATTCCAAGGAATTATCCCTTGGAATTTTGGTAAGTAAGCTCAAGACTACATCACATCGGCTCACCCAAGAAAAGTAAACCAAAACACCGAAAAGAACCGGATATGTTATGTGTTATCACTTTTTTTGCGCCGAAATCCACGGTTGGTCATTGGCATCGAAAATTCAGCATGCTACACGTGACGCGTTATTGACCCAACCACGATGCACGTGAAAAACAGCAGAGCTATTTTATAATTACTACTAACCATGCTATACTTTACTCTAACTCACGTACTGGCTACTGCATCCCTTTATCAACTTAAGTAAGATAGACTAGTACTCGATCTAAAAAGGGAAAGAAAAAGAAGAAAAAGACAAAGAATATAATACCACGCTTGTAAAATCAATTCTTAAAACTGTCTTACCATTAAACACTTTCATGTTTTCTTCTTTATTGACTTCCCATATTTCACTTCTCGTTGAGTCACATGCAATTTTCATTTGCAAGGAGAAATCGGCAGAGAAAGGATTCGGTCGTTTCGGCATTTTAACAAGTAGCTATCCAACGTATGATGATAATGATAGTAAGTCAATTCGAATGTCATATGGCTGATGAAAACAAGTAATAATATATATAAGACAGAGATTGAAAAAGTTTTTCGAAAGATCTGTAAGTTAGACTGTAACAAACTTCCAACTGTCAGTTGCAGTTTTGACCACCACGTTTGTTTGATTCTCTATTGTTTACATCAAGACGGCGCGAAAAAACACGATCAACCTGTGCTCGCTTTCTTATCTTCCGAGCGCTATGAACGCTGAGGCATTCGCACGCTGCACCGCTCAAAGCTATCTGGGTAACAAGCGCTTCTTGCTGCTATATGCGCAAGCAAGCCGACTTTCGAGCCTAGAACAGATATCAGTCTTTTATTATCAGCTGGTCTTTAAAAATGGCGGGGATTTTAGAACACATTTGTCCAAAAAATCGTCGGTAAAAGAAAAGTATTGGATGTGGGGACAATCAACGTAAATTTCAAAGTGAGTAATATTTAACTTTGAATCTGTTCATTCTCATTGTATATAGTTACTGCTACGCCTCACAAAATATGGTAGACTAAAATTATTTCAATTTGAAGAGTTCATTGTCCCAGTCGTTTATATTTGTTAGGACTGGGACCTGACCTAGATCATTTGAGAAAATTGTGTACTAAATTAGAGTAAATAAATACAACTTTTAGCGGATAATATTAGTTGTCGAACACTTTCTTTCATAAATTGGTTATCAAATGCAATATCCTCTAAATTGTATATATTGATCAAAATTTCCACAAGTGAACATTCAAATTAAAGTCCCAGACCGGACGACAAAATGAAATAGCCAAAAACGAAAGCCGTAGTATAAAGGGCGTATCCAGGGGGGGCGCAACAGGTGCGCGCGCCCCCCTATGGTGCCGACTAAAAATAAAAAAAAAGGAGGAGAAAAAGGGGAGAAAGAAGGAAAAGGAAAGAAAAGAAGAAAAAAAAAAGAAAGAGAAGGCAATAAGGCTCATGCTTGTACAATTTTCGCCGAAATAGGCCTATTAATTTGGGTTCTAAACGACCAAACTAAGGGATGGGCCACGAGCCCGATCTTTCTCAATTGTATTTTGCAATAATTGCTCAAACGCCCTTTTTTAAGAGAAAAAAATACATTATGACGAAAAAGTAAAAATATTTAAAACTAAAAGTTTCAAAATTTCACAAAAGAGGCACGTCTTGACCTCTGCCTCCTGGCGCCGCGTCGCCCCTGGAATACATAGTGGCCTCATGGCGTATTAGAAAGTACCCCTTTATTAATTCAAAATAACTTTTTTGAAACCCCAAATTTTTGGCTCCGCTTCGCGCTCGCTTGATGCCAAATCAAATGCACAATCATAACTCTAAATTTTACCTTAAAAAAATATTCTAAACCTCAAATTTTCGGCTTCGCGCTTCTGCGCCGGCTGACACCCAAAAAATGCACAATAATAGTTTCTAAATTTTACTTAAATAAAATTTTTAAAAACCCCAAATTTTTGGCTCGCGCTTCGGCAGTCTCGCTAGATACCAAATCATAGATGCACAATATAAACTCAATTTACCTTTAAAAAATTTTAGCTCGCGCTTCGGCGCTCGCGGATACTAAATTGGGTCATCTATACACAATAATCTACCAATTTTCTAGTACTAGGAAAATGCCCCATTTATATTATTTCATATAACTTTAAAAACTCACATTTTCGACTCTCGTCGCGCTCGCAGATTCCAATTCAGAAGGGTATATAATGCACACATAAAATAGGTTTCTAACGCAACATACGTTGTCTTTAGGTATAGAAACTATGTAACATTTGTGATAACTTGAAAAAAATGGTGGAATTCCATGTACAATATGAATTAGAAAGAACCCCCTCCCCCTTCCCTGGACGCGATAAAAAATTTCCTTGCGCCCCCCCTATTGGGGAAAATCCTGGAATACGCCCTGAATAAAACAAACAATTCAAATTAAGCGTTTTTATTGTCCATCTAGAAGTATTTAGATAAAAGAATTGACCGAACCTCGGACCAGGCCGACCCTCCGAATACTGTAAAATTACCCCTAATTTAAAGGTCCGAGTGATACGTCAAAAAATGTTAATGGAATGCAACCAGCAGTCTTGTGCCAGGCATGATTGACTTTGCCTTTCATTTCATAACGATAGAATTCTAGCTCCACAGGGCGTCTAATTGTCCTGACATAGCAAATACAAATCGTGTTTCTTCAAGGCGAAACAGCAATCATGCCTAGCCGCAGGTACTGCGTGTAGCATTCCATAACATTTTGTGACGTCATTCACTCGCACTTTTAATTAGGTAATTTACAAGTATTCGGGAGGTGGTGGCCTGAGTGAGCCGTCGCGTTCATCTTTTAATTAAATACTTTCTAGTATAGTGACAATTAAAAAATCGCCTATAATTTGGAATTATTGTTATTATAAGCATATTGCTTTCCGTTTTTAGCTATTTTCATTTATGTGCGGCTCGGTCTAGGGCTTTAACTACGTAATCTGTCCAAGTTGTCCTGCTGCTGAGTGTGTCTAAAAATAAAAAAAACAAACAACCAAAACAAACACAAACAAACAAAAACATAAAACAACATAACATAAACATACATAACATAACAATAACATAACATAACATAACAAAACAGACAAAACAAACAAAACACAAACAAACAAAACAAAACATGACAAACAAAACAAAAACAAAACAAAACAAAACAAAAACAAAACAAAACAAAACAAAACCTAAAACTAAAACACAAAATCAAAACAAAACAAAACAAAACAACAAACAAAAACAAAAGTGGTAAACAAACCTGAAAAATTCAACAACACGCCCATTACCTCAGAATCCTATCATCCTCACGCCGTACCATAGACACAGACATACCAGAAGGTCACGATGAAAAGTCTGGACCCCGGTTGCATAAAACTATTTCTTAACGCCGGATTTTTTCGGTTGAAAAATATTGAAAGACTCCTGTTAAAGTTCGAAAACTCGGTTACAATATTTTCTGGATTTTTTACAATGTTTTTTTCCCATTGCATAAAAACATCAAGAGTTTTCAAAAAGTATTTATGCAATTTACATTTTTTAGGGAGTTTTTAAAAACTCGGGTTTGGATAACCTTAAGAAATAGGTTTATACCATAAGCTAGTTTTCTTAAACCGAGAAACTCGGTTAGAAAAAAGTTTTATGCAACACCACCTGAAAGTAATGAAAAAAAAATATCCATAACAAGAAGGCATAAGTTTAGCAGTAGGGGGCCGTATGTATTCATTTAATGCATGACGTCGCTTCCGAGGATATCGACAACATGATTGGCGAGCATGCACTACGAACATACGTATTTCCCATTACAAGTCATGATTTGTACGACATCATGTTTCACCCCACACAAGCAAAAACCATCTGGACTAATGACAAGACTCAGTAGAAAACTTTCAGAAAACAACTTAATTTTCACTTTTTTAAATTAACATTTTCACTTTATCTTTCTTCATAACTGATGTGGTCGGATTGTTCCTTTCACTTATCTCCTGCCTGATGTTTTTGAGTTTCTCTTTCTTTCTTCTTGGATGAAATATCTATTTTTTAAAGTCCACTTCTGAAAATTTCCCGCACGTTTTTTTGTGCGGGAAAAGGACAAAAAAATAAAGTGATGTTTAATTTTTTTTTTACATGATTTGATTTGAAATTTTATCCAAACCTATTCACTGTGTTCTATATAATGACAATATGACATATGCTACTACTTTATTTGAGCTGAAAGTTTATTTAGCAAAGGAAATAACCTTCAAGATAAAACAACATTGACAGTTCAAAATTTCACAACATTATGGCAGTTTGTGTCCAGAGGTTCATACTAAAGTTTGACATCGTATTAGAGTGGTTTCACCCTTATTTTCCACATTATGACCCTCATAATACGATGTGCAATACTTTTAGTTTGACCTCGGGACCAAACTGCTCATAATTTTGGGGAAAAATTTTGACGCTTGTCATGTTATTTTATCTAAGGTTTTCCTCTTTTTGCAATAAACTTTTCAAGCTTCCAAAGTTAAGTAGTCAGCATATGTCTATGTCATTAAGACACCAGTGAATAGGTTTCTGGATTAAATGTTCAAATCAAAATCAATGAAAAAAATATAAACATCACTTATTTTTTTGTCCTGTTCCCGCCATAAGGTGCCCAAGTCTGCGCACCTAAAATTTGACCTCAATTTCAATAAAAAGTAAAGTATTATTTTAAGATTCATCGATATTATTCCATTCTTCATATTCTATTGATCCATGAAGCAAAAAATCTCAAGAATTAATTTACAAGAACAATGTTTTTTTACGATTTTTCGAAGGGCTGTCATTTTGTATTGCAGAATTGAATAGTGCCCATGTCTGCGCACTAACTTATTTTGCACGCAAATCAAGCGCACGCAAATTTTTGACTTTCTTTTTTTGAGAATGGTTGAAATTTTCAGGGTAGCAAATATAACTTTCTGAAAACCATTTTTAATCAAATTTGTTCGCATTTTTTGTATCAAAATAGATTGTTGAGGTTAAGATTGCAGGGGGGCGTTTCACGAAACCATGGACAAGTTAGTCATATCTTTATCCGCCAACCACGTAGTTAGCTCCAATCTTACTAAGTCGGTTACACGAAGCTTTTCCAAGTTAGACAACTTGTGATATCGATGTTATCGGAGATGATGTCATCGAGTAATAGCCTTAATCACGGTTTCGCTGATATTTAGAAATTGTGGTTTAGCAAAATTTTCAATATTATCGAAAATTGAAGTGATAAAATCAGTCAATAACAGTATGAAAACTCATAAAATTATGTATAATTTATATAATGTGTATTAAAACGTACAATCTTTCTTACTGCATACATGTATATTTAGAAGGTGTCAATCATGAAATTAATAAGTCCACGTCAGAACATGAGATGGGTACCCCCGGATGCGCTAATTTGATAGTTTCGTAAATCAGACTATAAAAAAGTATGCTAGCTGATAATGGAGCTAGATTGAGGTTTTCCCTAAATTTTCTGTTTGCTGACAAAAAGAAATCAATACTCATAGTGCATTGTAATTTTTTAAAAATCTATTTAAAATTACTTATTTTGGGACTATTAGATCGATTTTAACTACCAACGTAGTCTCTGCGTGTCTCTAGCTTTATGGTAGGCTAAATAATGCTTTTGCAATTTACTCAATATTATTTCTTGATTGGATATATTACTAGATATTATTTCTTTATTGGATATTAAAAGCACTCAATTGTTAAGAACCATTTATTTTCTGCATATTAGACCAAAATCCTGAGGTTGTCACATTTTGTATGAACAAAAATGAGATAATCGAGATTGTCGCGGCAAATACAATTCGCCCAAACCGATCGCTTGCCATAAATTGCGTTTGATTGACGTATCAGCGCTCTCCAAAAGATATGACAGGTTCGGAGCTGTCATAAGTATTTAGTCAGCTTGTTGTCCTCGATCTTGTCAGAGAGGGCTTCGTGGAACCCGCTTGTGGACAAGTTGTTTACTATCTCCGATTTAGTCAAGAAGTTAGACTTATGACGGTTTCGTGAAACGCCCCCCAGGTTCATATTAGCTAGGGGTTTTGTTCTATAAAATTCGGGCATTTACGTGGGTGCGCAGACATGGGCACCGCGCAGACTTAGGCACTCTCACCATACCATGAGTAGGATGGGGGGGTCCGTTGTCCGGACACTTAACAAAAATGAAGCCTGCTTGTTTGTCTCAGGATTAAGCCAAAAATATATGTTGAATGATGCTTATCTTCATCAATATTTGATGTGTAGAATATTTTCTATCACTTTGTTCCAAAAAACTACAAAAAGATTGCTTGTAAACCTTTTCAAATGGCTGGTCAAAATCGTCTATCCGGATAAACAACCTGTCCGGATATACAGCAACTGGGTATACTACTAGTCATGCTAGTCATGCTAGTAGACTCTTTACATCGAAATGCCTACAAGTTTGTTCATACAGAGCCAGAGGACAATGCATTTTGATTGTTGGGCGCTCTGATTAGCTATCGCGTGGAGCTCCGCCTCCTGGTTGCGATGACTGAAGTGCGTTGACCGTAACTGAACAACGCGATTCAGCTGTTCCCGATAAAGACCGCTTTTGTCATGCTCGCTGTCAATCATAACCAAAGTGGACCCATTTCGCAAGAAAAACTGCAAGACTCGACTTTACAAAACTCTGCGCCGCAAAGCTACTCTTTCAACACATTTTAGAATAAAGAAGAAAAATATAAAAAGGAACTTCAACGAATCCACTGTCGGACTACGCCTGACAGTTGAAAACGTATAAAGAAATGAGGACTTACCAAAAAAATTAATGACGAATCTAAATTTTATCGTGACTATTGTTCATTGGAAGGCACAATGGTAGTCTATTTCATATGCTAACGTGATCATTCGAGCGTAGTGCATAAATTATGGAGTAAAAATTTCTACGTATTCTATGCCAGAAACCTCGTCCAAAGTCAAAGACTAACGAGTAACGGTCGTTAGCCTAGTCAAACAACAAATGTCAGAATTTATGTCTTATTATTATGAGATTCCAACATGCTGAAAATGCAATTTATTTGATAGCTCACTTTGATACTGACTATAACTACAAATTGTGCCTTTGTGGAAGGTGGCAACTAAAGGCAAAAATGAGTCCAATTCAACGAACATGAAACATGGCTAAGAATAATTAAGTTTATAGATCTAGATTCTAGTTCAAATTTCAAATTAAAATTAACTAGGCCTTAGGAGTCTAGGGCCTAGTTTGGGGTTTTTGTTTTTCTTTTTGGGGTTTTATGTTTTTCAACCCTCACCTTGGCTCAGTGAGTGAGTTTGAGTTCATGATTTTTTCCATTTTCTTCAAAATTTCCAATGATTAACTTTTTAGTTCTATATTCCAAATCGCAAGTTCTGGAATTAGGCCTAAGGCTAAGCTACCCTCTATTATTCAAATTCAATATTTGTATGAAGCTTCTTCTTCTTCTTCTTCTTCTTCCTCCGTTTGCTTCGGAGCAAAGCACTTATCGGCAATATCATGAATATGATGTGATGATCATTAAAGACAAAAAATTGTCTTCCTCTATATAATTACAAGTGAACTTTAGCACTGGTAAACAATTATGTTAGATCATGTAGATGGACCGTAGGTGGACCTTGACTGAATGATTCAGTAAATTTGAGGTTGCAATGATATGCACCCTGGATCCATATTTTTCAAAATATGTATTGGGCGAATGGTGAATATATATTTTTGTGTGGTTTATGCTCATTAATCCAACAATGCCTTTTTTTCTCTTTTTTTTTTTTTTTTTTTTTTTTTTTTTTTTTTTTTTTTTTTTTTTTTTTTTTTTTTTTTTTGGTCTTCCAACAGATCGCACATTACAACTTCTCTACAGTGGTCAGAAAACTATGGCTACCCAAGGTCAGGAGGTGGAGATGATGGAAGACTCCCCGTTTAACCAAGACATCAAGAATGAAACACCAACACCTTTCAGTAGTCCAAGCCCTCCATCCCATCCTAACAATCAGTTCAGACTGAGCGCATCAGGGCAACTAGTTTACAAAAACTCACCTCACAAGAAGACAAAACCACAAGGTAAGTTTCTGTGATAATGCTATTAGGCTTGTACATGAGCTTCAGTTGTAAATAAAATTGGTGGCAGAGTTGAACATGAAACTGGGGAAACCTGTAGATTTCCCATGGAATTCACTGAAAATAGACCACCCTCAGAATTTTCAGATTGACAAGGACACTATCTTAAGGTTTTCTGGGGCCCGTTTCTCGAAACCGTCATAAGTCTAAGTTCGTGGACATCCCATTGAAACGCGTGTTAATTCTACAACACGTGTCCCTATGGATTGTCCAAGAACTTAGACTTATGACGGTTTCGAGAAACGTGCCCCTGGAAGCTAGAATTAGAGAAGGGAAAGTTAATATCCATGGCAAAGTATAAATAAGATCATAATCTATCATTTCTCAACAACAAAAAAATCATGAAGAAACTAGATCAACGAAACCTGCATTATTTGATAACTTTTTGAACTCGGAAGGCAACTTTACTGATACAAAAATGTGAAGACCTGCATTCTTCATTTATAAAAAATTTAAATTTGCATTGCCATGTATAAAGTATTGTAATGTTTTATATTTGGTCATATTCAAACATGAGTGACGTAACATTTGGACTGATAGAAGGGCACATATCTTTACACTTGTAGGTTATGAATTGATCAGGACTACCATATTATGTATAATGTAGGAGTGCCATGTGTCATTACCAGTTGGATTTGAATTTTACAACTGGTCCTGGAAATCATGATTTAAAAACAGTGCATGAGTCACACGACAGAAACAAGACACTGGTTTCTGACCCTCAATGGTTATGGTTAGATCTGTGCCCAAGTACATCTCCAAGGATACCATGCAGTTGCATGCAGAATTATTCAACCCCCATGATATAAGGAGTACACATATTCTTAAAAGAATTTGCTTTGTTTCTTAATGGAATGAAATATATCAAACAAATTATATATCAAATTAAAGGTAAGACAATAGCCTTTCATTTGATCAACAGTAGCAATCGTGTTAATTCATGCATGGACAGATATGGTCAATTGAACAAATTAATGTCATTTTCATACCTTACTGTGACCACTGAGGCATAACTTGCAATGCATCAATGGTTTTGGCTCGGTCATTCAGGTTTTGAATTAAGTACATCATATGCTTTAATTTGATATATGACTCAAAGTATTTTAATTCGTATTACTAATTTTAGAAACATTTTTTGACGAACAGACTTCGAGTGAAAATTTCTTCCGTTGACTTTGTACAGGGTTTCTACACCAGAATCAAAATCTCAATTTCAATTCCTCTGAAAATGAACAAAACCGACTGAGATATCAAGAAATGTACATCAAATGAAAGAATATAATTTCAGCTATCAAAAATTAGAATGACCATGTCATGACCATCGAAGCATTACAAGTTATGCTTCAGTAATCACGGAAAGGTATTAAAATGACATAATTTGCTCAATCGACCATATCAGTTTATGCCTGAATGAACACGATTTCTAAAGTTGATTAAATTAGAGGCTATTGTCTTGTCTTAAATTTGATATATAATTTGGTTGATGTTACAAACACATTTCTCATTTAATAAAGAACCAAACTAAAATTTTGAGTATGAATACCTGCACTCATACTATGGGGGTTGAATAAATCTGCATGCAACTGTAAGTGCTAGTATATGTACATGAATAGTGTACCTGTCTGACATTTATTGTCCTTATCAATCATTCCCTCTCTGTGGAAAATGGTCCACCTCTATATGTCGTGAGTGACACGACATCCAAAACTTGAGTGACACAACCAGTGACTTTAATGCAACAATTCAAGTAAATAACTAGATCGAAATTACCTGTGTGTATATGCCATGTTAAAGTAGTCCATGATAATTACTTTAAGCAAAAAAAAATCTGAAAAAAATGACGAGATATAAGAATAAGAGGCATTTAAAGCACCATAGTCCCATATGTGCAAATTCCTGTTTGATCAATTATTCAGCGTAAGAAAACTGGATCACATAATGTTTGAACTTAAATAATTGCTTGCCTTGTAAAGAAACCTTTGTGTTGATTTCAGATCCTTATTTGCATTTTCAAAGGCACAGCGCCATATTAAAATTTCAGCTAAATGCCCCACTTAGTTTGAATATGACCATTTGTATAATAGGTGTCTCTAGATCAAAGTTATCAAGAGACATGTTTTTACTGAATTTTTACAGAATTTTTTTTCTGTTAATTCCAGATTCTTCAAAGGTGATGTGCAGTATTTGTCGAAATCCTGGTATGCCCGTCCACTTTGTTTGTGCCCATTGTGAGAAGAGCCTGTGCTATGGATGCAGGCAAATCTGTGTCAACTGTGAGAGTGGGTTCTGCTCAAATTGCTCAACAATCAAGTGAGTAATCACCTTACCGCCCCCCCCCCCTTTCTCTTTCCTCCCGGATCTATGCCTCCATCATTAAAGGTGATAGGAGATCAGATGTGTTTTTAGTTTGTCCATTTGCTCTGTATTCCCAATAATATATGTATAGAAATGAGGTATGAACTTAAAATTTGATGACGGTATGTGATGGTATATATCGTGATGGTAGTTATCATCATGGGAAGACGATCTGATTACATTTTGGAGTAAGCAGGTCAAGGCTTGCAATCATTGTATTTATTCAATGTAAATTTATGTCCATTTAGGTTGCAAGGAGTGGTTAAACTTTCATGGAATCTTTTATTCTTATAATGATGACAATAGACTCTTACATTTACATAGACTCAATAGCCTACTTGTGTTATTTTAATAAACTTTTAATTGGTACAGTGGACGTTCTGTATAAAGAGTTCTGTAATACCTGAGATAACAAACTATCTTTCTTGACAAAATGAAATCATTTGATTTTTATTGTTTATTTATTACTGATATATCAAGCAAAATTTCCTTGTCTCAAGGGCTCTCAAATTGTATGTCTCTAATTTGCTGATTCAACCTGTATAAATACATGTATACACTTTACTTGAACAATTTTGTAACAGTGCGATAGCATGGGTGCTTAATTTGTCTTACATGTAGTATTACTGTGTTATCTTTATTTTGACTTGTTCCTTTCTGGTTATAATGATACCTGTTTCATGTAAAGCAGTTTACCAGTTGTAAGTGGATATTTTACTTCATAATTCTCGGAACGAGATTATATGAGATCCCGTTGCGCATGCGCACAGTCAATTCGTTCGCAGCGTGCGTTGAAGTGGAAAGCAATCTTTCCACAGCAGTCATTTTCACCGGAAAATTCTTATTTTAATTCTGCTCGTTTGAGCAGCTTCACCTGTATTTGGATGTTCATCGTTTCTGGAACTTATGGACGTTTGATTTATTTGTGACTCTCGCCGAAAGTGTTTTTCTCAGAAGTTTTCTCCTCTCCAATTTTGCGTTTGCGACGCAACGATACGTTTCACTTCTGTACGGGGATGGATGCAAATAACTCCACTGTTTATAGACCGCATCATGAACCCAAGTGTTCCGCGGTCGGTTGTTCGGTTCAGACATCGACATTGCTATACCGCCATACATGGCCTAAGTGCCTGGTGGGAATAGCGAGAAGAACCCAACTAAAGTTACCATCTATTATTCCTATCCCCGGTATGGGTCCAAGCACCCCGAGGGAAAGAAGAAAATCGCTCAGAACTCAGAGGTCTCGACGTCGACTGCGAAATCTGATAATTCAGTTGTCGAACTCGAAGGCAGATTTAGACTTAGATCTAGAACTAAAAAAATGTTTTGACACGTCTTCTCGATCACTCGGCAGACTCTCTGCCCCCTTTTTTCGCTATTGTGCGACGCATAATTATAGACGAGTTGCTAGATTCTTGACGGCAATTTTTTTTTACAACATCAACATCGATGACGGATATTATTGAATATGAGAACTTGGAGTCCGACTCAGCAGTGGCTTCTAGCCCAGATTCTCTGGTTCCCACCTCTAAAGGGAGCCTCTTGACTTGATGCTGATAACTGATATTCAATTCAATTCACTTGAAATTGAAAAGCGAACTCCATGATCGGGGAAAACCTGAACAGTTCACCCGCAGCAGGGATTTAAAAATCCAGCGGGTATAGCACTAATTGCAGGGACAACACAGTCTAGTGTCAGTGGCAGTGAAGCCGACTGGAAGAAATAGCTACAATCATACCTCAAGAGGTCTGTAGCATGCCATCATATTCTCTTGTGAATATGAATTTAAAATCGAAATATGAATTGAAATTGAACTGAAACGTCAATGGTAGATTTCGATCTAACCTTACTGACATAGATCTAAGTTAGACTTGGTCATAGATCTAAGTATAAACCCAGGGAGAGAATGATTCTCCAGTTTGGGGTCGACTGAGGTTTTTTCACCAATTTTATATGGTGCCATTTACATCGATTAGTCCCTTTCTTGAATGCTTCTATATCTAGTTTAATTAGGGTTATGAGATGAATTAATCGTCTCGGCCTCGATCGTTGCCACCTACATATACACAAGGAAAATGATTCTGACATCAATTTCAGGGAAATCGAGAACCTCTTTCGAAATACTTTTTAGTTAGGGTCTAGAACCCTGAGCAGTGTGCCCGTGAGAAAGGGGAATTATTACGAACTCACGAGGGCGAGGCCTATAAGAACGGAGGATTCCGCCTCATTCTGGACATATCAGGTTTTTAGCAAAGCCTTAGTGTCACCTTTTAAATGGGCAATTTTCACTATGTATTAGCCTTCGCCCACGCTCTGTCGGCTGCTAATTTTACAAAGGACCAGCAGGACGCCTTGGCGTTACTGTCACACTAACCTTGAGTTAAATTGTTTGCGTAAATAACTAAAATACTTAACAGATTACACGCAGATTCGACCCACTCAGGCCAGGAGAAAGGCAGGGTCAATGCTAAACCGACCAGCCCCCGTCGCAAAGCGACGGGAACTGACGAACCAGTACTCGTATCTAGCGAAGTACAGAAAAAAACATAGATCTAGGCTACTTTAATTAAAAATTTTTGGTCAAGATAATGTTATTTTAATTCATACTCACATTTCCGAACATGTGAAGGTCCTTCCTCGAATTGGTGACATCTGCAAATATTTCACTTGAAGTAATAAACTAATATGAACAAAAATACAGGAAAACAGAGACATCCACACGTAATTTCAGTTGCAAAGTTAGGTCATCCGGAAGTGGAACGTCGTCTGCTCCAACTTAATTTTCACGTTCCGTGCGTGCTTCGCACAGATTATGGGACGGAGGTCAGATCGAATGACGTCATTGAAAGATGGTACGATGGCAGCGATGGCACCGAAAATTTTAGAAGAAACAAGACCAACGGAAAATTCAGTTTGGTAATCAAAAGCTCTAATATAACTTTACATTTTTAGTCGTTGTTACGCGTGAAATGTTGTAGAAAGCTTACAACACACATTTAACATTAGATTGAGTAAATGGCCTAGTATAATTCATTTTGCGTCTCATCATCACTGATAGTTACGCTGTAATGGGGGTGGTGAAAGTACAGCCCCGTCGCCTTCGGCGACGGGCTGTGTATAGTTAGGTCAATGCCTGTGATTTCAGGCTCCCATAATGGGCTTATGACAAAAATTCTGACTCCTGTGTTGCCAAACTCCAGGGAGGCGGGTCATCTAGTATCTATTTTTTTTGTCCCGCCGAACGAGTTCGGCAGGGGACTATGAAACGGGCTTCCGTACGTATGTGTGTGTGTCCGTCCGTTCCGTCATCCGTCCGTCCCGTCCGTCCGCCTTGCGTCGTAATTGATCAAAATCTCATTTGCCTAACTCCTTCGCCATTTTTCATCCGATTTCGATTCCGTTTGCTTTATATGATAGCACTAGGTGATAGCTACAAATTCTTCACAGAATTTTGACCTTTGACCTTTGACCCTGATTTTTGACCTATAATATTAATTGGCTACAAAATGCTACTCCTTCGCCATTTTTCATCCGATTTCGATTCTGTTGCTTTATGTGATAGCACTAGGTGAGGACTACAAACTTATTCACGGAATTTTGACTTTTGACCCCCTTTGACCTTTGACCTTGACTTTTACTTATATTGTACATTGCTACAAAATGCTACTCTTCACCATTTTCATCCAATTTCGATTCGCTTGCTTTATGTGATAGCACTAGGTGAGGACTACAAAACTCTTCACGGAATTTTGACTTTTGACCCTTTGACTTTGAACTTGAGTTTTGACCTATATTGTTAATTGTAAAAAATGCTACTCCTTCGCCATTTTCATCCGATTTCGATTCCTTGCTTTAATGTAATAGCACTGATGTGAGGACTACAACTTCTTCACAGAATTTTGACTTTGACCCTTTGACCTTTGACCTTGATTTTTTACTTATATTGTACATTCGCTACAAAATGCTACTTCTTCACCATTTTTCATCCAATTTTGATTCCGTTGCTTATGTGATAGCACTAGGTGAATGCTACAAAACTTCTTCCAGAATTTTG
The DNA here is from genome assembly GCA_940671915.1 of Paracentrotus lividus. Classification (NCBI taxonomy): domain Eukaryota; kingdom Metazoa; phylum Echinodermata; class Echinoidea; order Camarodonta; family Echinidae; genus Paracentrotus; species Paracentrotus lividus. The sequence continues at coordinate 22,149,670 of CALNVZ010000174.1, forward strand.
ACCTTTGACCTGGATTTTTTGACCTATACTTGTTAATTGGCCTACCAAATCACTCCTTCGCCACTTTTTCATCCGATTTCGATTCCGTTTGCTTTATGTAATAGCACTAGCTGAGGACTACAAATTTTCTCTACAGAATTTTGACTTTTGACCCCTTTGACCTTTGACCTTGACTTTGACCTTTAATGTACATTGGCTACAAAATGCTACTTCTTCGCCATTTTTTACCCGATTTCGATTCCGTTTGCCTTATGTGATAGCACTAATCGTGATATAATGGGAATTTTACATTATCGGCGGGGACATATATTGCGCATCGCGTAATTTACTAATCCACTTGTATAAAATTGACCTCGTACAGGGCACTGCTGTACAGTGAGGTTTCCTCCTATGGGAGAGTGCAGACAAAAAGATTAGATGTTCACACCCCAGCCCAAGGAGGCATGGTCCTAAAAGGGTCTAAAAAAATCACTAAATCAAGATTTTAAACATCAATTCAAAGGAATTTAATAACCCTAGATTACCCTCTTATTTTTGAGCTAGGTTTTACCTGGGTTCGCTGATTGTTTCTTGAGTAGATTGCTCAGCAACCAAGAGGGCAGCAAACAGCCATTTTTAGCACAGCCTGTCATACAGATGGTTATGTACTAGTATAAAATATCATTAGCTAACACGTTGTAGTCCTATGACATGATCCGCCCAAACAATTTAGATAAGCCACTGCCATTAGATAACTGCTAAGAGTATGTATACCTGTCTCGCAAATGTGAGACAAATGATTTTGTTAATGTTATCCTTATAACCATCATTTACTCAGTTTCATTCCACGTTTGTCCCCAGAATGGGAGCACAGGTTGATAACTCCCCAACTTGCCCTTATAGTTCAAGGTCTGGTCTTCTTCTATAGCTAGGGGAGAAGGCTGAAGTAGTACAATTCTTCCACCAGAGGAGTTTGTTTCTTGCCTCCCAAGACATGTAAATGTCCCGATCATAGCGACCATTATTGAATTTTTGTGCCCTCATCTTAAAATTTCTTTCCAGAAACTATAGTGTAGTAATCCCTGCTGTACAGATGGGAAAGAGAAAAAGTGATGAAATGAGATAAGGCAGTTGATTTCAGTTAATAATTCAACCAACAATGTTAATAAGCATTAACTGATTGATACTTTAAGAAGGCTAATGTCAGCTGTGCAATGGCATATCTTCTGCAGTAAAAAAGTCAGCACAAACTTGAAAAGAGAATGAGTTCTTGCACTTTGATTTCTGGCAGCCTGACAGACATGTCATAAGTATTGAGCTGGAATCCGAGAAAGAACAGCTCGTGTGTGGGAGTGAGCACCTATTTTTCGGGTTGGATATAAAGCTGAAACCTAAAACGTGACAAATTAACTCTTAATGTGCCAGATTAATTTATAGCAAAAAAAGTAGACTTTAAAAAAAAATCTTTTAAAATGGTATGAAATAGTCTTGCTTGGTGTCAATGGCTGGAAATTGATCCACAGACACAATACAATCGACTGCTATTTGCAAAGCCTATACTGCCAGCAAATCAAGAGAAAATGAATTATTACGATTGTATAAATAATAAGTACAATTGCACGAAAACGTGTCTGTGGCACGCTAAGGGTTAAATGTCAGTAATTGCTTGCACTGCATTCTGCAGTTGATTTCTTGTGTCCCCGATACAAATGGTGTCATCGCGGTAGTCTAAATTAGACAATTTTATCCGGTCTTGGCATATCGATTATTGGATTACGGTTACGCAATTATGAAGCTGTTTTTTTCAATGACCGGATTGAGTAGATGCTCAACAAAGGGATTTTTCGATAAAAACTATCTTGGTTCGGCAAGCTGGAGATAGACCTCTTTGCGTACAGATTGAATACCCAGTTATAGATGGGTATGTCACCTGGCTTCCTGAGCCTGATGCGAATCAGTGGATGTTTTCCCTTTAGACTGGGGCGAGCTCAATTTCTTGTCTTTTCCCCCTTTTGCCTCATCTCAAATCGTCTACAAATTGATTTCATCAATAAAGTTGACGAGGTTCTAGGGATTCTGGTTATTCCAAACTGACCAACACAAACATGGTTCCCTTACGCTATGAAATGCTAGTCGTGGGACTTCTCGTCTTACGCAAGACTTTGAACTTACTAACACAATGGTTACCAATACACCCCACCATGATAAAATTGATCCTTATGTTGCAGTCTATGCGGTGACTGTTCGTGAGTTGTGGCTTAAAGCAATGGAACAGTAGGCATGACAGCTTTGTGGGGGCGTCTACATCAAAACAGTACCACTATTACCAAAGGGGACCTTCGGTATAGAGTTATACTTTCAGCACGATGTGCTCTAGCTACGTTATTAACTCAAGATAATAATAGCGCTCATGCACACTGTCGGATCACATCCCCTGGTCTTCATGTTCATGAAAGGGGTATTCCGTCTTCGACAGACAAAACCGCGATACGGTACCAAGAATTCTGGAATGTACATGTACATGTATGTAAGCATGGATACTACTAGAACCCATGATGTAAGTGAAGTGTTCGCTTTTCTGTGTGAGCTGTCCCTTGCCAAGTCACTCAGTCTGAAGCAGTTGGCCCGCGGGTATGCATGCTCTTGGCCTTGACATCGACACAGAGGATCCTATATCTTCGTCAGTTAATACTACAGCAACTTTGTCGTCAATTTTAATTACGCCTACATGTACTTCTATTTGAAGAGGACTTGAAACAAAGTAGACCTTGGTACTCAATTTTGCATTTAAAGTAAAGAGATTACCCTCTTGATGGGAGGATCTGTGTTTTTCCTCAAGCTATCTATCTTTTGCACTCGTCCCTTTAGAGCTAAAGAGTCTTACTCGTTTATTAGTGAACTGCAAACTGCACAAGCAAGTGACATCACGAACTTTATTTATTTTCGGATGGGTACTAGTATTATGCTGTATGTTGCAAGCAGGTGCAACACAGACAATACCCACTCCTCGGGGGCAACTCGACAGCCTAGTACATGTAGGTCAGATCTGCCAATACAATCTCTCGCAGGCAGGCGGGTCAAACAAGAATTTGTTTAGGAAATTCTGTCACAAGCCTCAGGAGGACTACATGTAGAGGCTCTTTACACGAGCAGTGTTGGATCAGGCACATAATGATATAGCTTTGTGTTTGGTTTTGGTTGGTTTTTTAGTATAGCCAGTGGTTATATAGACTGGTTGCGAGGACATGCAGTGTATGATATGAAACCGTCAAAAGAGCCGTTTTAGAGTGTATAAAAAAAAAGAAAATAATAAAAAAAAGAAGAAAAGCGTCAGTGAGAACAGGGCCTGGTTAACAAGTTACCAGAGCAAATGTTAACTCATTTCCAGGATAATGAGATATTCTTTACTTCTGTGTTTAACAGAAGTGGACGTGTTGTTTCCAGCTTTCAGCTGGATTTTGCTTAAGGTTTGTAACCTACGCAACACTTGGGTTTTGTCAACTGTGGCTACTGAGCTTCAAAATCTCATAATATCTCGTTTCGAGAATTATGAAGTAAAATAGAAAGATTAAACGAGAACTTACCGTTTGAAGTTTGATCTTTATTTATGAATAATACGAAGGGAGAGATTATGTGCCCTCCTCTCCCACCCGTGTCAACGGTAATTTAAGTTCTGTTGAATCTTTCTTCACATAGCCCCATTTGAGCTTTGAATATTGACTGTGCGCATGCGCAACGGGATCTCACATAATCTCTCCCTTGTATTATTCATAAAATAAAGATCAAACTTCAAACGGTAAGTTCTTGTTTAATCTTTCTATTATAGACCAAGGTCCATAATTTTTTTAATCATATTGGTGATGACACATTTCTTATCTTAATGATCAATCTCAAGATTTAGATTCAAGATTTTTTAAATACCCTAGTCAATCTAGGTTTCTCCTCGAATTCGAAGCACAATGACCAGTTATTCCACTTGTTGTTCATTACCTTGTTTTCTAGCTATCTTACAATTTGTTTCAAATTTATGTCAACTAAGTCTGTTATATATATGCATAAATTTACTCTTTTCTTTGTTACATCTGATTGCAGTTATGATGAGAGATGTGACAGGGTGTTCTGCCTGAACTGCTGTTTCTGAGGAAGAATGTAAACAGACATCAATGCAGTGAATCCATAATCTTGGACAATTGACATAGAGATCAATTCAGTTTCCTCCCGGAACCGACATTGTCAGAAAGAGGAAGTGGAATTCCACAATGACTGAAATAACAGAGGCACTTTGCTGTTGGCTCCCTGAAAAAATGAATATCTATGCCACGATATTAATGCATATAGATATTATGTCAGTTTGTGCCTTAACCATTTGCTTGTGGAATAATTAAATTTATGTCTTAACATTTTTTTATTTTTTTTTGTGCCAAAGAAAAACTCGAGTGCTATTGAAATGAACCAGTTTGAAGAATGCATGTAATTCAAGTAGGATTTGGTTTCCTATCTGTGTTAGGTTTTGTGTGTTGGTTTATTTTGATTCATTACAAAAATATAATCCTGATAATCTTCTGTCGTATTGGGAAAGCTGGTTATAAGTACATGTAGTGCAGAGTACACAATGAGAAGCGAGGCATCTATATTTATTTTTTTTAATTGTCTTAACTATAGTGAGGATACACTGACAATTCATAGTTAAAAAAGAAAAGTAAATATAATACAATGGCTTGGTTTTATGATTAATTATGGTAAAGGGTTCTACACTATTATTTAGGGGAGAGGTGCTGATAAAAATTTTGGAATTTTGATGTGAGCACTGCATGCTATATAAATTTCTGTATTTCATTGCCTTGTGTAGAAGAACCCTGTTGCCATGCAATGTTGAGCCAGTCCTTGGGTATTTTTTTTTCGTGCAAATCATGTACAGATTTAACTTAGAGGCCAGAAAGTCATAACCATTTATGAGTTCCGAGTTTGGGAATATTGTATGCCCTCTCCCCATAGAAATAAAAATGGTTGCATGAAGCCTGCCTTCTTTTTTAATAATGTAACAATGTATCTTATGGCTGATGTAATGGTCGGAACAGAATTTGAAACTAGATCTTAGATGAGTGTGTATGCTTTTGGTTGACTTTGACCCGGACTTTGGTGACTCATTTACAAGTATTTGCTCTATTGGTCCTTGATCTTTTCCAAAGATGTACACATATATCTTTACTTGAACAAACTTTGCTAGGTCCTGTCATTGAAATAGAATTTGAGTATTTTGTTATCACTGTAATCTTATACTCCATCGGTTATCTTGGTACGCTGTATACAACAAATCAAAAATATTTCTTTTTAAATTACTTTAACTTCTAAGAAAGAGATGAGATCAACGAAAGATAAAACAAGCTATGTACCCATAAATTGTCTAATATCTTGTTAAAGAGACAGGCTTGTTCAGTCAGAAACAGTTTGTCCTAATCATGCTTAAGTAAAAGATAAAAGACAAATGTAAAGAGGATAAAGGGACAGGATTGAATGAAAAAAGACAAATATTGTTTATGATATTGCATTATAATTGTTTGTCATGCAAATTTATGTTTCTGTTTTCTATATTGGTTTAGTGTATGTTGAATAAATTCTTTAATGATAATCAGAAAGTTTTAGTAATTGTAATTGCATGATTAAGATATGGTTCAATATATTTATGCAAACTTTGTTTCTTCATATGCGTTATGCAAATATCACCATGTTTATATGACCTACTAATCACCATTTGAATACAGGAAATGTGTTCAGCTCGCATAAAATAAACCCCAAATACTTCAACCATTCAGGATTAGGAAAAAGGTGATGTGGATTAGTTGACACATTGCAGACTATCAATCACAATGTACATGACCATTACAATTTATTTCCTTTGGTAAAAATCATATTAGAATTATTTAAAAGGGAAATGAATTTGCTGTTGGTACATTTGTATTTGGGTATATTGTTATTTATTAAATCATGTTATCAGGGTATATTTAGCTTGGTAAAGGTAGGAAATGATAGCACTTTACTTTCTCCTAATGACATCACTGTGTATGATGTCATGTAGTAAGACCACCCCCCCCCCCCCCCCAATCCAAAGTTCTTTCCCAAACCTCATCTTTCTTTCTTTTTGTCTTCTTTTTTTTGTCTTTTTTTTTTTTCCTTTTTTTTTTTTGTGTCTGTGATATATGTTACAATTATTTACATGTCATCCTAAAAAGAATCTCTGTACTTCTACTACAATGGAGAAGAGAGATGAGTTTAGTGACATGTGTACAAAGGAAATAGTGGTGTAAAATTCTTTCTGCATGACAACACACATGGTTGTATTGCAACAGGAGAATCTCCATACAGTTTATGATCTCAAGTTTTATAAATGCATCTCTCTTGTCATTGCCTGAATTTTCTGAAACTTTTACCAAGCCACTTTTCTGTGATGGTTTAATACGGTTCTAGGACAACTACACCTGGACAATTACCCCCTGGACAACCAGCTAAAATACTTTTCTGAACCTCAGTTGTGATAGATTCCATACAGTATTAGTAATACTCATGTGTTTTGTTTAATGTTATGTTTTGTTTTGTTTTGTGATTGTTTTTGTGTTTGCTTTATCAAAATATTAGTCTCCAATTCAATAAAACACACAATTACAAAACATATAGTAATTAGTATGCATATTGTCACTGAAAAACCAAAGGGTGTTGGATTTTCAGTATTACCTATATTTTTTTAACAAGACGATAGTATATGATTGTAAACGCCCTTTTGGTTTTCAAGTAAACTGCACCTGTAGTTTTGTATGTTTTGTATGATAATATTATGTGATTTATTAAAGTTTGTTATATGTGGATAGTTTTTGATATAAATAAAGGATAGTTTCACAAAGTGAACCAATTAATTTACATTTTCTTTCTTGAGTGTATTCCTTAATAAGAATTGTCTTTAATGGGACACAATTTCTTGATGGGATAACAGGTAGAATGTGTTGGAAACATATCGGCACGTATTAGGAATATTCTTCATCTGACACATAGGAGAACAAAGTCAGCTCATAAATGACGTAAAAAATTAAAAAATTAAACTTTTTAACATCTTGTTGTTCTTTGATGGATTTTCGAATATGAAAATATTTATGTTCTTTTATTTTCTGCTTGCAAATTTAAAAAAAAAATGAAAAAAAATAAACACAAAATAGGAAAAAAAACAAAACAAACATATACATTGAATTCCAGGGAGGACTTCCCCTTTAATTGCTGGTGAGAAGGCCAAAGGTGCATTGCATGTGCAGTCATTTTCATTTCACCACGTAAATAGTAGACTGAGGAAGTGAAGTCAAATCGAGGGGGGGGGGGGGGGGGGGGGGGGGGCTTCTACATATTTTTCTTTCCTTTCTTCATTGTATTTCTTCTTCCTCTATTGATCACACTGTCCTCTGCTCCATCCCCACCTAACAAATACACAATACTTCTATAGTCCAACACAGGAAATGTCTATCCATGGCGCTAATTCTTTCCAAAATGATATACTAGTAATTTACACCCCTGGTTACACGTATGCAGTGTGATGAAGCAACCACATGTTGTTATTCATTAGCAACAAATAGTCTTATTTTTCAAAGGCATCTCATTTTGATAGATGTTTAGAACAGTTTAAAATGCTCTCACATTTGAATGGGAAAATCGCCTGGAAGACTTAAGTTTCTGATGACAACGGCATTTATATTTCATGTTCTTTTCTTCATTCAGTTTCTTCTTCTTTCCTCAAGTTCATGCTTAGTGTAACAACTTTTAGTGTGTAGGATGGGGGGTCCGTTGTCCGGACACTTAAGCAGATACATTGTAAAAACATCATCTTATGCTCTGAATTTATTCAAAATTTGTGCAGTAAATAGCAAAAATATTTGTGAATATCTGTGCTTTGTTATATTGTCTGATATTACTTTCAATCGATTAATGAAATATTGATCACAAAGGTCCTAAAATTGCCGTCTTGTCCGGACAAACAACCCGTCCGGACATCAGTGGCGTAGACAGGTCCTCGAATGTGGGGGGGATGATTCGTGGTCCAGAGACTCATATCGCCCAAAATTTGGAGGTAAACGAAACTGTGTTTTTTGTATCTATACACACAAAGAAGGGGCATAAAAATGTCGCTGGGGGGGGGGGGTTGCGCCGAATTTCTTCAGCATATATAATTTCAGGCGGTGCGAGCGCGAGCGGAAAATTTTGAGGTAAACCAGACGCCTGTTTTTTTCTTGTATCTATACACACAAAGAAGGGGCAAAAAGGCCGATATTGGGGTTGTATCGAATTCCTCAGCAAATATATACGATTCCAGCGAGCGCAAAGCGCGAGCGGAAAAATTTGAGGCAAACAAGAGGGTTTTTTTTTTTTTATCTATAGGCTACACATATAGAAGGCCAAAAAGGGCCGATTTAGGGGTTGCGCGCCAAATTCTTAGCAAATATACATTCCAGGCGAGCGCATACCACGAGCGGAAAATTTGAGGTAAACGAGAAGTGTTTTTGTATCTATACACACAAAGAAGGGGCAAAAAGGGCCGATTTTGGGGTTGCGCCGAATTACCTCAGCAAATATACAAGGCTTGCATAATAAAAATAAGAATTAAAACAAACATACGTACAGAAGGGTTTTATGCCAACTTTCATTTCTGTAAGCGAGCGCGAAGCGCGAGCTAAAAAAAAGAAGCAATTTAGGGCCTGAGCCGATTTCGTATCCACAAAGGGGTTATTCTGCAAAATACCACGGAGAGCTGCATAGGCCTACACCTCTAATACACCTCTGCAATATTATATTTTGAAAATACAATTATAAGTATGAATCAATTAAAATAAACATATAGGGTAAATAGACTAATAGAATAAACTCTAGGAGAAAAACAAAATAATTTCCCTGAAATAATAACATAAGTATAGGCTAGCCCAATAATAAATAAATTATAATAGATATAGAAATAATAATCTAGATTTAATAATGATAATAATAATAAAATAATAAAAAAATAAAATAATAATAATGATGATAATATGCGAGCGCGAAGCGCGAGCGAAAATTTTTAGAGCTCCGTGGAAAAAAGGAGTGTGCAAAGCCATCTCAGCTTTAAAAAAAATAATATCACCGTGAAAGTGGGGGGATGATTGTACATGCCATCCCCCCCCCCCCCACCTTTGAGTTGGGATGCATCCCCCATCCCCCCCCCCCCCTGTCTACGCCCTGCCGACATACAACAACCGGGCATACAAGTTGCATGAATAGACTAGGCAAATTTCGACATTCAAGTGACGTAAACTTTGACAATAAACAAGAGTTGCGAGCCTTACGAAATGTACTATATATATGCTGCGATAGGATTCCTCTTACGTTATTGTGTGTGTGCGGTACGTGTAGGCCTAGATATTTGTCTAACGCTCTCGTCCGAATCGTACGCACAAGCGCAGCGAGTCATCATATCAATCGTAGCTAGCTGACTATAAATTCGTCGATCCCACGTTGTTTTTATTTACCTCTGACTGGGCTCTGACTTGCCAACAGTTTCAATCAATAATCACAGCCGTGTTTTATTCTCCTCGCTTCAAAGACTGACGACTTATACCTGCTCGTGGAATTCAGATCTAGTTCTAGTAGAAGAGGACTGCAATTGACGATTCTGCGATTTAGTTTGGTAAGAAATGAACATAATTTTCGTTTGGCCGGGCAGAGAATAGAAAAGGCAGTGGTGTATCAATTCAGTTCATTCTACTAGGAATTGGCCTAGTCTGTATAATAATAACAAGAAAAAGCATGTTAATGCTGTGTTGTTCATATTATGAAAAAATGAGCAAAGAAAATGGGGTACCATCGGATTCGACCAGAGCCTCCTGTTACTAGTCAGCGCTCTACCATCTACTATAGAAGCCCGGATGTGGTTGTCCCTAATACCGTTAACTCTTCATGCCGAGTGTCCAAAGCTAATAAGAAAACCTGGAATAAACCCGAAGGATAGAAATCAACTTGGAGTAAATGCGAGGGATCATGGTGAAGTGATGCAGCTTTTTTAATATGATTTTTGGATAAATTTGGAAACTGACCAGAAATATATAGACCCTAATATGAAAAAATGAGCAAAGAAAATGGGGTACCATCGGGATTCGAACCAGAGACCTCCTGGTTACTAGTCAGGCGCTCTACCATCTGAGCTATAGTAAGCCCCGGATGTGGTTGTCCCTAATACCCTTTCTATATTATCACAGAGTTTGCATGGTCAAACTTGCCTGTACATGGGCCTGAAAGGCTGAATTAATAGCTTTGACATCAGTTGACTTTTGATTTAAAAATAAAAATAATTGACTTAATTAATCCTAAAGAACAATAATCAGTACCTTTGTCAACTAGCTTAATTAGGTGCTATGTGAGTTTGACTTGGGCAAAGTCGACTGTAGTGTAGCGGTAGGCCTATAATCCCCATTCTATGGTATTTGTAGATATGTACTTTTTTTAAATCGCTTTATTCCAGCTAGATTTTGTCGAATCAATGCTACAAATAGCAAATTACAACCAAATCCTTGTCATGCTTATTGATCATCCTGTATTACTCATCTTATTTTCTGAGGCTGTAACTGCTGAAATTTGTTACATGCCCATTACATGCTGACAATATTATGCATCAGGGGGCGTTTCATGAAAGGACTTGTCGGACGTGTTATCTGACAAATTTACTGTCAGCCAATCAGATGCAAGCATTTCAGTAGCTTTTAACAGTTGTCAGTGAGAATTAGTGAATATTTGTTTCATGAAATGGCCTTATATAATTATGTTGGATTCTATTTCTTGTAATTCATGTATAAGTTTTGACATTTTGTAAAATGATCCTAAAACTAAGTCCTAAAATGCAACAGTATCCCTGTATAAAATTAAACTTGACCTGCATTGCTAGTATATATAGTGGGATTTGATTTTGAATTGCATTTTTTCCAACGTTTTATAGGATCTATTACTTGACAACAGCAAATAACCCTCCCAGGGAAGTGATCTAATCAATAGTTTCATAGTGTGGTGCAATACGTGCAGTACATGCAATAATAGAGTGAGTCATAATACACACAGCATCATCTATTCACGACTAAATGTGTTTTGATGCACAGCATATATGCATCAACGACCAAGCTCAATACAATTTTGGCTAGCACAGGACAGTCAGGTTATAGTTTTTTTGTTTTTTTAATGCAGAATACAAACAGATCTATCTCGCATCTCGATTGGTAGGATTTATTTGAAACTGCAAATGATTGATAAATACATGTAGTTTAATAAACACATACAGCTCTTTTAAAAGGCATACATCAATCAAAATTACTTTTATTATTTCACATAAATTTCTATTGATAGGCCTACAGTAGGCCTTACACATAGTTGCATGTGTATTGTCATATTACATTACGGAGACCGATTAAATTGCCTTTTCTTTCATTACTCTGGCTTTTAATAGACAACCTTCCAAGACTAGTTGCTCCGTTGAAAGCATTCAAAGGATTTCTTGAAGGAAATAATGCCATATTTGGGTATCACATGATTTCTTTCTTTGCTGTTCATTAATTGTCATCAGATTGCGAAACCATGGAGTTTGGTAGCAAGTATGTGTACGTCAGACCAACAGAGGAGGAGGAAGAAGAGGTGTTGGATGATGCTGAGGTAACTACCGGTCTTGACAATCTAGAGGTGGAGGTGACGCCTGCATCCAAGGATACTGAAGATGGAGAGGTGGGTATTCTGGAATCAGGTTTTGATTCATTCATTTATATAATTGTTTTTATCTATATTAAGCCATAAAAACAATAGCAATATACAAAATTACATACAGAAGAAATATTGTTTGGATTCGTGCTGAATGAGACAATTCTATTCAGCTGAGTGATGCTGTAAATGTTTAAGAGGAAACAGTCACATTAAAAAAAAAAAAAACATCTTCTTTGTATTTCATAGGTAAACGATTACAAACAAATAGGAATTTAATGCCTAGATATTAGTGATATGCATGCCATATAGTTTCAATGTTTTACTAATCAGTGCACGAAAGTGATATTAAATGAAGATAAGATCGACCTGAAATACTTGACTTTCCACAAATTGTTTGCTGTGGATGCAGTGACATCAAATTCATTCTTATTGTGCACACTGTGTTGCCAAGGTGAATGCATGGCAGTCAATGTTATACTCTGATAAAAATAGAAATTGATAAACAAGAGTTGCCACTCATCAAGGTCATAGAAGCCTGTACTAATTAAGTACATTTTTTCCTGGCTTTCTTAAAACTGTATGAAATAAAAAGGAACATAATATAGTGCATATTGATTGCTGCATTTTTTTTTTTTTTTTTACAAATTTAGTATAGTGTTGGGTGACTTGGGTCATTTCCAGTAATAGCAGAGTACATGCTTTCAAATGCAAATATATTGATAATCCAAATATACATGGTGCAATAAATAGTAAACTCATAAATATTTACTGAAGATTTCAGTTGATTCCAATTATAGGCATATACGTACATCTTAGTAGGCCACAAGTCTTAGATATTTGAAAACTTTTATGATATTATTTATAAAATTGTTTTATATTTTATATTTATCTTTAACCTGTCTTTAGATATGAGAAATTCTTCTTTTTTATTTCTTTATATTCTTTATAAATCATCATCAGGCAAAGTATAATAATCTTTGATTTCCCTGGATTGTTTAAAAATTATTATCTGGGTCCGTCAGAGATGCGTTTTTTAATTGATTTGGTGTAAAGATGTGATTATCTACTTATTGCAGTATGAGCTTTATTTATTTTAGGTGATTTGATTGTGTGTTGTTTTCTACAGCATGTCTGATTGATCTATTTGGATACAGCTGGCCAGAGAGGGTACTTTCCTGAGATCAGGTAATTATTTCTTTTATTCCTTGCTCTGAGTAGTGGTCTTCCTTGTTGTCTGAATACCACGTGGGCTAACCTTTGGTCTAGATAGTTACCAATGGTATTATATCTGTTTCGGTCTTAATCTATCTGTTTATAGTCAAATTGTCTAATTACCTTTTTGTTTAATTCCCAAATGATATTCGTCTTTTACCAGTTTGTTTCAAGTAATTTGGAAAGTGGTGTTTACCAAGTGGACTTAGGCGAAGTGGCAAACAAGACCCAAAGACGATTAACATTGGTTGTGGCAAATGGTTAAGACTATGCGGGATCACATATACAGTAATCTTCTTGTAGTGGATTTAGACCAAGTGGCAATTTATGGTATCTTCTGTGTCTATATCCTCTACTGTGCTGTTATTCAGTTCACAACAAAAAAAAAACTCAACATAACCTTTTAGAAATGATTTTTGATGACCATGTGCTCCTGTTGCCAACAGAGCCTAGTGTAGATATTGAGGGAGCCACAGCAATAAAAAGAGGATAAATGTGATTTCAGAAGCTGGGATAAGTCTCAAACCCATGGCACAAACAGGATGAGTGACACACAAAATAATAATGATATACTGGTACTGCTAGTACTTATTTTCCCTCCTCCTTCTTCTTCTCTTTCTACTTGATCCAATTCCTTTTCTTTAATCTCCATATTCCCCCTTTCAATCACTAAATCATATTTCTCCTCTTTCTACTTGATCAAATTCCCTTTCTTTAACCTCCATATTCCACTTTTCAATCACTAAATCATATTTCTTCTCTTTCTACTTAATCCTTTTCTTTAACCTCCATATTCCTGATCCCCCTTTCAATCACTAAATCATATTTCTCCTCTTTCTACTTGATCCAATTCCCTTTCTTTAATCTCCATATTCCCCCTTTCAATCACTAAATCATATTTCTTCTCTTTCTACTTGATCCAATTCCTTTTCTTTAACCTCCATATTCCCCTTTTCAATCACGAAATCATATTTCTCCTCTTTCTACTTGATCTAATTCCTTTTCTTTAACCTCCATATTCCCCTTTTCAATCACGAAATCATATTTCTCCTCTTTCTACTTGATCCAATTCCCTTTCTTTAACCTCCATATTCCACTTTTCAATCACTAAATCATATTTCTCCTCTTTCTACTTGATCTAATTCCCTTTCTTTAACCTCCATATTCCACTTTTCAATCACTAAATCATATTTCTTCTCTTTCTACTTGATCCAATTCCTTTTCTTTTACCTCCATATTCCACTTTTCAGTCACTAAATCATATTTCTTCTCTTTCTACTTGATCCTTTTCTTTAACCTCCATATTCCTGATCCCCCTTTCAATCACTAAATCATATTTCTCCTCTTTCTACTTGATCCAATTCCTTTTCTTTTACCTCCATATTCCACTTTTCAGTCACTAAATCATATTTCTTCTCTTTCTACTTGATCCTTTTCTTTAACCTCCATATACCTGATCCCCCTTTCAATCACTAAATCATATTTCTCCTCTTTCTACTTGATCCAATTCCCTTTCTTTAACCTCCACATTCCCCTTTTCAATCACTAAATCATATTTCTTCTCTTTCTACTTGATCCAATTCCTTTTCTTTTACCTCCATATTCCCCTTTTCAATCACTAAATCATATTTCTTCTCTTTCTACTTGATCCAATTCCTTTTCTTTAACCTCCATATTCCACTTTTCAATCACTAAATCATATTTCTCCTCTTTCTACTTGATCCAATTCCTTTTCTTTAACCTCCATATTCCCCTTTTCAATCACTAAATCATATTTCTCCTCTTTCTACTTGATCTAATTCATTTTCTTTAACATCCATATTCCCCCTTTCAATCGCTAAATCACATTTCTCCTCTTTCTACTTGATCCTTTTCTTTAACCTCCATATTCCTGATCCCCCTTTCAATCACTAAATCATGTCTTCTCTTTCTACTTGATCCTTTTCTTTAACCTCCATATTCCTGATCCCCCTTTCAATCACTAAATCATATTTCTCCTCTTTCTACTTTGATCCATATTCCCTTTGTCTTATAACCTGCCACTATTGCCTACCTTTCAATCATAATCATATTGTCTGTTCTCTTCTACTTGATGCCATTTCTAACCTCCATAGTCCTGCATCCCTGCTGTTTCAATACTTGAAATCATATTTTCTCTCTGCTACTTGATCCTTTTTCTTTAAACCTCCTATCCTGTCACGCTTTCTCACCAAAATCATTGTCTTTCTTCTACTCGTGACTCCTTCTTAAACCCATATTCCTGAGCTCCCTTTCAATCACAATTCATATTTGCTTCGCTCTTCTAGCTTGACTTTTCTTCAGACTCCCTATCCACTTCAATCAGTAATCATATTTCTCTCTTTTACTATCATCCTTTTCTTTAACCTCCTAGTCCCTCTTTTCAATCAGCTAAATCGAATTTCTCCTCTTTCTATTGATCCTAATTATATTTCTTTTAACATCCATCTCCTTCAATCGCGTAATCAACAATTCTCCTCTTTCTACTTGATTCCTTATTAACCCCCCTCATATCTCTGATCCTCCCTTTCATACGAATCATGTCTCTCTTTCACTGATCTTTTTCTTTACTTCCATAGTTCTGATCCCCTTGTCCAATCACTAAAATCAAAGTTTCCTCTTCGACTGATCCAATGCCCATTTCTTACATCCATATTCCACCCTTTCAATCACTAAATCATATTTCTCCTCTTTCTACTGATACCATTTTTTTAACCTCCATATTCCCTATTTCAATCACTGTCATATCTCTCCAACTGACAATTCTTTCTACTCCATATCTTCATCTAATCATTTCTCTTCTACTTGATCCAATCTTCTTTACCTCCATATTCCACCCTTTCAATCACAAAAGTCATATTTCTCCTTTCACTTATCTTTCTTTTCTTTAACCTCCATATCTGACCCTTTCAATCACTAAATCATATCTCTCCTCTTCTACTGTATCACCTTTTCTTTAAACTCCATATCCGTCCCCTTTCAAATCATAAATAGTTTTCTCCTCACATCTCTCTTACCCCTCTTCTCCTCTCCTCTCAAAAATGAACCACACTTTGTCATTGTGTAATATTTTTCATGTACAGTACATGAGATCCAGTCAAGCTCTGGCAATTGTGTATTCCATTACTGACATGTCATCATTCGAGGAGGCAATCAAGATATACCAATTTGGACTCCGGATCAAGGACGTGGAGCACATCCCAACAGTAAGGAATATTAAGTACTTTTTTAGTTTTGGTTTCATTAGGGGTCCAGGGGTCCTTAACACAAAGTTTACAATCAATCATAGGTGGTAAATAGCCAATCACAATCGCTGTCGAATGTGCCTTTTGTTTCAAAGAATGATCAGTAACCAAGTAGACTTGTTCTTTCAAATTTGCAATTGATCGTAAACCTTTGTGTCTCAGGACCCATATTAGAATGAAGAAGAAAAAAATTGAGTGTATTAGACCCCCATTCTACTTTTATTTCAATATTTTTTAGGGCTGTAGTGATTTGAGTCCCCATGTGCAAAACCCATTCTCCTTTTATTTTTTAAGGACTTGATTATTTAAGCTTCCCAGTAATCCAGTAAGTGTTTTGAACATATATTGAATGATGTACCTACATGTACATGTATTTTATCATTGTAAACACAGAACATAACTGAGTGTTGTTTAGCAGTTCATCCTCACATTCAAGTAAATGATACTTCTAGATTTTGTTGTTAAGAAATTACCATGATAATTATTTACTTTTAATAACATAAGTGATAAAATTGTTTCCTTTGTTTTTAATAATATCAGTGATAAAATTGTTGCTTTTAAGGTGCTTATTGGGAATAAGAATGATCTTGAGAGTGAGAGGAAGGTTAGCACTGATAAAGGAAAGGAAGCAGCTCGGAAGTACAACATGGTGTTCTATGAAACTTCAGCTAAGACTGGTCACAATGTGCAGGAATGTTTCAAGGCTCTTGTCAGAGAGACACCCCGATATGGCGCCAGATACAAGGTAAGGCTGGATTGACAGAACTCTTCTCCTGCTTCATTTGTCATGTCTAGGAGATGTGCATAATGACTCTGGGATGTGCCTTGTTTGAAAATAGATGTACTGGCGAAGTTTAGTAGAGCATTAATCATCATTTAATACAAGTCCATGTAGGTCTTCAAGTCATAAATTAGGTGCACAGTAGGTTGCTTATGTACAAGAATATAATGATTAAACATTAGAAGTAGACCTAAGGTATATGTAGACACCAATCAAAAGGGCAACTTGAAATATATACTCATATGGTGATCATGAGGACCCCAATAAGGGTAGCCTACTGAATTACAGAGCTGACAAACAGTTGTATGCTGTATTAGATTTTTTGAGAAATACATTCAATACATTGTAGTTCATTTTTTATGCACTCTTTAGTACTTTTAGATGAATCTTAATTATAAAATGAACGCTGCATTATGTTGTCTTGTATTTACAGTTATTGTAGACAAACAATTTCTTTATATTTCCTTTTTTCCTTTCTACTTTGTAGTTTGTTATACTTGGAGCCGGTGGAGTAGGCAAGTCTGCAGTCACTGTTCGCTTTGTTCAAGACGTCTTTGTGAGCGACTATGATCCAACCATCGAGGACTCTTATGTGAAACAGATTGTTGTTAGTGGGATCCCTGCAGAGAAACTTAATCCCCCTCCAAAACCAGCTCAGACAGAAAAAGGTGCATCTTCAGTACCTATGAGTGCTCCCCGTAGCAAAGGTGATTATTGCATAGAAATTCCAATTGCACAATACTGTACTTGTGTCAATATTTGGGGTACATTAATTTTCATGGATTTCGTGCGGAGATCTGCAGGCGCATATTTAAAAAATTATAAGCATGCTTTCTTATGTATGTTTTGAATGGCTTCAATTGCGTTCTTAGGTTATTGCAGCGCGAACCTACATGTGTAAGAACCTGCAAATATGTTTTGAGGCCACTCAGCGCGAAAAATTAACCGCAAGAAAATGACAGCGAATACAGTACTTCATTTCATTCCATTTATTTTCAATTCGGACAAAAATATACATATTGACCAATTATAAATAAAACAGTAAATCGTATAGCATGTGAAATAAAAGTGGAGCATTAGAGCGAAACAGCAAAGCAAGGAATAAGAAAGTTTCAATTATAAAGAAAAACAGAGGAAATAAAGAATACTATATAATACCATGGATATATATCCATGATAATACATGCATATGGTATACTCTAACAACCTGAAAGACGGACTAATTCTCATTTTTCTTCTATAACCAATGCAAGACTTACCCATACATTGTGTGTTTGTTTTATTTAGCAGTGAAAAAGTCTACTTCAGGATTTTTCGGCGGATTTGGGAAATTATCTAAAAAAAAGAAAGGTGAGTGAAAATCGAGTAATCACAGTTTTCTTTCTGAAAAAGCCTTGCTATCCCATGAAGGGGGTGGGGGGGGGTTCACATTCCATGCGAATGATTAGTAAAAGATGCGAATGTCGAAACCAACTATTGTTTTTTAAATAGCAATTAAAGCTTTCTACGAGGCAAAAGCTGATGTCGCTAAAAAACAAGTGTGGATTAAATAATTGCAAATGTTGTTGTGCCTCGTAAAACCCCTCATAAACATTGCAAATTATATTTGAATATTTCAAATATGAGCAATTGATATTCATATATTCAATAACATAAAAAACATACTATTGTGCAATTATGCTTCTTTTTTTCTTATTTTTTTTTTTGCTACTTTGTAGCTAAAATAATAAGCATCTGTCGCTGACACGCACTTTAAAAAGTTTTTATTTTATCATGTTGCATTGCCAAGATTGTTGCTGATGGTAAGCTCATAAAATTTGACTCTTAGCTGTGACACGACACCTATGATAAGTTGAACTAAATTCAAACAAATTCAAATGACTTATTCTGCAAGCACATAAATTAAAACGGAGGATAAATAATTTTTTTCTCATATTTTCTTTCACCATCACAATTGCTAGGCTGCAAGTTGCCCCTTATGCAGCAGCGGCAGGGAATGCTCAAAGCTCAACAAATGCCTCAAGGACAAGAGGGCAAAGTACGCACAAAGCTACAGCCGTGCCGACGCAAATAGCATCCTACTATCTCTGGGCATGGAACGACAACATCATCTAGACAGGTAACCTGTGGCTGCCCGAATGCAACACTATTGTTCACGTCGTCAGGCTAGAGCCTGTGACAGATCAGAATTGGACTGAAGTTTGAGGCTCGAGAATGTTATTGTAAAAGAATAAAACATAAAGTATAAAGTATAGTTTATCAAATCTATAGACCTGCCATAAACAGTATTTTAAGAGTTATTTCGGATTCTTGCTAAGTTGTTTGCAATAATGGATTAAGACTCAAGGTAATAAGTTTCACAGAATTGACTCCTATGTTCATTTTTTAATGAATAATCAAAAATGTAACATATAAAACTATGTAGAACATATGGTATACTGATCTGTAGTTCAAGGTTTCGTATTACTCCTGGTAGGAAAACAATAGATGTTGTTATTCAGAATCCTTAGCAGGACGGATTGAATGTGATTGTTCATCTGCTATGAAGCATATCTTCTCCACTATAACAATTCATACTAACAACATGAACAGCTGACATACATGTACAAATTATAAAATTAATAAGATATAACAAATCGTGAGAGAATACAATTTATCGATCATTTCTGATGACAGTGGTTGTGGCATTCAAATGGAGGCTTGGATGTAGTGGATGAAGGGAAAATATAAGACACGGAGTTGATAGTCAGTATGATAAACTAAAGAATATTGTAAAAGTTCTCATTAAACAACATGGGCTTTGGTTAAGAAAAAGCACCTAACAAAGGATTATTCTTTGGGGGGAAGAAGCTACAATAAATACTAGAGTACAAGATGATCAGAAATAATGGAGACACTAGTTCCATCAGAGGAAACAAGAGATTTTCTTTTAAAAAGTTGCCCTATGCTTAACAAATCATAAACAATTCGCAGATAGGGTAATTTCTGATAGGGGGGTTGTCATGGACCTATTAGACAATTCTTGGCTAAAAAGTTAATTGATTGTGTTGTGCAGTTCCAAAGGAGACCATGTCGATTACGTTGGCAGCGCTCAGAGAAGGCTGCTGAAGGTGAAGAGAAGAGAGAAGGAAAGCAGGATCTCATCCAGGACTTGCCTATGTTCGATATGAGTGGTGCTCATGGCGAAGACACACCTCCGAACTCAAGGGAATTACAAAAAGTTCTGCTTCAATCACAAGTACCCACCCTATCATTTGGCTATAGCTCTTGGGTTAATCACATGCAGAAATAGAATGAGATTTATGCATGATTTGAAGCGCTGTTATTTCATGGAGAGTGAAGGATTATCCCTTCAGCACTCAGAGACTGTGTGTAACAGGGCATAGGAGGAGAAAGCAAGAGATGGGGCTGGCTGTTGAGGTATGGGGGTGCTTGGAGACAAAATCAGAAGGCGATTTGAGACATAAGCTAAGGTTGTTTGAGGCTAAGGCATTATTACCTAGGGCACACAGATGACACTGAATACATCATACCGGTTATTTATGATTTTGGTTCATTCACTTGACTTGTCATATAAAAGCTAGGGTTGTGTGTCTGTAATTTTATGACAATCAAACAGGAAAAGAGCTTCACAACAGTATGATCATAATATAAATTTAGCATTATAAATTACTTTGCAATTTATGCCACTTAGGTTTTCGCATACATGTATATTCTGTCACTGTCATGTCTGTATAAATAGTATTGTGATTCTTCTTTCTTTCCCCCCCCTATTTTCTTATATTCTCCTATACAGCTGCATGGATGCTCATCGCGGCCAAACTAATTCCCTGCACACGCCTAGAGTGTATGAAACAGGCTACACCAGTTGTATGTACATAATGAATATACACAACATATAGTGCCTGGGCAAACACAGTTGATCCTGTATATCAAATCTAATGTATATTCCTATTTCTTTTCAGTTATAATTGAATCTAAATATGTTGGGATTCAAGGCAATTGTTCAAGTTTTATTCTGTTCTCCAACATTATATAACTAGATTCTACTAGGGTAAAGGTAGAGATGATGACATTGCTAGTATCTCTGCATACAATAGAAAATATTAATGGATAAAACCTGTCAACTGTAATTGTTTTTAAGAAAGGAATCCCAGATCCTTGTGAGGAATTGTATTTTTGTATGAGAGGTCTAGTACTCAAACTCTGTTTTCATCTCTTTGATTCTTCAACTCATTGGAGTTTTGCATAAGAAGTCCCAAAGCTTGAATATTGATGTATATGTATTATGGGCCTAGCGGGGCTTTCATAAATCATCATGTATATACAGTGTGTCCCACCAAAAATGCTAATGGCACTTTAGATGGGTATAATATTAAAATTACAATACTATATTGCTAATATCGTTAAACCCGTAAACTGCCATTCATTTTCTACAACTGAGTGAAATTTTATGTGATATGGTCCAAGAATCACAAAGATATGAGCATTCGGTCATTACACATCAGGAAACCTCTCCATCCAAGTTTGTATTGAGTATTACCGGATGTATTAAATAACACAAACCCAAGTTTGATCATTAATACTTTGAAAAAATATTTCAGTAGTAATTATGAAATGTATATCACTGTAAAGTGCAACTCATTACCATTTTAATGATACCTCTCTCAGCTCACCTATATCATGTATCACTGAGCCCCATTGTTTTAAATATGTCTCGCAAAATTGTGAGCGGTTCACTTTCACGCTCATTGATGATCAAAGTTGGGTTTCCTTTTAGGCACATTTGAATACCGCATCTCAAGGAGCGTGAAAGTGAACACTCACAATTTTGCAATACTTTTTCAGAACAATGGAGTTCAGCGATGCTTGATACTGGTGAGCTGAGAGGCATATCATTAGAATGATAATGATACAGTGATATAAATTTCATAATCACTACTGAAATATTTTTCAAATTATGAGTGATCAAACTTGGATTTCTTTTATTAGATATACCCGGTACTACTTAATAAAAACTTGGATGGAGAGGTTTCCTGATGTATGATGAAAAAATGCTCATATCTTTGTGATTATTGGCCTATATCACATAAAATTCATTCAGTCGCAGAAAATGAATTGTATTTTACGGGTGTAGAGATATAAATGATATAATATTGTAATTTTAATATTATATCCATCTAAAGTGCCATTAGCATTTTTTGTGGGACACACTGTACATGTATATGTTCATATCCCTTGCTGTTAGACAACTTGATTTCTTTGACCTTCATAGCATATTCCATATTAAGTTGATCTCAAGTCCTATAAGCTTGAATGATTAACTGATTGGCCTTCATGTACATTGTAACTGGGCTCACAGGAGTTACCATGTGTTTTTTTTTTTTTTTAATCTTTTTTTTTTT
>CALNVZ010000174.1:22172075-22198911 GCA_940671915.1 Paracentrotus lividus
TTTTTTTTTTTTTTTTTAATCTTTTTTTTTTTTCAGGCAACGGGCAATTTCTCATATTGATTGAGAATTTAAATTCAAGCCTTAAAGCTTGAATAATTAGCAACATGTACCATTTTATATCCCTTGCTTCGAGGAAACTTGATTTCTTTGAGCCTGATGAAGACAGTGAGAAGAGAGTTGGACTGGTGATGTTTGAGAGACTGAGAAGTTGATCTAAAGTCCTAAAGCTTAAATGATTACTTACATGTACAGTTTTGTATTGAACCATCATGTATTGTGTGTATCCCTTGCTTACAGACAACTTGATTTCTTTGATCTTGATTTGGACTGTGAGCAGACAGTTGGACTGGTGACCTTTGAGAGACTGAGAAAAGAGGATCTCAAGTCCTAAAGTTTGAATTATTACCTCTATTGCCTAAAGCTTAACATTTACTATTGTATATCCCTTGCTTGCAGGCAACTTGATTTCTTTGAGCTTGATGAAGACAGTGAGAAGAGAGTTGGACTGGTGACCTTTGAAAGTAAGGTGGATGTCATAGGTGATGGGACTCAGACCAGGAGGAGTGTGTCTGACCCGATGAATGACACCAACGGTCTCATCCAAAAGGGTAAAGATCTAGCATCAAGCTTCAGCATTCGCCCTGTCAGTACTGCTGTCGGGTGAGTACACTCGATCACATTTTGTACCAGTATCTATTTCCCTTGTCATACCTTTGCTATCAAAGGTGGTGCCAGAGTCGTCACGTTGTCGGGTGGTGTGTTTGTCCATTCTGATCACCCGTTATCGCATCGCAAACGAGTTGGGTTTTTTTTCAAATTCATATCATATTTAATGGAAGTATGTACCACCATTGGAATATGATCTCATTAGAGTTTGTAGGTAAAAGGTCAAGGGTCACAGAGGTCTATATCTGAAAATACTGGTTTAAGGGTGGAGGAATATAGGAGCTGTAGTCACATATATCTTGTTTTCTAGGGAATTCCCAACTGCTGCAATTGCTATTATTTGAAATATAATTGACAATGAATTGGTTACCAGGTACTTTATTTTGCACTGATCTTTTCTAAGGCTTATACATTTTCCCCCTAACATAATTGTTGTTTTTGTTGTAACATTTCAGCAGATTTTATCTGTAATGAATGTAAACATTTGATTTGATTTGATTTGATTTTATTTTATTCGTCGAGTGAAACATTTATGATAGAAAAGAAAGAAACACCGACAAGGATAGCCCATGAAAGCCGAAAAGGCTTATTTACAATGGGGTCCTTTCTAGAGAAACATAGGATATATATGACATAATGAGAACAAAGTATAATAACTAAATTATTACATACATATAACAACAGATAATAATACAAAGAAATGAACGAATCCACCACCAAAATTTTGCTAAATATTAATACATTCAAGCAAATTATTTCAGTACCCCATGAATAACAAAAGGAAAGTGACAAAAAACAATGAATAACATAAGGAAAGATAGAAAAACAATGGATAACATAAGGAAAGGGAGAAAAACAATAAATAACATAATACAGTGAATAACATAAGGAAAGCAGAACATCAACACCATGGGTATGGAAGGAGTTACGACGAATTACATTAGGAAATAGAGAAACAATGAATAACATAAATAAAGTGAGGAAAACAAGTAGTAAGAAGAAGTAATGCGTTACAACACATGTATAAGACTTGTATACATAGTGCAGCATTCAAGCTGTGCAACTTTCCCTCCAACTCATGACGTCATAAAGAACCCCTTCAAATTTTACTTGATATTAAGATTTCAGGGAGGGGACAGATAATGTCCTCTAACTCCAATTCAGGTTGTCCGTTTTTCACAAAATAAAAAGCAAGTTGTTCTACACACCCCACTGATTTATAAGTCTTTACTATTCCACTTTAAGAATAGATCCTATGACTGGTGAGCCAAAATCATACTACTGTAGCTTGCATTCTATAGTAACCATAAGTAAAATAATTATCACTCAATTTAATTTTATAGAGACTTGAAGCGTGAGGTATCAAGCCTAAGGACAGCAGGGTCAACGGCCCTAGGTCCAGCCCTTTGTGTATGTGTGGGTTTGCTAGCGAAGGAACCTGGCTCAGAGATAGTCCTCTGCACCGATGGTCAACCTAATGTCGGAGTAGGGTCCTTTGGGTATGGCAGCAGGGCAGACCCATCAGAAGCTATATCTTTCTATAGACAGGTAAGAAGGTCCCTTCTTTGACCTTCAAAGGTGCTATTAAAGGACAAGCCTGAAAGCTTGCATATTGAACAATAAATTATTTTAAAAAGTGTTCACTGATATTTTTTTTAAATAGGGCAATGTAGTGAGTTGCATTTAAGAACATTTTATGGCATTAACAGCAATAATGAAATCTTTAACTAGTTTACATACTGGAACCTACTTCCTTGTTTGGCTGGTTTATACCCCAAGTTTTTGTTAAGATATTAGATTTTTACATTTGTTAGAATTTAGCCATTTTTATGTCATGAGCATATATAGAAGATGTATATAGCCACATTTTGTTCGATAACTGAGAGGTGTTTCACCAAGTTGTTCCTATAGTTGTGCATTGCTTTATCAACTGGTAATCATTTCTTTTGCTGAATGATTGAGAATGTGATTAGTATATGTGTAGCACTCAAGCGAGAATATGTTGCAGTTATTTGTAACTTTAAGAAAGACTTTGTGAAACACCACCCTGATCCCTATGAAATCATCTTTTTAGATTGGCAACATAGCAAAGGAGCAGCAGACAACGATCTCCATCATCGGTATTCAGACCAGTCAGAGTCTCCAGATGGAGCACATCAGTAATACCGTCTCCATCACCGGGGGCAACCTGAACCTCCTAGACCCTCATGAACTCACCAGACAGATCCGACAGATAGGACAGGATCCCGTGGTCGCCACCGATGTCGAGCTCACTCTCGTCCTTCATCCCATTCTTCAGTTTGACGAGGCCATGACAGAAGGGGTAGGTTTTGAATGATTTGCTGACCCATTGTCTTTATTTGATTATTGACATTTATTTGATATAGTTTCAGGATGAGAATCAAAGCCAATTGTGTCGTTAAAGTGTACAAACTCTGTCCTGAGGATTCATTGTAGATATCCTTTTCTCATTGGTTTCTTTGAGCTATTTAACAAAATAATGCAAAGTTCAATTAACCCTTCCGCTGCGGCAGGCCCATATATGGCCCACTGGGAGGTTACTCGCTGAGACGGCAGGCCCATATATGGCCCACAAAATAGATATATTTTCAGAGCAATATTTACCCGCTATTTAGAAAGAAATAGAAGTAAAAATGTACTGGAATCCCTTCTAAGAACATCAACTATTACTATCCTATTAAAAAATCATACCCTTTCAGTTTGAAATTTCCAAGAAAAATGTGATTTTGTCACAACCACGGATCTCTTCTTGTCTGTTTTTTTTTCGCAAACGATCCTTGTGTACATAAACAAACGGGTGATAAAAGCGGACGCGTACAGCCGTACGCGCGCGCCAGTTATCCCACAATCCTTTGCGTGAAACCATCGGGTCGAGCGTTCTTTTCGTATGTCAGGGGGGGGGGGGGAGAAGAAAAAGGGCAGGGGCGTAGAGTGAATTAGATATTGTAAAGACTGACATAAAATAGTATAAAAGCGAAAGGGAGTAAAGACGAAAAGCGAAGTTTTCAAGAAGTGAATCAAAAGAATCGAGTCAAGGGCTGAGCTTTTTTTCCCCGTGCCCCTTTGAAGGACTGTTTACAAAATGAAATAATTTTGTTTGGGAAATAATTCAAATACATTACGTGGCGACAGGGGCAATACATTGCTAGACGGGTAGTTTCTTGGAATATCATATAGTTGATTAAATCCATGTAGTTTTATACCAAGTCAAATTAACGATTTCATTTAACTTTTTTTTTTTAACTCCGCTAAATTACAACCACTGATTTGCACTCTATTATTATTTTCTTGAACAAACTTGTAAAAAGTGTATTTGAACCCATTTTGAAATGTTTACCTAAGCATGTAAGGATATATATGTAGGCCTATTATGTAAGACTATGTGCTTGATGATACGAAGCTTACATGTAAAAGAAGAAGTTCTGGCATCATAGGAGATGGTAAAAAAAATGGTATGAAACTTTACAGGGTAGTCCATATTATGTCTATTGTCTCCATCCCGATAATCAATAACTATCTTTGCGGAGACCCGGAGTATACCTTCTAACTATCGTGTCTCCAAGGCATCTCAATGCGTAGTCATGGATCCAAACATCCTGGTATCACAAGCTGTTAATTAGTGATAGTGCGTTGCTTGTGATTATCCCTCAAAGTTATCACAGTCAACGTAGCCCAAATTCTACTGATGAAGTGGCTGTGAAAATTGTAATACCGGCAGATAACTTGACACATGATTTCATGTAATACAAATTTCTTCCCTATTTTTTTTTGACCTTTTCTATCTACAAATACATGTATGCCAATAATAAAAAAGTAAAAAAAAAAAAAATATTGATAAGAATTAATAGTTTTATACATACAATATTATTATGTTTCAATAATTAAATATATTAAACTGTGTGGATATGGCCGATTGTATAGGGGGATGTCCCATCCCAGTCTTTCTAGATCGATCATCTTTTTTTTCAGTAAACACCATGTTTTTCTTCCCCTTTTTTTTTGTTTTTTTGTTTTTGTTTTCATTTTTTTTTTTTAATGTTTGTTGTTGTTTCATTATTTTTATCGCGCAAGGGTTCCGTAAGGGTGTGTTCAAGGAGAGAGAGAAAGAGAAGGAGATCTATTTATTTATTTATTTATTTGTCTTATTTCAGTAGGGTAGCTCCTTAAATGATCAAAACTTTTTTTTTCCTGGAGGCCCTACGTACTCTTGTCATCTCTTTCTCTTTCTCTCTCTCCGTTACTTTGTTATGTCCGTTACTTTGTTATGTCTTCATAGTTGTCATAAAATTATTGAATATATCAGCAAACGGAAAGATGCTGGACCACGGATTTTCATTTTCATTCCCCTTTCCTATTTTTACCCCCCCCCCCCCCCCCCCCCTCTCTGTCTCTCTCCCTCTCTCTCTCTAACAATATCTTATTCTATTTTTCTTTTTTTCTCTCCTCTGGGTGTTTGAAATCGATATTTTTCCAGGCTATGGCGTGAAAACATTCTTGTTTTATGCATTAAGCTTTTAATTCATATCTTTTGTATTATGTCGCAGTTTTGTTAGGTGGCAAGAAGTATCCATACATACACACATTTTTGTTCAGATGTGTGAATATGTAGCCAATGTAATATTTTTGAGGGGGACGAGGGGGGGGGGTTTGGGTGTTTGTCAGTTTCACTAAGTTTTCTTCCGTCTTCACTTTTCTTCCTCCCAATTTTGACCTTATTTTTCTTTTGAAGACATTTTCCCCATGTTTGTTTGTTCATTATTTGTATGTATATACTTATTCATTGCGAATTACCGTAAATATCAGACTTTTCTATCTCAATAAAAATAGTGATTCAATGAAGTTCAGTACATTACGAACAGAGTGCGGATTATGGTCATTCATCCCATACCAAACACATGTGTTATTATGTTCTGATGAGGCACATAGAGAGGCAGAAGCAGAGGGTTTAAGAGAAGATGGATAAAGAGAAGAAGATAGAGATAGATAGAACAAGAGAGAGAGATGGATTCTTGAGACAACATTTTTGTTTTATTATTCTTATTGTCCCATTTAAAATTAATTATTAGAAAACAAAATCATTGCATCAGTTATCTGAGATACGACATTGTTTGCAATAAATGAAACATAAAACATACGCCTGATTTTTATTTGTTTTAACACGATATAAAACAGTCATTCGAGCTTGATTAGTACGCAGCAGGATATGTATGGATTATTGGTGTGCAATCATACTAACATCTTTTGAATTCCCTCTTTTCAATGAATGACTAGCATGACAAAGGGACCCGTTATATAACATGCTATAGAACTCCTGCTGCTCTGAGTTTTCTTACAAACTTAGCAGACGACGCATTGTACTGGGAGACGAATAGCCGGAAGTTCATACAATTGAGAGTGTCAAGCCATGCGTGCTGTCGTGCGTGCGATCAATAATAGCTGGTTTGTACAGAAACATAATAGGAAAGTCAACATATCGAAAAGCCGTAAAAGAGGTTACATTTTCATGTTAAAAATTTACATCTTTATTCGCCACGATTCTAGACCATATTTCAGCAAGTGAAAGAAGAAACTAAGCTTTATAAGTTTTGTGTTTAAACTTTTTTATGATTCACATTTAAAAGAGAGATAAGAGCATTTTGATGTGAAATTACACCCAAATTTCGGCCGAACTATCCAAGCTGAGAAATGGCTCCGTCACAGGGGAGTAAATTCGCAAATACCGCCCCGCAGCGGAAGGGTTAACAAAGATGTCATCATTATATTTTTTTTTTTAATTTACCACATATTGTTGAGATCCATACATTCATATCATCAGTGAACAACACATCTATAGGCAAAATTTTCACTGACATGAATGTTTTCAATTTAAGGTTTGCTTTATGTATAATTGTAGAATCTAAAGCGTGAACAGCATTGATTGTTTATTTCAAAATTATCAGTTTTTTTCATATCATGTAGGTTCCATAAAAGTTAATGTTTTTTATATCTCAAGTCAATCAGTTGCATTATGCACAGATTCATAATCAATGAATCAGTTGAAATGAATCAGTTTATGAAATAACATATATTATAACATTCCTTTTTTTTCTTTTTATATCAGGTGATCCAAGACGGGAACCGCTTGACCCTAAACATGGGTAATGTCCATCGGTCAACAGACCTGACATTCCGATTCAAGCTCAAGTCAGACCACAAAGAAAGCAACCAAAACAAGCTCCCTTTCCAGGTAAATAATGAGATATTATCAAATGGCTACAGACAGATAAATGGTATAACCTACCAAAGCACTTTATTTGATACCTTAGTCATTTAATTAATTTCTGCACGTAAAGTCCCCCATTGGGTCGCATTATTTAAGTTTGATCTGTATACATGTACTACAAAAATGGTCAATGTATGCACTTCTTAATAAGAAAGTTCAGGTGTATATATTATATAAATAGTGTACAATCTATCGCGCAATATACTGGATTATAAGTACGACAAAATCTAAATTATCCCGAGTGCAGATTTGTTTCCCCGAGGCCGCAGGCCGAGGTGAAATAGATCTGCACGAGGGATAAATTAGTATTTGGAGTTCTGATAGTCCAGTAATGTTGCAAGATAGAGCGTTCACTATTTATTATAGTAAATAGACCCCCTAAAGTTGACGTTATATTAGCCCCGATCGCCCCCGGCACGTTGCCCGCGTGTGTGTAGGCCTACACGGACTCCCGTGGCATGCGCCGCAGTAAATGTTAGGGCGATTCATTTCCATCGAACTCAACGGGTTCCTCACATTACACGAAGCCAGAGCTAACGGGTAACTGCTTGCGAAGCGCTCACATGCCTATCCTCCGCTCTTGCTTCGTGTACCGTGAGGAACCCGTTGAGTTCAAGGGGAATGAATCGCTAGGTCACGTCACGTCAGCTGCTTAAGTCCACATTATTTTGTAAGAATACGATCACAAATATATTCAAAGAGAACTGCAGAATGTTGTTATTTTTTGAAAAATTATCATCTTCTTTTTTTATCCGGTTTGGCCTTGGTGAGTGAAACAAAAGGATGGTTATTTTTGGTTTAAAATCCATTTTCGGCAAATTTCGCAAAGGTCACTCCAGGTCGCGTCGGGTTGATCAATCAATCAACCTTCACGAGTATCGATATTATCGATATTTTCCCCCATTCATTTAACACGGGCTTTCCCCTCCAAAAATCGAAAGTTATATTGTACATATGTACAATATAACAAATTGAAGGGAGGTCACGTGGTACCAATCTAGCCAATCACAGCTTGTATTTTCCTACCACTATTTACTATAATCCATTACAATATGGTCACTGCTTGTTTGTAATGATTAGATTATGTTTTACTGGCCTGGTGATTAGGATCAAATTATGAAGCACTTTGTAAATGAAAAGAAAAAGCCATGATATAAAATGATTCATAGAAAAGCTTGGCTTGAATCTTCACTTTCAGCTTAATTATAAACCTTTTGATGTGAACCAATCACAATTTAGTACAGGCTACCCCTAATATAGTGTATAAAGATACAAGATTTCATTATTACAAAGTTGTGCTTAGCTTGGTCCCAAATGCCTCATTATAACAGGAGTGTACTGTATAAGGTAGAGTTATGTTCTCATGTCAATTTTCATGAAATCATTGTAATTTCTTTGTAGGTTGAGATCCGTTACACCAAGACAGATGGACGTCGTTTCCTAAGGACCATTACTCAAGAACGTGACACGACCTCTGACAGAACAACCATGGAAACGGTAAAAATAGAAATAGTTTTATATGGATTTCTATTGCATATGTTACTCTATGTTTTGGGTACTGTCTTTTTGTTTTTGTAGCTATCTGTTAGGTCGAAGCAGATGTTTTAACTTTCTCAGAAGCAAGTGTTTATCTCCAATATGCAGTAATTTGTTATCTAATCAAAATCAAATTGAATTAAAAATCTGTATAGTATTTAACTAGTATAATGAAAAGAGCTGAATATGTTAATGGTAATAACTGATTGAAATCCTCATGAACCGATATGGCTTGGTTAGATATGCAATCAAATCTAACAAAGTATAAGGAATGCAAAATACGTAGCTCTTCAAAAGTTTTGATTTCATAGGATAAGCACTTAACTTTTAAAGACTATGACCTGTGAACACCTACATGCACATCCAAAATTAGGCTCATTATTACCTCAAATATCAAAATGTATTAAAATATTAGACGTTTTCACATTTATAACTTATGCTTTTCCCCTGCATTTTTATGTGCCACCACATTTCGCTGAGCTACATGTTCATCTAATCTCATTCTTGCAATACAGGAGATGAATGCAGCTGTTACTGGTTTGGCTACCGTGCAGGAAGCAGCCAAGATTGGTGAGAAAGGAGACAAATCAAAGGCTAGAGGACACATGTAAGCAGCACCTTCATTTTTAATTGCATAATTTGCCATATTTTAATAACCGTGGCGTAAAAACTATAAGTAACATCATACGAAAAGCTCAAGTACAAAAGGGGTTAAATCATTTTTATTTTATTTTTTTTTTTTGTCTTACTGTATAGAGTTTTAGTACATTGTGTATATCAGATTATACGAAAGAAAAGAGGACATTCCCATCAAAATGTGGGGAAAATGTATACGAAACAACTGTTTATAACTATAAATTTAATGGTCTAAAGTGGATCTCACCCCTTATGCAACCAAGCTCTTCATATAATGCTTAGAAAAAGGCTCCAAGGACAAGGACGTTTTGAATTGTTTGAATCTTCAAATCATCCCAAAAAGCATTATTAGGGGATATTCTTATCATGCTCAAAGCCCTTTGCATTGCTTCTATACAGCAACTGAAGACCAGCAGCCAAAAAGTATAGTGCCCAAGCTTATTAATTTTTCTTATTTACACGGTACCTGGGTTGGTAGATGTACAGTTAATTTGGATATACATGCATGCACTTATTATTCATACACCAGGGGGGGGTATTTCACCAAGTTATTCAGAAGTTACAAACAACTTTATGAACAACTTGAACTTTAAAGAGCTAAATGGAATGCCAAACTTTCTTCCTGATGATTAATTTCAATTCCAATATTCTCAATTGAATTGATGCTCACAATAACCTTGACATGCATAATTTTAACAATAATAAGGATGATTTATTCTGCATTTGTCATCTTTTGCTAATGAAATTAAAAACGTTGTTTGAGTGTCTCATTAGCTCTTTGTATTTCAAGTTATTTTAAATGGTGTCTGTAATTTAAAGAATGACATGATAAAACACCTCCAGGTCTAGCTTACGTATAGTTACGTGCACCATGATAAGGTGCTCATAGAATCAAGCAATTTCTCTTGACCAGGGGGTGTTTCACAAGGAGTTCAGTAGACTTAAAAATCGCACTTAAATCTAAATTTGCGTGTGGTATATTATACATCAACTCATTGGCCAGATCATGCCCAGGGGATGCGCGCCATTGAGAAGCCTATCAATTAGATTGCGTGATATAATACAAGATGCGCATAGAAGTTAAGAGCGACTTTAAGTATAATTATCTCTTTGTGAAACACCCCCCCCCCCTGGCGTCCAAATACCTCACTTTGTTTGAGCGTAATGTAGATGAATGTTGTGCCAAAGAAGTTATAGTGCCATGGCAGATATTTGATCCCTGTAACCTGTGGGCAATGACTTTCCGCAAAACCACAGCACCTCTTTGTAAAACCATTAGTGATTTGTTTATTCTTTTGTGTGTGTAGCTGGTCAATGGCAAAGATGATGCAACGATCCAATGCATCACCCCAAGCGCCTTCTTCCACCAAATCTGCTCAAGTGGAATCCACTGTCCAATTTCTCAATCAGGCTGCGGAGTTGGACAGAGTGTATGGTGGCATGGATGAGGAAGAATCTGATGTAAGTATAGAATTAGGTTTAAAAACTCATCCCCTCAGTATATCTCTAAACCAGGACACAGTTCATTTCTTTGCAGTGCATTCAACTGAAATCACAACTGTCTGTCTTTAACTGTTCAATTATAAACTGCAGTTACCTTAGCTATCTTGCCAATATCAACAAAAGATTATTCAATAAAACCTTTTCATGCTTTCTAATAATCAAAAATATGTAACTACAATAAGTTTAACACTCCATTTAAACCTATTTATCCACTTAAGAATATATAAGCTCTCACAAGAAGTTCCTAAATAAATGCCTCTTGTCTTGATTAGTATTGTTATCCTTAAACCCTTCCATTTTATACATTTAACGATATGTTGTGCAGGATGATGCTTGTGCTGCTACGTCCAATCTGTATAGAAACGCCAAAGCAGATAAATTTAGATCAGCCCAGGCTAAGACCTCAGGTGAAAACTTGAAGATGAAGAAAGGAAAGGGAGCAGCCTTCAGCAAGCAATACTATGGTTACAAATAGATATTAGGTACATTACAAGTGGACCAGAATAATAGGACTACAAAGATGATGGATATGTGAGAACTGGTTAGGGGACTACATCCAAATCAGCCTTGGAACTGAGTTTTCTTACTCACAGTAAATCCATAAAAGCATCAACATATTTTTTTTTTTTTTTCATCTCCAACTGTGATTTGGTTTAATAAATGCTGTCTTCTTGGACCGGCATTTGCCCTTTTTAAAAAATATGTTTATGTCTATGTACAACGTAATTATTCAATGCTACATGTATTTGAATATAACTTTGGGGCCACAGTATCCCCCTCTTCTTTCTTTCTCTCTTTCTCTCTCTCTCTCTCTCTCTCTCTCTCTCTCTCTCTCTCTCTTTCTCTCTCTCTCTCTATATATATATATCTTGTATTTCGTCTGTTCTTGTTTTACCTTTTTTCTTGTATTTCAGGGTGCATATTGTGCTCATTAATATTTTTTATTCATTATTAATGAAGGATGAGTGTAATATATATTGTGTTGTTGTTTGTTAAGATTGTATGGCGCTTTCATTCAAAATATGATATAATGATCCATGTTTTGGAGATGATGTATCTTTTGTAACTCTTTATAATTATGGGGTATTGTAAAGATTGATTCTTTAAAAATTGAATTTTAATCAAACCTGTACATAGAAGCTTATGTATAAGATGTAATCAAGCACCCAAGTCTTTCCGCAAATCCGATACTTTGGCGAGATTGAAAAACTAAACAGGTAAGATTTGATTAATTTTAAGCTGAAGGATGGACCAATCTTTTATATACGACAAAATCATTGAAATGTTTATCATTCTACAAGAATATAATCTTAAAGCTGATGTGCAGTAATTAAGCATATTCATTAATATGTTATCATTAAACAAGGAATTGACAACTAATTAGAAAGGGAAAACATACTGCCATTTGTTAAGTACCCTTTCAGATATTTTCAGCTTGAGTTTTAAAAATAAAAGCAATTTATATAAAGTGTTCATCGTTCATGTTGTATTGATAAGTTTACATTACAATGTATAGAATGGCATGTGAATGTATGATACAAGAATTATTAGAAGTATCAAAATCATGTTCATGCTGTTATTTTATTGCTAAAAATATGTTATCAGTACATGTGTTTTGCCTTTGATGTTTTTATTATTTAGAAAATATAGATTGTATATAATTTTTCGAAGACATTTTCTCAAAGACACTTGCCCTACCATTATGAAACAAATTATTACTGCTTTACATGTATATAATAACAAATCTAACTTGTGCCAGAGCCAAGAACTATTTCTTAGTACATATAGATTCACGATGTTTTGGAAAATCAGACGAAGGGAAATTCTTAGAGCTGAAATTTTTTTATTTTGAAGGCTAATTTTTTTTACACAACTTGAACATGCAGTCTTTCATTGTCCTGTACTTTAATGTAATTAGAAATATTTGACATAAGAAGTTTTATATTTTACTGTATATGATAGACAGAGATGCAATGCTGAGTTGCCAGTCAAACTATGTGTATATTCTTGTTGACATTTTTCCATTGTGACTATTTTCACATGTTGTTACTGTTGTTAAACTCATTTTGCATTTATATCTTGACCATTAACATTTTAGGCACAAAATTGTAAAAGTGTATCTCTATTACAATTTTAGTTGAACTATACCTCTATTAAAATATATGTTCTAGGCAGAAGTAACGTGTCCATTTTTAAATTATTATATGTAATTAAAACTATTGATAGAGACAAAAAGAAAGAGGGAGAGAGATTGAGGAAGAGAGAGAAGGGTATTGCATAGGAGGAAGAAGCATGGAAAAATAATGAAGACAGAAATAGCACGACATTTTCTCTTGCAACAATTGTTCTGGGCTTTATTTTTTGTAGGATGTGGTCAGGGTTAATGACACTTGGCTAGTTCTGAAGTGTTACACAAAATCATTATAGTTGGATTAAGTTGCAAAGAGCTGCTAGAATAAAAGAATTTAAAAAAAAGCAAAGCCACGAAAAATTAGTCAAAATTACGTTGTGATACACAACCTTGCGGGGAGATTAAGGCAAAGTAGCTACACAATTACGCAAAATTAGGCTAAGATTCGCAATGTTTGATGATTCGCAATGAAGGTGTTCATGGGTAGAGTGTATTCCACATCTTGCCTGTAAGACCCTACTGGCTCATGACGTGGTACTGACCTCTCGCCTGGGATATTGCGAGGGATGATGGTAATACCTAGGACAATAAAGAGAACAACGTGAAAATATTAATAGAATTTAATAATCAATATGCAACCCCATTGCGGTGATATAAGTTTCCTATTAGCATAACATGTCTTTTCACCCCCCCCCCCCACCCCTCTTTCTGGAGTCAGGAAATGTGTTTCTCAAAGAAAAGACCTTATATTTTCCATCGACATCTCATCAAAAAATACTAATACAATACGATGAAAAGCGGATAAAGAAACTTGACGAAATATTCCTTTTCATTGCTTATATGACTTGATATTCTTTATTTGTTTGTTTGTTTTAGAACAAATCCAATTCATTCATGCATGCTAATATGATAACATATTTAGATTCATAATTATTAAGAATTGAATCCTAACGTTGACATGAATAATGCGAATTTATCCGTCTATTAGATCAGGGCCCCGTAACACAAAGGTTTGCAATCAATCGCTAAATGGCAATAGCCATCAATGATCTTTGTTACACGCGAATTTTGTTCAACAGACAGACCAGCAACCAATCAGAAAAGCTCTTTCAAAATTGCAATTGATCGCAAACCTTGTGTTTACGGGGCCCATGATACTTCTTTAGAAACAATTGACAAGAAGTTCGGGTTTAAACTTTATATACAAAAAATATCATATCAATTCTACTCCACGTGAAATGTAAATCTAACGTATGACATTAAATCTTACATAAAGACGCGTCCATTATTTAGAAAGGGAAACGCAACATTACATTCATGAGTTTAGTGGAAATACATGCAGCTGAGCGGCGCAGAATGTCAACAAAAACCCTCGCTAACGCGGGAAGCGACCGATTGACAACTGCATGCAATTGTTACTTGCGTACAAAACTCGCCTAAGAAAAACTTCCCTGTCGGTAAAATGGTATTAACAGTCGATCTGTTCGAGGAAATTAGTCATGGATATGAAATAATAATTGAACTTATCATAGTGTTTCGTAGGGTAGAGATGCTTCAGACCAGATTGGGGAAAGAACATTTTGGCAAGCCTATAACACCATTGTGCTAAGTTGTAATCAGAATCTTATTTCACATAGATTGATCGTTCCTAACGATTGTTGATATAAATAGTGATCTTGTCACATTTGCGAAGACGCCGTCCACATGCGATATGCATGTGATATGTCGGAATTATATAACTCATGCTAAGAATGCTGAATATCCTGTCCTTTGATTGGTCCAAAAGTCTGGTCATAGTTTTAGCCAGGCCTGGCCAGGAGGCTGAGCGTTCAATAGTTCATCGTTCAATAGTCGTTTCAATAGTCATTTTTTCAACGGCAGTCAATACGTGCTTTGTGCGAGCGCAGACACCGTGTTTATTCATGTTTTTCTTGTTTTTGTTTTTTTTTCGTTTTCAATAGTCATTATTTTCAACGGCAGTCACCGTGTTTGTGCTGCACAAGACCACCGTGTTTTATTCATGTTTTTGTTTTGTTCAGTATGCTAGGCATAAACTGTAGTTGTTTTTAAAGCCTCGACTGGGGGCCTTCATCCTACTATGACCCCTCAGCTAAATGGACGTATGACCGGGAGAAAAACAAAACATTCAGAGTTTTCTTTCGTTATATAAAATATATTAGTGCACTGCCTTAATATTCGGCGGCATAGTTGTTTTCTAAGGCTTCGGGGCCTCATCCAGCTATGACCCCTGCGGCAAGCCTTCCATATGAAAACTGAACAATCAAAAAGGACAGTGTTATTTTTATACCAAAACACGCACAGTTCCACTACAGTGCACTAACGACCAGAAAGAATCTTACGGGAAATGTGTGTACTGGTATAGACTCTCTCTACGTCTGACCGTCGATATCGCGATAACAATGCCCTGAATAAAGACGTGTAAAGGAGAGTGCAAGCTGTGCAGTCAGGATCGAAGTATTTATCATGATATTTTTTTATGATATCAAAAACGCGGGGAAAATATTGACCAATCACAAAGAAGTTAAAAATCATTGGAAAGAGAAATTAATATATTTACTTCACTCAGCGTAACTAGGAAATGCGTGCGCTGCTGAATTTTACAGAAAGCTTTTAGTGACTGCTGTTTGACCAATATCATTTTCACACAGAAAACGACCCAAAAATGACTAAAATGGGAGATTTTAAAGCTCAAACGCGAGGGTTAGGGTAAAAAAATATCTTCCAAGGTTTTATCTTGTTTATATACATTAACCCTCATAAAACCTGTGTAACTAAGTAAATGATCTTCTCGATTTTTTTTATTCCAGTATATTCAACAAACTTCGCCGTTTTTCGGGCATTCCTTCCATTGACAATCGGTGCGTGAAAATGGTTTTCCTAGAAAGAAGCCCCAACGTTTTCATATGGGGATCATAGCTGGATGGAAGCCCCCCTCGAGCTTTAGAAACAACTATTGCCCCTCATGGCATTCACTATATCTATAATATTGACCCATCGAGTAAAGATTCGTTTATGATAATGTTCAAAGTGACAGGACTTTTTTTTAACCAATCGAAATGAATGTACCATATTTGGAAAGCTGAGAATTCAAGCTTTTAAAAACTGCTTGATCATTAAGGTGTAATATAATTATGCGTAATCGAGGAATATGACTATGCAGCGTATGAGCTATTTTGATAGCAAAATTGGCCATATTGTACAGGAATTTGCTCTTTCTAGGATTTCGAATTGACACAAGTGACAGGACTTTTTTTTTTCCCTTTGCAATAAGTTATTTCTATTTTTGAAAAATTCAGACTCTTAGCGTACTTATTCAAGTTGATCATTCTTTGAAAAGGTAGTTGCTCGCCATAATCAAGAAAACAAAGTGAAAAAACTGTGCAAAATACAAAAAGTCTATGGCCGCGTTCGCTTTGCGTAGAGTGATAGCGCCCTCTTCCCCTTAAGTTTACAACTAGACTTGATATGGTACAATAAAACGTTCAATACAGGCGAAGGCCTACCGGAGCTTGTGTCCCGGTACAATAAATTTGTGTCTTTCTAGTGTCCTAATCAACCATTCCCTGATAGCAATTCAATAATATGTAATTCTCAGTACACCTTGTATTCCCCACCACCCAGTGTTTGTATGGAAGAACCCTGTCAGAATGGAGTGACTTTTAAGAATATCGGAAGTTCGTGCACTTATAAAAGCATGCTTCCTTTACTGATGTTATGGAAGAGAACGAATTGCCAACCACCACCTGGTCGACCATATCTCAAGCAGCCGACACGCCAGCGGCCAGTCCATGAATTAAAATAAGGGGGTATCTGGTTATATTGATAGTATGCTTAGCAAGTGCCCCTTTTGTCCATTGTGACTCTAAACAGAAGATTTTACAGGAAAAAAGGATTATTCTGTAAATTGTTATAACAGGTCTATTTAAAAAAAAAAAAAGTTTTAGGACATTAAAAAAAAATCGGTAAGTTTTCATACCCCATAAACCAATTGTCTGTAATTTTCATGTTAAGACTTGTGCAGTAAGATTACAGGCGTTTTCGAGACACTGCTGCAGGAACTTTTCTGGGGTTTTTTTAAGGAGAAATTTTCTAACAGTGTAACATGTACTTTTTAGTATCACCTTGTATTCTCCACCACCAATGGTGTTTGCATGCTGTTGGAACCCTGTCGGTATGGAGTGACTTGTAAGAACGTCGGAAATTCTTGCGCTTATTATAATATCATACTTCCTTAATTTGAGTTTACTGATGTTATGGAAGAGAAAGACTGATCGGCCATGCCTGAAGCACCCGGCAGATACCAAGGACTGGAAATTAAGGGAAGCGGGCGGGGGTGGAAGCCGGATCTCTTTTATCTTTTTTTCTTTTTTTTTTTTTTTACTTTTAAGATACTAAAAAAACGCCTGTTACGCCCATGGATCTGCCTATGTAGGCAGCCTAAGCTCAAGCTCACATCAGGGGACTTTAATCGGGGATGTTAAATAACAAGGAATTTATTGATTTGTCTCTAATGGTAGAAACATACGCAACTTCAGTTTAAAAATAGGAGCCAGACAGCTGTCAAAAAAATTTTTTTAAAGCCTATCACAGGCTGCCCGGGCGGGATTCGAACCCACCATCTCTGAATTATTAGACCAGCGTCATAACCACTACTACCACTGGAGTGACCTTAGTGATCAAGGTTCAATCTATCCCCGACAGCCAAATATGTTTAACGCTTAACATTTGAAATGAATCAATTACATTATGTATGTCTTACCTTTTTCACACTGAACAGCAGTTGGGCCAAAGATATTGCCAGTGTATCCATCTGGATCGATAAGATAGGTCAAGTTCGCTGAAGAGTTATGTGATTTCAGTCCTGCGCAATTTCTTGGTACCAACTCTATATTATTGAAGATAAAACAAATATGGTATACTAAATCTAGCACATTCAGTACGAAAATACAACAACCTGAAAGCTTACCAGAGTTTAGACAGACATAGCATCTGATTATGTATTCAAACAGGATTCTAGATTTTGTAGTTCATTCTTTAATAACGGGTTTCTTGACTACAGAAGTTCTCGGATTAATAAATATTGATAAATTGTAATAACTTGAAATAAAACTAATCCATTCCTTTCAATCTCTGAGAACAAATCTACCTTCCCTGAATGTTTTATTATTTTCTGATTTGTTGGAGTTCACTCATAATTTTCGGGAAAGGAATAAAGACATATCAATTCTACTTTATGAAAATGTAAAGTTAACGTATACCAATGTGCGGCATTAAATCGTAATTAAACAAGGTGCGTCCATTATCTAAGAAGCCAGACGCACCAAAGTGACGTTGGAAATACGACTGAGAGCGCAGAAATTTATACAGCTGGCTGCGATAATAAATTAGCTCACAAAAACTCGCGTAAGAAGACTTCCCTGCAGTGGAATGGTATTGTCCGTTCGTTTGAGCAATCTACTCGTGGAGATGAAAGAAATTGATGAACTTTTATCATGGTGTGTTAGTTAATAGATTATCAGATGGAGGAAATACACATTTGGGCAAGCTTATAACATTATTGTGCTGAAGTTGTAATCAGAATATGCAATTCATATATATTAATGCTCAAAACAATGACATAGATTGTGAACTTGTCACAAGTCTTGCGAAGACGCCGTTCACATGTTTCTATGCGATATGCATGTGATAAGCGTAAATATTGACTAGTCGAGGCAACAACCTCTTATGATTATGTTCAAAGTAACAGGACTTTTTTTAATCAATTAAAATGAATGTACCATCTCCCGAAAGCTGAGAATTCAAGCTTTTATTTGCCCTGTGAACAATAAGCTATAATAGTATAATGCGGCATCGAGGATCAAAACTACGAAGCGCATGAGCTATTTTGAGAGCAAAATATACCATATTGTACAGGAATTTGATCTGACTAGGCTTTCGAATTGACAAAAGTGACAGGACTTTTTTCCCTTTGCAATAAGTTATTCATATTTTTGAAAAAATCAGACTCTTAGCGTACTTAATCAAAGTGAGCATTTCTTTGTAAAGGTAGTTGCTCGCCACAATAAAGAAAATGAAGTGAAAAACTGTCCAAAACTGAAACAAAAAAAGTCAATGGGCGCGTTCGCTTTGAGTAGAATGGCAGCGCCCTCTATCTCTTAAGTTTACAACTAGAATTGATATGTAATGCTTTAAAATGTATGGTCTCCGACCTTTGTTTAGGGGCTGCCATTTTGTCAAAAATATAACATAGCAGATAGACTTGTGCATGTTCCAATGGGGGAAACATTTCTGTGATAGAAAAAATTCTGATCTTTTAGTAAATTGTTTTCAATAACTTTTAAATGAAAAAAACAAAACAAAAAACAAACCATTTGTTATGAAAATAATGTATGTGGTCTCCCACTTTTACACGGGCGCCCGTATCTTGAAAAAAGAAAGAAAGAAAAAAAAAGAGGTACGTGTACAGTATATTGTGTACCAATTCTAGATTACCAAAGACTTACAAAAATGGTACCTAAAGTTTCCTTTTAACAAGGTGCTTGGGGTAATAATAACAATAAAACGATATTATTATTATTATAGTTATATTATTAATTGAAAATAAAAACCGTCACAGTGATCACCCAGAGCCCAATCAGGGCACGAACACACGTAGGCATTGGCTGTCTCCAAGCATACACCTTCGTTCTTACAAGGCAACCTATCAATGAGAATGATGGAACACGACAAAAGCATACTAGAGATTTAATCATAAAAAGTACACTTTCCATTTCCCCTTTCTCTCTATCTCTTTCCCGGTCTTTTTCATTGTCTTGACAACGACCATCTCTATGCCCTCGATTTATCTCTCTCTCGCTCCCTCTCTCACTCTCCTTCTCTCTCCCTTTCTCTCTCTCTCTCTCTCTCTCTCTCCCTTTATTTCTCTCTCTCTCTCTCTCTCTGTCCATCTCTCCCTCTCTTTCTCTCTCTCTCTCTCTCTCTCTCTCTCTCTCTCTCCCTCTCTCTCTCTCTCTCTTTCTCTCTCTCGCTCTATCTCCGCTGTGCTGTTACTTAGCCTTTTCTCTCAATCTCAATTTTATACTCTGCACCATTGGCGGCGATCCCGGGGGGGGGAATTTTTCTGGGGGGATCGTTCCCCCCCCCCCTCGATTTTTAAAGCTTAACTTATTTTTATGTAGTGATTAGCTTGTGAAGCTAATAAAGAGGTAAAATGTTTGTCAAAAACAATGCTAAATGTAATTATAAGGCAAAATTTTCGGCTCGCGCTTCGCGCTCGCAAACATTTTCATTCGTGTCTACATAATGTGCAAAAGTATGCGAATTTTGAGTATATTATTTTTCACTTTCGGGTGTTTCCGTCCCCCCCCCCCCCAGTCGTGACATGAAATCGCCGCGCTTGCTCTGCACCATCCGTTGAATCATGTAATAGGAATTAATTGACCAAAAAGATAAACATCGTTTGTTCATGTAATATCCAACTCATCCAGATGGACTCTAACCTTTATATTTTTAAGGAAATAGAAAAAAAAAAAACAAGCAACTGTTTCAATGTTCCTCAAAATAGTTGCTAGTGCTGTGATTGTGATAAATGCAACGTTGTTTTTGTCTTATTCATTATTTTTTCTTTTGCTTTTTGTTTTTGTTTTGGTATATATAAAATTTAAATCGCTGAGTTTCC
The DNA here is from genome assembly GCA_940671915.1 of Paracentrotus lividus. Classification (NCBI taxonomy): domain Eukaryota; kingdom Metazoa; phylum Echinodermata; class Echinoidea; order Camarodonta; family Echinidae; genus Paracentrotus; species Paracentrotus lividus. The sequence continues at coordinate 22,192,530 of CALNVZ010000174.1, forward strand.
GAAGGACATCGTAAACAGCCAGCGTCATAGTTTTAGAAATAAAATAAGCTAATTCCAAATGAGACCCCTCCCCCCCCCTAACCTTCTATAAAAAACGTATGATTCCCCGCATAACTGCATTAGCCATTTTGAATATTTAACGTCTGCTTTACTGTCATTAAATTGGTCGTTAATTTAGGTAATCCTACACTAGATCCTAATTATAGTTGATAATAAATCATCAATGATGCATTTAATCGGGATCTCATCGAGGTTATATCATTAATATAAAGAATTTGAGGTGTTCTCAATGGAAGAAAATTCATGATAGTTATTACACCATGACCTGCTCTAGTAATTAAAAAGATAGATTCCATATTTTTATGCCTCCGCCCACGAAGGTGGTGCGGAGGCATTATGTTTTCGGGTTGTCCGTCCGTCCGTCCGTCCGTCCGTCCGTCCGACGTCCGTCGTCCGTACGTCCATTCCGTCCGTACCCGTCGTCCCGTTTTTCGTTCTCGCGATAACTTAAGAACCGTTTGACGGATCACTTTCAAACTTGGATCATGGTATCATATGGTAGGACAATGATCTGATTAGACTTTGGGGTCATTAGGTCAAAGGTCAAAGGTCACAGAGGTCATTGTATGCATGAAAAGGCTCGTTCTCGCCATAACTTTAAAACCGTTTGACAGGTCAACTTCAAACTTGGGGTAATGTGTGCCTATGGGAGGGGCAATGAACTGATTAGATTTTAGGGTCATGAGGTCAAAGGTCAAAGGTCACAGATGTCCGTTGTATAACATGAAAATGGTCGTTTGACGGGTCAACTTCAAACTTGGATCATGTATGCATATGGTAGGGACAATAAACTGATTAGAATTTGGGGTCAATGAGGTCAAAGGTCACAGGTCATTGTGTACATGAAAATGGCTCGTTCTTGCGCATATCAATTCTAGTTGTAAAAACTTAAGAGAAGAGGGCGCTATCACTCTACGCAAATCAAACGCTGCCATAGACATTTTGTATTTGCACAGTTTTTTTCACTTTGTTTTCTTGATTATGGCGAGCAACTACCTTTTCAAAGAAAATGATCAACTTGAATAAGTACGCTAAGAGTCTTTTTTTTTTCAAAAATAGGATAATTACTGCAAAGGGGGAAAAAAAGTCCTGTCACTTGTGTCAATTCGAATCTAATCAGATCAAATTCCTGTACAATATGGCCAATTTCGCTCAATAGCTCATACGCCACATAATTATCTTCCTGGATAACGCATAATTATACAGTCTGTGTCAAATAAAATGGTCAGTCGGAAAACATTTTTTATAGAGTATGAAGATTAATAGCAACCTGGTATTGTTTGGTATTTTTATAAAGCAGGAAAACCAGACTTTATTCTGCATTTTTCATCACATTTGGTGCAGTATTTTTTGAGATATGACTAATTTTCTACAATCAAGAAAAATCCACTTTTCACACCGCCGTCCCATGCTTTGTGTATGATTTCGCATAATGAACCGGAATTCGGCGCTCCAGAACAATAGATGTGCCGTAATTTGATTTGTTCCTTCGTCGCACAAAATTTAGCATAACTTTTGTTCTACGAAAGCAAATTAAACAGGGCAAAGCGCATCAACAAGAAAATATTTGGCTTTAATTTGATACCACAAACACATATCATATGAAAAGATTTCAACACCTAGATTATTTTTTCCCCGACTGTACCATTTTTTTTGACACGACTGTATTACTGCTTAAGATCAAGCCGTTTAAAAGCTTGAATTCTCACTTTCCAGAGATGGTACATTCATTTTAATTGATTAAAAAAGTCCTGTCATTTGAACATAATCATAAAGAGATCTTGCTCGATGGGTCATATTATCCGCATACACTGCATATCGCATAGAAACTGTGAACGGCGTCTTCGCAAGACTGTGACAAGTCACAATCTTATGTCATTGTTTTGAGACAAATTTATTGAAATATTCTGATTACAACTTCAGCACAATAATGTTATAAGCTTGCCCAAATGTGTATTTCCTCCATCTGTAAAATCTATTAACTAAACAACATGATAAAAGTTCATCAATTTCTTTCATCTCCAGACGAGTAGATTGCTAAACGAACGGACAATACCATTCCACTGCAGGGAAGTCTTCTTACGCGAGTTTTTGTGAGCTAATTTATTATTGCAGCCAGCTGTATAATTTCTGCGCTCTTCAGTCGTATTTCCAACGTCCTTGTGCGTCTGGCTCTTAGATAATGGACGCCCTTGTTTAATTACGATTTAATGCCGCACATTGGTATACGTTAACTTTACATTTTAAAGTAGAATTGATATGATAATTAAGAACCGTTGAGCTTGAGGGATAAACTTGAAAACTTGGGTCATATGTGCATATATGAGGGTCAATAAACTTAAAATAGATTTTGGGGTCTGAGGTCAAAGTCACAGGTCATTGTGTACGTGAAAATGCTCTCGTTCTTGCGAATAACTTAAGAACCGTTTGAGGGATCTAACTTCAAACTTGATCAATTTACATACGGGTAGGGACAATGAACTTATCAGATTTTGGGGTCATGAGGTCAAAGGTCCAGAGGTCATTGTAGTACATGAAAATCGGCTTGTTCTCGCAAAAACTTAAAAACGTTTGAACGGGATCAATTCAAAACTTTGGGTCATATGGCATATGGGACACAATAAACTGATTAGAATTTAAGCATGAGGTCAAAAGTTCAAAAGGGCCACAGAGACATGTGTACGTGAAAATGGCTTGTTCTGCGATAATTAAGACGTTTATGATGAAACATCAAACTTGGGTCATGTGTCATATGTAGGGACATGAATTATTATATTTTGAGGTTCATGGCAAAGGTCAGGGTCACAGACGTCATTGTAATACATGAAAATGGCACGTTCTGCTGTAACTTCCATGAACCGTTTATGGATCAACTTCAAACTTGGTCATGTGGGAGGAAAGATGAACTGATAGATTTTTTGGGTCAGGACATCAAAGGTCACTGGTTATATTATGAAATACTCGTTTGTGCAATTCTGAAGGACTTTTGACAGATCAACTCAAAATGTTTTATCCTTTTTATATAACATAGCCATCCTTCCTGAGTTGGATAATTCCTGAATGATACCAACCTTAAATAGATTGGGGTCAATATCTCAAAGAAGTCATGGTATAATGGATGTAAAATACTCAAACATGCGCAATGCCTTTTTTTCCGATGTGGCAATACGGAGCATTGCCTTTCCGACCGTGTCGGTCGAAGATTCATCTAGTTTCATATCAAATCAAACATGTCTAACATACGTAACAAACAGTAAAAATATCACTTCATAATCGCAAAGTTTCATAAGGGAAATAAACAGAATTGGAGATTTTTTTCACAAAATTATAATTATGAACAGGTTTTTTTTTTTTTTTTTTTTTTTTTTTTTTTTTATTAAATTCGTGCATTGATCAATAAAAAAGAAGTGCAGCTTGTTGGTCCGAAATATTTTTGTTCTGAAATGAATCGGGTTGATAGTGCGTTTGTCATTTTATCGATATGCTAGATATCCTCAAAAAATAGTAAGTTAACAACCAAACTTACATGAAAGTGAAATCGGTAATTGGTATTTACTAGATTTTTTTTTTTTTAATGCGGGGGGGGGGGTCATGCATTTAGCTGATACACCGGGAGCTCCATTTGTAAGAACAACTTCTTTTTGAAAAAAGTTGACCGCACAATAAAAATACCCTAGCTATACACAATCGTGCCTGCTCATGAATCCAGGGAATCCGCCACTGAATATTACGTAACGCGGTAGGGCACAATAGGCTACTAATCATGTTCAAGGTCGGATGCATGGATTAACCACTATTGTACCTCACTTTGTTTAATCGTTGAACCGCTTATTGTCCAGTCAGCAGAGAAAATATATTTGGGGTGTTATCTGTTCTCTGGGATCATGTCTGTACGAATACCTACGGAGATGAACATATATTACCTAACTAAAAACAAGATCAAGCAAATGGCAGCAAAATTGTCTAACTCGGTTATTATGCGGTTAGCATATGTACCCTTGGTTGGTTTTTTAGTTTTTTCATCGTTGTATACCTGAGATGTCTGAAAAGCATGTTAGGTATGTCAAGATGAGCAGAGGCCTCGAAATCAGCCAATTACATATTTCCTAATAACAAGTTTTGCTCAGAATCTGACGCATCAAGGAGGTACCAAAGACATATTTGCATCAAAGAATACGAGTGATGAGCACAATGGACTGAGCCTCATTCTTCACTGATGACAGAGGAAAGTGAAGGTTGATCGATAAAGTAGAAGAAGCATCAAATTCTGCTAAGAAGCGGTAAGGTCGTAAAATGAAATGGTCTCAGTTTTAGATATTAACATTAAATGGTTCCTCATCAGACGAATGTGTCGTCATTGAACTAACTTCTAGGCTCCAAATACCTACGACCCTGAACTTTACATAGATCTTACAGAAGTCAGACCACCACAAGGATGGATCCGTGAAAGATAATCAATCCTCACACCAATCATCTTCATCATGGCCGAGTGGCGATTCAGGGTCTAAGCGTCTTCGGGTACTTTTAATCAGAATTCTGACCTGTTTTTCCTTTCGAAACCTTGTAATCAACTGAAGCAATGATGGGAAAAGGAAAAGGCAATAAAAGTATAACCCCGAAATGCCAAGCAAATGTGCCGAGAGTCTTTACGTAAATTAATTCAAGATGTCGCTCGATGAAGGATTGGGTAAGCCATTAAATGCCGGGGAGGGAAAATCTATAACAAAGCAATATGCCGGCAAAAGCGCAACTTTTAAACATGCAACTTTGATTTCTCCAGCCTGATGAGTGAGATATCGTGAAGTACAAAGGTCGAATTGCTGCAAAGAATGATTCGAGCAAATCTAGAAACTCTGAACCATTATAGTGGGATGATAGAATCAACCTAAGATCATACATTTGTCGTGATCCTAGGGACTGAATGTCCAGAATCAACTACGATAAACGGTCAGAAAACCATTATCAATGGCGAATGCGTTTACAGTCCCAAATGGACGATTGAAGCAACTTGGCCTTCTAGCACAATATACAACCGAAGGAGTGTTAAAGCAATGTGCAAGTGGATTAGAGAAACGCGATCATATCTCCTGATCTTATAACTTGATTGCTGAAGACCGGTACTACCTCGTCAGGTATGAGACTTGCTGGATAGTCCTCTGAAGGTTACCAAAGAACTCTAACAGTTTGCCGGGATCCCTTTTCCAACAAGAGGTCCAGCAAGTGGGGTGTTACAGAATACTCAGCTCAAAGTCGGAGTGGCCATTTTCAACTAAACAAGAATTCCCCATGTTCGCACTACTCACTGGAACTTAATGATCTGCTAAAATAGAAGTCGATCAAGTCGAAGCAGAATGTAGTGACGTTTAAAACAATGGGATACGAACATTATAGTAAACTCATTCACTATAATATTATACGGCCAGATGGTTAGAAATATATGGTTCCCGAAGAAGAATGCGACTATTGCTTATTGATTATTGCATTCAACTTTCATATCAAATCGCACTTAATATAATACAATTACTTGTCTTCACGGTATTTCAGCCAATACAATTTAAAGATTGGTTCTTTTTGCTAAAGGCAATTAAGGTTGTACATATAATTATAAAATGCCCCAACATATAACACCGGTGTCCGTATGATAGTTTAACTATTTATTCCTGTTATATTTATTTTATCTATTAACTATTACTATTTTTTATTATTTTATTTATTAATCATGTAAAACTTTCAACAATGCATATGTATTTTGATAAGTGTATTTATGCGCACGACATGACTTTAACCTTCCATATAATCTAACCTACTTGATAAAATTAAGCAAGCGACACGTCAATAACATTTTTAAGTTATGATGTTTCTCATATTTCATTATTGCCCTTCCACCTGGCCAAATTATATTAATGTAATGATGGATGCATTTTGCTCTTTTATGCGGAGTTTACATGTACACAACGCAAAGACCAGCTCATGAAATTGTTGAAAATTGCCGACAACACGGCGAAACACAGAGCGTATATATAGACCAACCGTATGAAAAATACGCAACGAATGCACAGCGTTGGGCATAGCGCGCCATCGACGAATGAGTAACGCACACACCAAGCGCATACTGTGCGTTGGTCACGCAACGTAATGTGACTGCGCATTTATGGGGATGGTCCGCTCTGTTACTTGTTTCCTTTGTCAAACAAGGGGCAGTACAGCTCTCTCTTTGCCGAGGGTGATTAACATACGAATATATTGTTTCAGTCTAGGCCTTCTAATAAACAGAAGAAAGCATTAAAATTTTTTTTTTTCAATTTATTCAAATTCCATTCAT
>CALNVZ010000174.1:22239502-22250642 GCA_940671915.1 Paracentrotus lividus
CCCCCCCCCTCTCTCTTCCTCTATCACCCCTTTTCTCAATCACTCTTTTTGTCCCTTGATATGCTCTGTCTGTCCTTCTCTGTTTTTCTCGCACCTCACTCTCTATACAGACACTGATTAGCCCTGCCTACCTATTTCATCCCCGTCTCATTAATTCTCCAATGACACCAAATATTTATTTATTTTTGATAATGAATGTAATCTAAAAGCATAAAATACCTGTCTTTAGGAGGAATCTTGTGATCTGGCTCTCCTTGTGGCGTTTCCCGGAATATTCGAGGATATTCTTCTTCATTGATAGAGTCCATTGTTAAAGATTTATTTCTATCTCCACCATCCATCATGACTAAAAAATAATGATGAATAGTGTCAGTATAACACGCGCTGTGATTGGTTGGATTTGTATTACGTAATCACGTTACATGAACATTGATTATAATTTCAATGCATATAACCAAAATCGGTCATTTTTCGAGGAAAGAGAATGGATTTTTACCATTTTTATCAATTAGCACACTCAACTTCATTGCAGATGGCAAGAATAATAACAAAAGACCATGAACTTTGTTTTGTTCTCATTTCGATAGTTATGGTGGTATCTCAGTTCGCGGAGATGGGTTTGAGATGGATTTGGGACTACTTTGAGACGGTTTTGAGACTATTTTGAGACTTGTGTCGCGGAGACATCTCCAAGACGTCTCCTGAGTCCCCGCAACGATTTATGAGCCCCGGGAATTTAGTAATTTTCGTTTTTTTTTTTTCTTCCTCCTCTCCTTTTATTTTAATGAGATCTCTTTTCTGTATATTCAGAGGCTGGGGATTCTTCTTATAAACCACGGGCGAAAGAAAATGATGTTGCTTTTTTATAGGTAAAACACTGAATTGTAAAATCTAAAGAATAGTGAAACGTTTATCATTTTTAACATGAAAAAAAATGTCATTCAACAGTGAGAATACATGTCAGAACTCATCAGGATTAAGTGGACCTAGAACTATCATCCGAGTCAAGTAATTTCAGTTTAAAATTGCATCAGTATTATAATATTAAAACATTATCACAAACCATGACTTCCATAGTGCACAACACTTAATATACATAAGTAGTTATCAATACATGAAATTGTACTTGCCAAAGTTTAAAAGAAAACAAAACAAAACAAAACAAAACAAACAAACAAAGGTATAGCTCACCATAAGTAAGATTACAGATTCTGATGATAATACAAATCTAAAACTCCCCACACTTTTCTACCAGCTCATGTTCTTTACTTAACCAATCAACAATATGATATCGTATAATGAAATATACAACAACACAAAAAAACACTAAAATTAAGACAGAGCAGAGAGTCGCGCATATCTCGCATCATAATTACTCCGTTCGATATGCCTGAATGATTACTCTATTATTGAAATCATACAATGTAGTGTTAAAGCAAGTAAGGAAATATTGTAATAAGTATAATTGATAACTTAGAAATGAAAAGTAATGTTCGGCTAAAGATGTTCAATGCGTTACTTATATAAGTTAACAAAACAGAAAATGGAATGTGAATAACAAATAAGGAGAGAGAGAGGAAAATAAACTTTTTTACCGCGCGTCGAAAAAAAAGGTTACACTTATGCAAAAGCCTTTACAAAATTGCTGCCAAATTAAAAAAAAATATAAATTATATAATAATAATATGTATAAAAAGGTCGTAGGCTCATGTTCATAGTGAGCATAGCCAACGTCAAACGAAAGTGACTTTGCCAAAGAAAAATATCTAGCTGGTTGGTATGGAGTAGAATGTTCACAGGACCTACATTATATGGCACTGAAAAAGACCTCCCAGAAATCCCACAATCAAATTGCACGTCATTTTAAATCAAATCTGGCTTCCCGCCAAGCGGAAAAATATATTCTGTTATAATGATCTTCACGATATACAGACGGACGAGTCTTTCCACTGAAAATAACGTTTTCAATTTTACCCACATTGAATCGACTAATATGACCCGTATGACAAACTGGTTCAGGACAACACATAGGATCACACAAGTGCAGCAAAAGCATGGAAATTATTTTCAGACTGTCTTTCAATAGACATTTAATTTAGAATGTACATCGAGTCTGACGTTTACGGTTACCGAGTAGATTTACATTTCCCCGAGAAATTTTTTTTTTGGTGTTTTTTTTTTTAGTTTTGTGTGTGTTGTTTGTTGTTGGGGTGGGGTAGGGGTTCGGAGTCATTGGTCAAGATTAGGAAAGTTTATTTTGAGTGACGGGCGGAGAGCGGGGCCATAGGCTTTGGATTATGCAATATTGTCTAAATAATAGTTGATAGAAGTTAATCGATAATAGTCTCGTGTCATAATTCGTAGTTTGGGAAATACTCCTCGTTAGAATTGCATCGTACGGGAGAACACCTTGAGTAGGGCGGGAGGTAGGTCCAGGTAAGTGAAAACAAAAGTAGTTTCGCTAAGACGTAGTCTGAGTCCGATGTGTGTTGAATACTAGGAGAGCAAAGAGTCATATTTCGAAAATTTGTTGTTAGGTGTGATTCATATATGGCACGCTGCGAAAACATAGTACATTATACGAAAGATCTAAAAGTCCTATACTTAAGAACCTACCTCGATGAAGTTCTGAGTTTGAGGTTCATATGTCGCGTTTGTATGGAGTCATGTCATAAGGGTGGCCAGTCCTCCTGGTTGTTGGAATTTGATCTTGAGTGCATAGCAGTGAAAGGGTAAAATAATAACGCGTCCTGTACCTCCTTCCTTTCACCCATGGAGTACTCTAGTAACTCCATGTTCGAAGCTGATAGGTCGTCGTGAAAGATCATTCTTGGGTGGGAGGGTATGGTGGTGATGTGGATTGTCGCCAGTGGCAAAAACAGCTCTGACATTTGGGTTGGAAGGTACGGATGTGATGGCATAGGTTGAGGAATCTCAGGGGGGTTTGTAGTAGGTGGGAAGGTTTGGGGCAAGATGTGGTTTGATACATGAGGATAGTTCACGTGTGGTTGAGGCGTTTCACATTCGCCGCGCCGGTAAATATAGGGTTCGCGCTGGTTCGCGCGCCTCTTATACTGACCAAGAGATTCAGAAGCATAAAAATTTATTACCTTGTAATTTATGTATAGCGTAAGATTTCGTATAGGGGATCAGAAGTCAAATTGGATATTTATGGATTGTGGTGGTGTGAGTGTGACTTGGAAAAAAACAATAGCATTTAATGGGAGAAGTAGGTAGCCAGTAAAGTAGGGGTGGGGGGAGGGGGGGTAGGGTTCCAAAATGTTGTTCCTTCAGGCCTCGCCGGTCCGTCAAGTCAGGTCATAATATTCGGTATCCATAGGAGTAGGGTTAAGTGGTCGGTTTACTTAGTTGTTGTCATATGTTTTATTTTCTAGACCTGTTTTTTTTTTTTTTTTTTTTTTTTGGGGGAGGGGGATCGAACTTTGGCGCCCATGGATAGGGGTTTAAATGGTCAAATTTGGGCACCCAGAACCACTAATAGCGTAGTAGGATTTGGGGCCGCAGATCTTCTTTTTCTGCCTCTCATTTTCCACCTCTTCCGTCACCTGTCCTCCACGTATCCCCCTAAGCCTGATTTGGCGCCCGACTTTGTTTGCGTGTATTTTGATCTTTACTGAATTTATTTCTATGGTAGTTATAATTTCGATGCTCTTAATATTTTACATCGTAACCGGGTGTCCTTGATGTGCGCGCGTATTCTGGGGGGGGGTTGCTTTACGGGCGTCTTTCTACGGCCACCCCGGGGGGCGCGCAGGGCGCGTGGCGCGAAAAAGAAGAAGAAGTAAAAAAAAGAGAGAAGAAAAAAGGAGAAAGAACCAAAAGAGTAAAGCTGGAAAGGGGGAAAGAGGAAGGGGAAGAAAGGGGAAAGAAGAAAGGAAGAAAAAAAAAGACAAAAAAAAAAAAAAAAGAGAGAGAGAGAGAGAATGGATAGGGAAGGAGAAACGGAGAGCGGGGAGAGAGGAGGGGGCCCTTTAGTAAAATGGGGGGAGGGTGGGGCAGCCAAATCGATCCAGTAAACTTAGTGGGGCCAATATGACCTTAAAACGATTAGGGGCGGCCAGAACCTACGATCTTGAATATACCGAGGGCTGGCGGCAAAGTCGCAGTCAAAACTATATTCAGTGCAGGGCGCCAAATTGACCTTTAATTTAGGGGGCGCAGGCAAATACGAACAGTAAAGTTCTGAAATAAGGGGCGGCCAAATTAACCTTGAACTTATTAGGGGCGGCGCCCAATTCGACCGCTATTATTTAGGGGGGGGGGGGGCTCAATATTCGACAGTTCACTAGGAAGGGGTGCCAAATTGACCGTTAAATTCTTAGGGGCGCCAAATCGACCTTAATTTGGGGCGCCAAAAATGACATGAACTTAAAGGGGCGCCAAATTACCTCAATTATATGGGGGGCGGTCACAAATCGACGCTTTTGATTTTAGGGGGCTGCCATCGACATAACTAAACGGGTGGCCAAAATTGACTTTAAACATTAGAGGCGCCAAATGGACCTTTATATGTTTTAGGAGGACGGGTTGGGCTCCAAATTTTGCGACAGTAAGAGCTCAGGTGGGTGACTTGTCTGCAATACTTTGTATCGTCTTTTTGTTAAACTTATATCTTTAAGGGGTCTGTAGATTTCTAGGCAGGAGTTCGGACCTTAAACCTTAGGGGGGCGCCAAAATCGTCAGTATTTATATGGGGAGGCGCCAAATGATTGATGCTTTTATCATTAAATTGTGCGATACGAGGGTAGGTGGCATTGAGTGCTTTAAACGTAGGGGGCCGGCTGCAAATTGTATCGGAACTTAGATTGGGGAGCGCCAATTTAGATCTCTTTGAGAGCGATGAGGGGGGCTGCCTAGAGTTTAATTATGTATAACTTTGGGCGCCGAATTGAACCTTAAACTAAAGTAGGCGGCGGATCCAAATTGCAAGGTTGGAGGGGAGGAGGGGTGCGCCTCCTTATAAAAAATTCAGGAGGGGCGCTCAAGATCGACAGTTAAGTAAAAACTGAAAGAGTCGAAAGCCTGGTCCAATGAATACGCGTTAGGGGTGGCCTGAATTGGACGTCTTAAAACTAAGGGGGCGCCAAACTTGAGCTTAAACATGAAGGGTGGCGGGCCAATATCGTACTTAAATTTCTACGAGTAAGGGGGCACTCCGGTGTAGGCCAAGATCACACTTAAGAATATGATAGGGAGCTGGGTCTGTAAGCTGTCCAACAATGGTAAGTACTTCACAGGTGGGGGCGTTTTCAAACTTTGACCGTCGTTAAACTATGTTCTTTAGAGAAAGTGTGGGGGTGAAGCCAAAGTTTACTCACCGGGACCTTATGTTAGGGGGGCGCCGAGAAAATCAGAATTTTTTACTGTGAAATCTAGAGGGGCCGGCCAAAAAGTTGTATGCTCTTAATTTAACTGTTGGTTGTTGCGCCAAAGTCTGACGCCAAAGGCTTCAAGATGGGGGAGGTGCCAAAATCGAGCCTTATAAACTTAAGGCAGCTAAGTCGACCGATGTTGTTTTGATATGGATTTTAGGAGAGGTGGAGTGTGGGCGCAAGAATCGTGACCCTTAACTTAAGGGCGCAAATCTGACCTTAAATTTAGGGGCTGGCAGGTAGGATTCATTTGAACTTAAACTTAGAAGGGGGCGCAAAGTAGATCTTAAACGTGGTAAGGGAGCAAATTCTTAGATCAAATGTATAGTGGTGCCGAGGGGGCGCGCGCAAAAGAATGATCTGCAACTTAAGGGGCCGCATCAATTGACCTGAATGACTTAAAGAGGCGCTGAAATTTAAACCGTGAAGTGTTATAGGGGGTGCCAAACGATTCTAAATTAAAGGACGTGAAGACTGGCTTAGTGGTCATTACGTTTGCCTATGATTGGCTCATATATGTAGGACCGGTGATGCGCAGGAAGTGACTTGAGACCTTAGGGGTGCGTCTAATTTAAATCTTTAAAGCTTTAGTGGGCTCAACTGTAATATCCTATTACGGCCCTGTAAGGATGAAGGGCCTGGTTCATAAAAAGCTACGACAATAAAGAAATACAGAAAGGGGTCATTTAAAATGGTCTCTATCTAGATAATATAGTCAAAATTACTTAAAAAATATTCCATGCCTTTTGGTTTGGTATTATACATTGTTTTAGTAAAATTTCGGCTGCTGCTATATTTCGTCGGCTCGTGCATATCATCTTTTCCCGCCAATTGATTTATTACATTTGGTGTCGAGGGGAGAATCTGCGTAAGAATACGTCTGTTTTTCGTAATCAAATATATCGGAATGCATTAATTATCAATTTTCGTTCCCTATTCGCATTAGGACGAGCCCGTATGTTTTTCTCTCGTTTTAACATTTACCAGAATTTAATTATGGAGGCATCCTAAAAACCGTCTCAAAACTTTTAGAATTGTATACTATGTTTTCACGATCACATTTTTTAATTTAGTTTATTTGATTTTCTTTTTTTTTTTATATATTAGGATAGGTTTTATTTTTTTTTCTTTTGTTATTGACATTTCTCGAAATTTCTATGTTCACATATAGCTAGGGGAGCGTGGAATGATAGCTGTCAATTTGAGCTGTACATTACGTAGGTACGTGGACGCTCAAGACTGACCTTGAACTCTTGATTGGGGGTTGGGGGCAGTGCTGGAATTGAAGGTTCAGGGGGATGTTCCAACTATTGAGTATGGTTTTATAAAATTTAGGTTGGCGTTGGAAGTCATATTTGAGATCTTACAAGCCTTATAGGGGCGCACCAATGATGCTGAAACTATCAGAGGGCAGCGGAATTACCCTGAAACTAACAGGGGCAACAAATTGGTTTTAAAGTATGGTCTCATATAATAGAATAGAGAACAATTTCAAATTGCATGATCCGGGCGTATATACATTTAAAAAAATCGCTCGCGCTACAGCGCTCGCATCATTTTTTTCCCCCATAATTATTACATTGTGTTCCCTGGAGGAACGCATGAAATGTCCTGTTTTCTAATCATCTTGAATACATCCAAAACTTTTCCGTTCATGCTTCGCGCTCTCGGCCTGTGTTTTTCCTCTTACAATTTACATTATGGGATTCTAACCATAGCAAAACATTTCAATTTATTTTGATTTCACGGTATACATTCTATTTGTTGCTTCCAATATTTGACCTAATCTTAGGGGGCGCCAAAATTGAGCTTAAACGTAGGGGCGTCCATTTAACCTGAGACTTAGGGATGCGAAATTTATCTTAAAACTTAGGGGTTCCAACTTATTTGTTGAACTATGGGAGGGTGCCGGCCAGAATTACCTGAAACTAGGGGGCAACAACTGTGATATTGAAATATGGTCTCTAAAAATATTTAATTCTCACCCTGGTCTGCATATACATATAGCAAAATTTTGGGCTCGCGTCTGAGTCGTTTGCCGCTCCATGTTGTTAGATCATTTGGTTCTGTTTCTCAACTAGAGTGAGTTATTACATTGTGTTCCTGAGGAACGTATGCAATGCAATGTTTTGTCATCATTCAAAGACATCAAAATTCCGCTCTCGCCTGCGTTTTTCCTCTGACCATAATTTGCATTATAGGATACTAATCATCAAGACATTTCAATTTATTTGAATACACGTTACATTTATTTTTGCATTTTCCTAGGGGCATCAAATCACCTAAATCGTACATGTATGGCGCCAATTCAAACTAACATTTATGGGGCCTCAAAATAGGCGCCAAATTGAGCTTAAACTTAGGGGAGCCAAATTTATCTTAAACTTAGGGAGGGAAGCAGAAGGATAGATAAGCAGCTAGATAAAAAGATATTCATCTCTCTTTCATAATCATGTAAAATTACTGGGCAACATATATACGGTCTTTAAATTATGGAGGCCAAATTGATCCTAAACTTCAGGTCTCTATTACATAGAGCAAAATTTTCGATCGCGCTTCGCGCTCGCTTCATTTTCCAAAGAGTTTTTACATTGTGTTCCTGAGGAATGCATAAAATATCACGTTTTCAGAAATCATTCCGATACATCAAATTTCAGCTCGCGCGCGATTCACGCTCGCCTATTTTTTCTTTCTTGTAACCATATTATGAGGATTCTGAACAACAAAACATCAATATACATTTGTTTGATTTCACATTACTTGATGGACAAATTTCACATGATTTTATATGGCTTGCTTTCAAATCGTTTTGATGGATAAATTACAGCTCCCGTTCAAATGATATTCTGATGAAAAGCTAAACAAAATTGATACTCCTAATTGCTTAGAATTCTTTGCTTTCTAATCGTTATGTAGAGGGGAAAAAAAATCTGATCGCGCTTCGCGCTCGTATTTAGAAAAATTCGTATTTTCACCTCACATACCTAGAAATTCTTTTCCATGAAAAAAAAAAAAATAATAATAAAAAAAAAAAAAAAAAAAAAAAAAAATTATTGTTCATAAATCCTTCAGACATACATTTAAGCCCGTAGCGCCTATGTTTGCCGGGGGGGGGGGGCGCCATATTTTGAAAAGTACACAGGGGCTCCAAATTCACGTTGGGCCCCCTGGGGTGCGAAATCCTGGATACGCGCCTGTTCTGTATTTACTTTGTATTTAGTATAAGCTCATTGCGTTTCTATTACTATCATGATCGCATTTAGCAACTAGTAGATGGGGCGTGCGATGTCCGGACACTTAACAAAAATTAAGCCTGGTTTTTCGTCTAAGGATTAAGCCAGAAATGTATGCTGAATACTTCTTATTACCATCAATATTTGTTCTCCACAATATTTTCTGACATTTAGTGCTGAAAAACTTCAAAGATATTGATTTTAAACCCTTTCAAATAGCTGGTAAAAATTGAGTGTCCGGACATCCAACCTGTCCGGACATACAACAACTGGGTATATGACTTTGTTTATCATTTGTAAATATTTATTTTCTTTGTTTGTACTCTCATATAACTAGAGGGGGTCAAAAGAGTAAATAAATATTATCTTATCTACAAATTCGATTATTGTATAAGATTTACACTTTCTTTTTCTTCGACTTTGAGCGACAGGTAGCACGAGCAAATAAACATCTCTAATTTTAGCATCAATAATAGAATGTACGGTCACGTACGTCAGTATTCTGAAAACAGCACATTATATTGATGTGTGCACATGCAAGAAGATTTAAAAAAGAAGTTATAATCTCAATGGTAACTTAGAAGTGGTCAATCGAGTGCTGACGGGCAAGTTTTGAAAACACATTAAAACGTAAGTCACATGTAACGATAGATCACTTTAATTTATCATGTATGTTCTTTTGTTTTGATTTATCTCAATAATTTGGCCTCAAAATGCTGTTCGGATTTGACCCGCACTGGCTCGCTGCCACCTACGCTGGCACTGTACTACCCGGTAGCTTGGGCAGCTCTGACGTGAAGACACGGCCCAGTGCAGTGGCAGTGGCAGCGTTGCGATGTCGGATGGGAGCTCGACTAGATCCACTTACACTTATGCATGGTCAATTCATAATTGACCTTGCACTGGGAAGTACCGTACAGGGCCTAGTCTCCGCTCACCCGCGCGAGGCGCTGATAAATACATGCATCTATCCAGAATTCGACGTAGTTTTGTAATGCGTGATTTTTGAGCACTAAAAATCGCTAAGCTGGTCAAGTAATCATACAAAAGCAAATTTGTGTAATATTTTACAAAACATTGTTTAGATAGTGAATAAAAACGTGATTGTGTACGAGGTAATTTCTTGTTCACTGCTTAATTTACGCGTCGCTGTAATTTTACCCAAAACATTGACATGTAGAAAAATAGCTGGAATTTCATATTTCAAAAATCATTGACAAAAAAAGTTTAACTTACGGGAGAGGGATGTCAGACCTCTCATTTAAAAGGACATATGACACAGAGTTCTTTTATTTTATGCGAACAGGTTGTAGCAATTCAAAGGGGTAATCTTAAAATGAAAAAGGCCCTATCTCCGCTCACCACACCTTCATAATAATTATCCCCTTTCCAGATGATCAATTCAGAGGCTAATACCACGTGATACCCATGATTAGGCTTAAATACTCATATATATATTTTTGATGGTAGGTTTGTATGATGAATATCAACTTCTTATAATATTTTCCACTCTGATCCTAAAGTTAGTCGTCATTATAGGCCCTATAATACCTGAATGATTCAATCTGTGTCCTATATAGGCCTAAAAATAACTAAAATATAAAGACGCGCTTATACATCCGTTCTGTCCTGTGGTATATTTCCAGTATTAATTTCCAAATTCCTTTTCTATTCTTTCTTATTCTTCTTTCTTTTTCATATTTCTTGTGTTTGGATATCAGGGGCCTCGGAACGTTAATGGTGCAAGGGGAATGAACTCAGTCTAAATACACAATCTGATGACTGTTATCATTATTATTGCTATTATATAATGCTTATAGTCCCCGGTATGGGCCATATAGTTTTTATTTATATGATAACCGAAAAAAGTGCTCCTATATCTCTGTCTGCGGTCCATGAAGGTAGGCATATATACATTGCTTTTTATTTGTATGTTTTTTTTTCTTCACATAATCAGTATCTTGGAAGTATAATAAATGAATTCATCGAAATATCATGTGATGTGTGACAGGGTCTAATAAGGAAAGTTATACCTCATGCATCGACAGACATTTGAATATAAACGTTAGGACGTTGATTATACTACACTGAAATATTAAGAACATAGGCCTACCAAACAAATTTTGTTTTAATCATGCATTAATGTATCATTGATGTTTGAGAAAGCTCATATGATTTTCAATATCAATACGATTATGGGTCCCTTTCCAAACAAAAAGAAATTAACATTATGTTTTAAAGATTGATGACATGAAAAAAATTGTCAGGCGCGTACACCGAAGTCCGCAAACTTTCTGTTAACGAAAGATACATTTTTTTTATTTTTTTTTTATGGTTGATTAGTATAATTACATAATACCCAAGGTCCCGGTTTCGTATTTACCATTTGAAGATTTTTGTCTTTGCCTAATTCGGCGTCAGCTTCTTGTATACTAAATATCTCATTTCAATACTGTTTTTGCAAGAGGATATTTGAGGTTTTGGTTTGTGCTCGCCCCCCCGCCCCTCCCCCAT
>CALNVZ010000174.1:22256288-22287408 GCA_940671915.1 Paracentrotus lividus
ATATATGAAATTGATTTGACCACTTTGTGTTGTATCAATTCTAAACTCGATTGTTGTTGTTGTATTGGGTGATCTGATTTCTTTATTATTTCGGTAATTCTGTAGATATAGTGGGAGGACAAAACAACCATGGTGGAAAACTGGAGGAAATATCTTCTCCAAGATAATTTCTTTTCCTTTCTTGCTTACTAGCAACCTATCAAAGGTTTACTTACGCTTCTCTCTCTAAGGTAATCGAAACTGCCAGCATGGTTAATATGTTTCTCAGTGGATGGTTGACATGTCTTTCTATGTTTGTCTATACTTGCTCGAAAGTCTCTTGCCTTCTTAAATCTAATGGGGTTCACCCATTTCCACCTGCAGAGAAGGTACAGTGATGTCAAAGGCAGACCACCAGCGCAAATCTGTGCGCTGATATTGCACTGAATCAAGCTTCTTTTTTGTAGTGTCCCGCTGCACTATTGTATGCTTGGCATCCGTAATCAATATAGATCTTATAATTGCTCTATAGACAATTAACAATGATTTTGAAGAACTACCCCATTTTGTGCCTGTTAGGGCTCGCAAAATATTTAATTTTCGTTTGCTTCTTGTAACTATATTTTCTATGTGTAGTTGCCAAGTCAGTTTACTATCGAAATCATTCCTAAGAAACGGTGGTTATTTTTGTATGTCAATACATTTTCCTTCCACTTTGATTACCGGAGGGATTAATGTGCTTTGTGAATAAAATTTGCACAGTTTCTTCATGGATAGTGTAAATCCCACCTTTAACCAAGAAGATATATCATCTAATATATTTTGCGTTTCATCACAACAGTGTTATATTCTTACCTGCAATCCATATTGCACAGTCGTCAGCGTACATAGATATTGTCACTCTGGGTCTGTTGGGATATCTCTCTCTTTTTATTATTAGCAGGGGCTCTCATGACACTTCCTGGAAGAACCATTTTGCAGTTGTACGTTTGGAATTAACATTTTCAATTCTAACTTGAAAAAAGTACGTTCTGTTAATAATTGTGCAAGTATTTTAACATATTTCCGTTTATTCCAACACTGTTCTATTTTATAACAAACCTTTCAATCCAAACGCTATCATAAGCTTTTCGACATCCAAGAAAACTGCGACCATGTGCTCAAACAAATTTATAGTTTTCTGGATATCATTTTATCAGTCCAGTAGGACAATGTTGTCCGTGGTTACTACGTCCTTTTCCTAAACCACTAAGGAAGTTTGGTAATAACTATTCTTCTCCATATACCATTCTAGTCTTCTTTAATCATACGCTCTAAAGCTTTCGCAAAGCATTGGAAGTGATATTGGTCGATAGGAGGAGACGTTTTTGGAGTCCTTACTATTTTAGGATTGGCACTAATATGGAGTGTTTTAAGGATGAGGCTGATTCTGTGTTTCCCAAATGTTATTATTATATTTAACATAATATGTGCTTTGTAGGAATTTGTCGTAGAATTTTTCAATTAGACCTTGTATGGATATGTTATCACTGCCAGGAGTAGTCCACTTAGTCGATTTTACAGCATTTATAAGTTCGTTGAATGAGAAAGGTTCATTATTACATGTTCTTTTTTGATAACAGAAAAAACCACTTACGTGGTGGCAATTCAACTAGTTGTTCTTCTTTTCCCATCTTTCTGTCCTAAGGTTGAAAAAATCCCCAAAAATCTCTACTCTTTCTTGTTAAAGATATAATTTCTTTCCCATTTTGGACTAATATAGGCATTTTCTTGACTATTACAGGTTTCCATTTAGACCGTTTATACATGTCCAAATTTTGTCGTGGCAGCATCTGTCCAACCTTTACAAAAAACTGCAATATTTCTCGTTTTTTTCCTAAGAAAACGCTGGGCTTCACGCAAACTTTTTGTTCGTGGGGTCTATGCATATACTGTCCAACCTTTACAAAAACTGCCATATCTCGTTTGCTTTTCTAAGAAACGCTGGCTTCAGCCTTTTCCTTAAATTTCTATTTGTCAAAGTAATTTCTTGAAAGACAATTACTGAGTCTATTTCTTTCTCATTTTTTCTGTACACTCTTGGTTCCACCAAGGGACCGGGTTACGTCCTGTTTTCCTCTTTTTTGGTTAAGTTTCAGTAATACATTCTTTTAAATATTTCATGAAAAATCGCTAGGATTTCCTAACATCATCCTCTGTATAAAATAAATGATCTTCATGATAACGTCACATCTATTGCCAATTTCGTCCAATTCATATTCTTGAAAGAAAAAGCTCTAGGATATATCATCATTATTCTGATTTCCATCTTGATTTCCCTTCTTTGCTAATGCTATTTGATCATACTCAAAGGGAAATGATCACTTCCCAAGGAATTATCCATCACTTTCCACATCGTCCTATTAGCTAGACATGGTGAGGTCATAGTTAGATCTAAACAAGACAACTTTCCGTCCTTGGATCTAATCTAGTTCCGATTATTCATGTCAAACTATTAGATTATTTCATTATATAAAAACCTCAATGGCTTGTCCATCCATCCGTTTTTTCGCTGCCCAACAAAGAACTATGCTGCATTAAAATCTCCAACTATAATTAGCTATACATTTTTATCTACATTATTCAGATAGATATGCATGATATGTTTTAATCTAACTTTTGCACGCGATTGTAAAGTTTGACTGACGAGTTTTTCGTTAGGCAACGAAAAATGTTTAATTTGTTGTAATTCTTGTTTCGCATCGTTATATGGACCGTCATAATTTAATATCTTCGTGCACGTAAACCGCACAGCCCCCTCCACTGTTGCTCCTCCTATTTAAAGACTGTATACTGGGATACAAAGTATTATATTCGTGGAACCATTCGTAAAAGTTATCTCTGCTATATGTATGAGGCGATAATACTTAATATCAAGTACTTAATTGGGAAACCGTAGTTCGTTTCAGAAAATCAATAGTTCTTATAATATAGATCTAAAAGTCGCTTACTTGCCTCGAAGACCGTCCTATGTCTCCTCGACAACCCTGAGAGTCTCATTGGTGAAGGAGAATGGAGAAAAAGGTCATTATTAATTTAATCCCTGCCATGCTGAAGTTGTTCATCTTTCCTTCGCATTAATTTGTTTGCAGCAGATATAACAAGAGTTTTAATATCTGTTTTCAGTTTGCTTTGCATAAGAGGTGAAATAATGTTACATATGAAATTGATATGTTGTTCGTCGGTAGCTGTTCCGATAACATGGGTGGGTTTATTAGTTTCCTTTTCTGGTTGCACTGAGCCTGTAGGCTGGATGGAGTATGGGTCTGATCTAAGCTGGGAGTGGTTAAGAGGGTAAGGGGCGCCTCCTTTGAAGACGTTGCCGCTTGTTTTTTTGGGGGTTATTCTGACCATTCTTTGGTCCTTCGTCCAAGATAGTACGGCATGGGGGAAGTCTTTTTTATTTCAGTCTGATTTGGCATTGCCTGATTTGCATTTTCGATGCCTCTGCATAAGTTAGTTTTTTGTAATCTTAATTTCTTGTACTTTCTGAGCTTTCTTTGCTTGCTCGCACCCTTGAAAAAGCTGCTGAATGTGCCCTCCACAGTTAGCGCAAATGGGCGTTTCCTTTTTTTGGCAATTGATCAAAGTTATGTTGCCACACATCTGACACATCTGAGCTGAGCTCTACATGTATCAACCCTATGGCAAACCTTTGGCATCTGTAGCATCTGCTACCTTAGGGATATACTGTTTAACTTTGAACACTGGTATCCGAAGTTTATGTTAGTGGGGAGGTGATCCACTCATATGAAAGTAAGAATGATGCTTTTCATGGGAGTGTCTTTTTACAGATTCTTTTTTGCCGAGGTTACGTTCTGGGATTTAAGTTCTTTCACTATTTTCTTCTTCTGATATCTCTAAGGAACCCATAGATTACTCCTCTTTTGCCTGTTTTACTCTCTGTTATTATCTCACTGTATGCCATCAATTGCTTCTATTGCTTGACAGCTCTCATCTGCTTTATGTTTCTACACTTGACTAACAATCCTGAACTGATTTGTTTACAAATTCTACGGATTGTGTACATACTTCGGTTTTATTGCTTTCGCTATTTCAATGGGTTTGGTATTTCTAAGATTTTTTGCTTTTTCTATCGGTGATATTGAAAGCTCAGGTCTGATTTTGGCGTGTCTGAGTTTTGTTTTGGGGTTCCATATACAGTATTGTTCAAATCTGATCCGAATGTGTTGGTTTAGGTTCTCTATCTCTATATCATCTACACTAATTTTTCTTTTTCTCTTTTCTGGTTATGAGAAGTACTTGATTTCGTTATGACGAAAACGTCAACTTTTTTCTTTTTCCAGTCACTGCCATCTTCATCGCTCGTAAGCATATTATGGTCCGGATCTGAGGTCGTCCCTCGAATTCCCGCCGTAGCCATGGCCTTGATTGCCTTCTGGGAAGGGCGGGAAAATGAATGTTAGTAATGGCCGTGCGGTATCTTAAACTAATGCTGAGTGCTTAAAAAGCCCACAAATGTTTTCTCCCCCGTCAATTCAGCATATAAGTAGGATATTTCCAGGATGTACAAAAGGAGAATCCAAAATCCAAAAACACTTATAACAAATTCAAGTGAAAATCCGAGAGAGAAGTTTAGCTTCCTAGTCAGACATGCGGTCATGGGAGTCCTAAAAATTGAATAATTATGGTTATCTTGCCAGATCACTGAGTCCAGTCCTTTTCTAAAACGGCACCGTCCTGACAAACCTGCTCGTGAAAGTACGAAGGCTTCTCGGAAAAATCCTATGTCTCTCGGGTGCGAACTGGAGAGCTGTCCTTTGGGATACCTAAATAATTATTTTGAAAATCGAAAAAAGGAAAGAAATTTGTTTATTTTAATGGTTTCAAATCAAGATATACCTTTCCGAAGAAATTGGTTTTGCACGATCCGCGCATAATTCACCATTATGTGATTTGCATTTTTCTAGTAAATTTTGTGAGAAATATAAATGAGGCAATACAAGAACTGAGCTTTTGTGCTGATTGTAAAGTGCAAAAAAAAAAAACAAAACAACAACAAAAAAAAAAAAAAAAAAAAAAGGAAAGGCCTACAGTTAGTATAAGGCCTGGGGGGCATTTCATCAAAGGACTTGTCGGACGTTTTATCCGACAAATTTGCTCTCAGCGCATCAGCCAATCAGATGCAAGCATTTCAGTAGCTTATAACAGTTTGTCGGATAAAACGTCCGACAAGTTCTTTGATGAAATGCCCCCCTGATGTTGGTTTGCAGCTATATGTGGACTAGATCTAGTACTAGTAGGATGGGGGGTCCGTTGTCCGTTGTCCGGACACTTAAGCAAATAAAAACATCATCTTTTGCTCTGGATTTTCTCAAAATTTGTGCAGTAATTTTCAAAAATATTTGTGAATATTTTTGCTTTGTTATATTGTCTGATATTATTTTCAATCGATTAATGAAATTGATAACAAAGCCCCGAAAATTGCCGTCTTGTCCGGACAAACAACCCGTCCGGACATGCAACAACCGGGTATACAAGTAGGACGGTCTTTTCAGACCATTCCCAAAATTAATAATATAAATGGATTTTAAAGAGGGCGCTAGACCTTAATAGGTGAAATGTCTTGTAGAATCTATATCTGTTTGCTTAAATAAAGAGGTGACCAAAGGAACGTCACAATGGAACTGAACTGGCTGGCTAAAATTAGTAAAAAATCATAAGTAGCCTACGGATGGAAAATAGCCAATAACGTAACAACCAACCAACCAACCAAGGTCGCTTCACCTTTGGTGAATAGAGTTCAATAGACCTAGAATCTAGACTAGACTAGGCCTAGTTATTTTTATTAAGATCGGAAGTTGTGCGTTAAAGGGGAAGTTCACCCTGGCCTGGGTTTAAATTGGTTTTAGAAAATGCAGAAAAATAAAAGAAAAATATGACTGAGTGAAGGTTTGAAGAAAATCGACCAAAAAATAATGAAGTTATGAATATTCAAAGTTTTGAGTCTGTGACCTCACGTGCGAGCAGTTCTCCTATGTGTTATGTAGTGTAAATTCCATAACGTGTCATTTTTTCAAAACAAATTAATCATGTCATCTGTGCGGTCGATATATCATCAAACATATGTTCCTATACATGCCTCTAATTAAGTTGACCCATTCCTTTATCAAGAACCATGGAAAAAGACAAATTTATGGAATTTACATACAAAACACATGGTTGGGAGAGCTGCTTGCTCGTGATGTCACAGAATCAAAACTTTGCATATATTCATCACTTCGCTATTTTTTGGTCGATTTTCTTCAAAATTTCAGTTATATTTTTCTTTTATTTTTCTGCATTTTTTAAAACCAATAAAATTCCAGGGTGAACTTCCTCTTTAATAGCACTAAAATATTTTAGACATGTAATTTCTTCAGCGATAACAACTTACAAGTATGTTGAACATCTAACCAAACGGGCTTCTTTTCTTTATAAATATGTTTGGCACTTCCAGTATAAGGAAGGTGGCTTGTTTGGAATGTTTACAATGTTCATTACACAATGATCTTTGCTCGCGTCTCGTGCATTTTTGTGTCAGTCTTAGCCACGCCTACTTTTGGAGGCAAGGGGCACGTGCTTTATTCATTGTGCATTATAGTGAGAAGGTGAAAGTGTGGGCGATGCTTTGATTGGTTGGTTTGATTTTCGAGAGGTGGGCGTGCGCACTCAAACTCTTCTGCCGACACTGAAATTGGGATATTATGGGGGCTTCATGGGAGTTGGGGCCATTATGAGTTTGAGTTACTTTTTTGTTGTGTCAGCATGGAGTTTTTTGTCTGAAGAGTTTCATGGGCTCGCCCAGCCTCTGGAACGACTTGATTTTATTTCATTCATATTTTATTCCACACACCGCCTCGTGCACAGTATGGATTTGTGACATTATTTTTAAATAAACTTCTACCCAGACTCAATTCAATTTGTTTGGCCCCCATTTTGTTCACGTGTCTTAGTTCAACTATTTTCTCGGGCTTGGTACCACCACACTAATGGGATGGGGGGTTGGGTGTCCGGACACTTAACAAAAATGAAGCCTGGTTTTTGTCTCAGAATTAAGCCAAAAATAAATGTTGAATACATCTTATCATCATCAATATTTGGTCTTAACAATATTTTCTAACATTTAGTGCCAGAAAACTACAAAGACATTGCTTGAAAACCCTTTCAAATTGCTGGTTAAAATTGAGTGTCTGGACACCCAACCTGTCCGAACACCCAATAACTGGGTATACTTAATAGACCTACGTTAGTTTTCAATGAATTTGATTTCACTATCATGAAAAATAAAGAAATAAGTAAATAAAACACACTCCCAATTATTAATATAGAGCAAGTTGAGAGTTTGAGGGTTAGACTCTAGATTTTAGTTTGTCAAGAAGGTGTCCCTGACCCTGGCTCAGTGGCTGTAAAAGTAATATTTAAAAGTTGTATCAATGTAGAATTGCATGGGGAAATAGGATACAAAGAGCAAGTTCTGTGTGGAGATTTTTACCTCGGGAACAAAGCTCTTTGAATGGATTCTTTCCGAAATCGCTGTGGTGATAAAGATATTGTTATTTTTGTATGCCGAATCGGTTGATGCGACCAGTTACCGCGGCTAAGGAATAGCCCTTTTCCCAGCAAAACTCCTCGGGAACTTGTCATGAAATGAGTTAAAAATAATTTCTTACCCTATCCTGGAAGAGAAAAATTAAATTAAAAACAGCAAGAATTAACAAAGTAAAATCCCAACACCCTGTTATTGAAAAATGGCTTTAAAAAAAATATATTTTAGCTTTGGAAATTTAAGTTCTATCTACTTTCTGAAAGTCTTCACACTAGAATGTAGTTTGGGTGAGTGCTGCTTTATAATTTAGTGCAAGAACTGAACACCAGTCGTTCATAAAGTCATTTATTTACACATTTCACTAACTCAGTGTCAGAGTTATAAAGAATAAAAATGTTAATTTTTCAGATTGTAACTAGCCTAATTACAGGGCATTGGATGCAATGCACATCAGAAGGTCTAGATACTACTAGCCTAGTTTTATGCAGCCCTGGTGCCTGTTGGGCACCCAAATTTGAAACATTGACCCCCCCCCCCCCCCCCCCCCCTCCCTCCCCATTAAAAAGAAAACTTAACAAGGACTTGAGAAGGATTCAGAACCCTTTGTAAATAGTGTGGAGCCCTGCCAAATGTCTTTAAAAAACGTTTTCTACTTTTGTTTCTCTCACCAGACTGCCAGTATCAATATGCTTTTGATGAAGCACACTTTTTGAAGTTATGTGGACCTGAACCTCTTAGACTTTAAAAATATGGCAGTGCAAGGGAACTTTAGACGGAATCATCTCGTCCATCCTCTTAGCGCATTCATATATAAAGCAATGTCCTGTTCCTCTGTTGTAATATGCCTGTTTCTCTTTGGTCCTTGCATCTGCCTGGAAACGTCAACCCCAAGACCTGAAAACTCTACATGCCTAACTACAAGTACTACCACAATGTGTCAACAATTGGGACAATTTGTTTCGCGACCTGGTCCCGTCAAAACACCGACAAAGCCTACTTTAGATTAGAATTTAAACTTCATTAAGGTCCGCCACAGAATCCCTCATAGCGTCCTACATATGACCAATTTTCCAGTAGCCAAGGACATCGCTTGGAGCCAATGGTGTTTCAAACATCAACCCGCCTTTTCCTAGTCATATGGGGAGCAACGCTAGACGAGATTCTTTCCAGCTTGAATAGGTGAATAATACACCTTCTGAAAACGGATCAGTAGAGGTCTATAATGCTACCCTTGAATAGCCGGAGGATAGTCAATGAAAAACACATAACCATCTCTCTCAGCTCGATATCTTCATAGTTGTATGGCTAATCTTGATGGAAGACATCACACGATAAGCAACAGGAACTAGTAGCGGAGGATGGGTAGCAGAAGCCAACTGGGGCAGGGACCTTTGATTAGGATCATCCCCTGGAACTTTGGTAAAGGTCGTAGGGAAGCTCAGGATGACCTACAGATGAAGAGTACAGAGGTGCATTCCACATTCCAGGTTAAATGTGTGTGTAGATAGTGTTTTCCAAACGAGTTACATTTATAGATTCAAGGTACTTGCCTGGAGATGGATAATTTTTGCTCTTCGATTACTAGTGTCATGTAAACAAAGATTAATGATTGATACAAAAGAATACGATTGATAAAATGAATTTTTTTTTTTTTTTTTTTCTGTTTGTTTTTTCTCGTAGCCTCATCAGGATACAGAGGTGCTCAAAGTAGATGATCTTAATCCTAACCCTAGCCAACTATCCTATCTTAATCCTATCCAAGAAAAATCAATCGTATATTTTTATCAATCATAAGTCTTTGTGTTACAGGGCATTGGTCAGACTCTAATTGTCACTCTCCTTCTAAGTTAGTGAATGCAATTTTACATTCTTTGGTTGATGTTTATCACTCCAAACTTGGAAGTATTTAAAACACCTAGTTAGAAGAAGATCTACAAGTATCGGTCTGAGTTTCTGTACTGAAATGAAATATTTAATACAGAATTGCTATCTTTGTTGTTTATTGTTTATCTTTTCTTTTCTTCTGAATAATAATAAATAGTGTTAGATGATTTACTGATTTTTTTTCCTCCCACATTACTCAGAACCTGAAGGTAGAGTGTACTTGGAACTGTCAAACACTCATCACTTTGATGCTTTCATCTCGTTTCACTCTGGAATAAAACAAATCTACATTCCCTTTGCTGGTAAGTTGCTCTAATGGAGTTTAAGAAAATGTATTACAAAAATGATCTCAAATACTGTTAAAGTCATTCAGATTTCTATGATTACACTTATTGTAATAACTTTATCATTTAAGGGGAAATGCTGTGGCTCATTCTTTTTTTCTTATTTTTTATTTTTATTTTTTTTTGTATATGAGGAAAACCAATTGCAGGGAAGCCAATAATCAATATTATAAAACTGTAAAACTTAGGTGGATGTTATGATTCATTTTTCAAAGACACTACATTTTTTAGTAACTAGGCATTTCTTGGTTGCATCTGACAGTTATATTTGCTTCAAGTGTAGCTAGAACATAGAAGTCCTGCCAAGACATTTATTGATTAATTAAATATTTTTTAAGTTAATACTTTTTTAAGGGGTCTGTTATATCATCACATTTTTTATCAGATTCTTCACTAGTTAATTTTGTGGAGGGGTTAGGTAATTCTTATATTATCAGATCCTCTCCAATACCATTGTTGTTATAGATTCAGCCTCTAGGAAGTCTAAGAGAGTTCCAGTGAACAGTATCATCCAGCTTGCTTTGGCTGAAGCAATGTCCAAAGCAGGAGGTTCTTTATTCAAGTATGGAATAGGTTACAACCTTTGTGAATACCCTGCTGATGGCACCATATATGATTACATGGCTGGTGTCAAAAAGGTAAGTTTACAGTGCATACCCAATGTTTTGGTAGACCCTAGAGTGACATGTATGTTTCATTTCCCCTACAGTGCCCGTCCGGCGTATTGTACAGTGTGGTTTATATAAAAATAGAACAAAAAACGACTGGTTTTGAAATGCGTTACGGGCGTTCTTTGCAAATGTGATTGTGGCATTACTGCACCAATATTAGCTCTTATCGTTATGTAGTACTTTAATATTTTGTACCTGGAAATGTTACTGACACTGGCAGTCTACAATACTGTACATGCTTTTCCCCATCTTGATACCATGTTATTGGTTTTTCCGAAATAAAGAGTTAAATACATACTGTATGATTTACTAGGAGCTTTCAGTGGAGCTTTCACTGTACATATATATGAAGCATTTGCTATTTTATTTTATTTTATGGGCCCATGTATGGAACATTGGAAGTGGAGTCATACCATGTTTCTTGGGTTTGGGAAATAACTTGAATTCGTTTTCACACAGTAAATCCCACTGTGATTGAATGAATATTTCTCTACCTAATAATTAAAAATTGTGCTAATTTCACAAGATCATATGTCAACTACTGTATTACTTCTCATAAGTCTAACTTTAAAACAAAAATATATACATTGTATGTGTAGAATTTGGGTTTTGATAAACTCCTAAAGACTCAAACTGTATCATGACAACTACCCCTTAGACAATAGACCAGTTTACTAAGTTATTATAATTTATCCATGTTTCTTTCCTGGTTTTTCAGGTTGTCAAGAACAACCTTTGTGTTGAAAAATGCATAAAATTTGAATATGTTAGTAAACTTGTCTACTACCCCCATGACAACGACCTACAGAAACAGTGTTAGGGTTAGGTGTAGGGTTAGGGGGTAGATTTTTGACAGGGGGTAGTTATCCTTGGTGTTATTGTCCAGGGGATAGTTGTCCTAGGAACGATTCTAAACGCGGCACAGTTTTCTCTTTACTTAAATCATGATTAATTATTTTTACTTCTTTTCTCCAGATACCATTTTCCTTGAATGTGGAGATGTGGGGTGATGGTGATGTAGATGATAAACAGTGCTTTGATCTCTTTAATCCTCCCAATGAAATATTAACAGTAAGTATATAGATACAGGTATATTCCAGATCTGGGCCTCTTCTTTCTAACTTTATGAATTAAAATTGAGTTAATTAGCAGCTGAACTGGGTTGATGGAGAGTCGCAATCCATTTACTTACAATTTGAGAAGACAATGTATGATATGCTATTTAGAGGAGTCAATTGAAATATTAAACAAAATATGCTTGGTCATTTCTTTATTTTGCTTTTTTTTTCATAAAGTCTGGTAGTTTGTAAACACAAGCTTTTTCCAATTTTTTTAATTCAATTCAATTTGCTTATGTTAAATATGACGCTGAAATCAAAGTTTTTAATCACAGTGTATGTGTATTAATAGAAGCAAACTCAATTATCTATATAACCAAAATAGCGATGGTCTATTTTTTGTCTTTCAATAGAAATAGATGTTTGACATCTGAGATGCAAGAAATCAATTTGTTTGGCCTACTTGATACTCTGTATTTGAGTTTGCTGGCATGCCCAGCAGTACACAATTACCTGGATAACTGAATTGGCAAATGTTTTAAATGAAATAATATATGCAAAAACAATCCTAATGAAATAATAGAATTCATATTTTGATAGGATTACAAAAAGCCTATCATTTGTGTCTCAATTACCATTGCCTGTTTATCTCTTCAATACAGGCAGCATTAGATGAAAGTATGCCTCTTTATGATGCGCTCTTCAAGCATGTATTACATTGGAAACAAAAACAGATCCATGAGCAGTACCATCATTTAGGGGTAAGTAAATAATGAAAGTTTTGGATGTTTATTTGTCATTTTACCACTGTGTATTTTCTAACAATTTGTGCAGTTTTGACTTCTTCATTTTCAGTTTAGTTGATTAAATACACAATGCACCTTTTTACAGCGTTAAATTCAACAATATCGATGTTTATCTGAATATTTATTTTGTACATGTGGAATAGACATGTCTTAGAATATTTTTTGAGGAATTTTTTTAAATGAGGACCCTTTCTAACAATGTGATATAAATGCTTTTTTATTAAATCTTCCTTACAGCAAGCTGACCTGTACATTCCAAAGAGCTATGTCATTCCCTTTTTATTATGCCTGTGTGTCTTCCTGGTGATATTCTGCCGTCAAGTACCCTGTGCCTTCAACCATCGCTTTTATTCCCGCAAGAGGGTCGTTAGCCTGCGTTCCCTCAGCTCCACGTTCACTGTCAGTGGCATCAAGATCACATGACACAAATCCCTACAGGTACTTTCTGTTTTGTGTTAATGCATATGCAATGCAGATGAATCAGGTGATACGTCACGGTCATGTGATGAATCAGTTGATAGGTCACATGATGAATAAGGTTATTGGTCATGTGATGTGTAATAGATCAGCAGGTTGTTATTAGATCGTGAGTTGATTTTCTTCTCTTCTCTGTTGTTTTATTTAAAGAACAAAATAATTGTGATGCAGTTCATGACTAAAATGTGCAATTCACCTTCAATTTCAATCAAGTTTTGTCACAATTGTAGATCCCAGCTGCTATTTGCTGGTCTGAAGAAAAAAAGCAACAAAAAAAAAGTATATGAGAAATGTGTCATGGGTTACATTCCCATCTTCACACACCGCCCTGCGCTAAAGTGTGTTGCATTGTGCTTCAACCGCATGAAAATGTGATTATGACATCATTATTGCAGGATACATGTTTATTAATGGATTGATATGCAAATAAAGAATTCTTAATTACTAGAGATAAGAAAAACACATGCTTCATTTACTAAGCTAGTTGAGCCGTAGTCCTGAAGCATTTGCAGTACCAAATGGAGCTAGTTTATGCAAGTTATACATCACATCACAGCAATATGATAACTGAGTGCCTGATAATTCAAGCTGTAGGATGGATGTAAATGTGAGATTATCAAACCAAGGCTCTTTAGTCAGGCAGCTGACATAATTTTGAGTAGATGAACGAGGTACCAGCAGCTGAGTATTGGAAAACATGAGAAAGAACCCCACATTTACCAAACTAAACATCTGGCAGTGCATCTGTGCTGCATAAGGTCCCTAAAGCCGGGGGCGTCCAAAATGAGTGCCCATTTTACAAAAAATTCTATTTTGAATAAAAATAGCAGAATTCATTTTCTAAACACACTAACTTTGATGTCAAAATAAAGAGTATTAAATTGTCTTAATGCTTGTGCTATTTTGAAATCAGACTGAAATCGAAAACAGTGAGAGTTTTGATGAAGAAATGTTTTTTTCTCATTTTTTTACGAAAATACTTTTTTTCCTTTTTTCAATAATTTTTAATAAATAGTTGTATGAAACATTGATGTTTGTAACTTTTCTAAAACCTACCTACGTGCATGTGAATGATGCTGTAAAAAGAAGGGAGTTATATCTTTCCGATAAAGAGTTATGATTAGATAAAGTCAGGAACACATTATAGACAAAAATCAACAATTTGCCCCGTATTGAAGAAGAATCCCATACCCGTACATGTATTAGGAAAGGCCGATAATATGCAATATCTTTTAGCAGACAAAACAAGTATCGAAAACTTGTACGTAATGTTCCGCATTTTTGGCACTTTTGTTTGCCTACTCACAGCCATCACATACAATTAGCTTTTCATAATATACGTGCAGGTATGGTGTTATTCTCAGTCACGGGGCATATTGTTGAATTTTGTCTATATTGCGTTCCTGACTTTATCTAATCATAATTCTTTATCGGAATAAGATATAGCTCCCTTCTTTTTACAGCATCATTCACATGCACGTAGGTAGTTTTTAGAAGTTACAAACATCAATGTTTTATGCAACTATTTATTAAAAATTATTGAAAAAAGGGGGAAAAAATATTTTCATAAAAAAGTGAGAAAAAAACATTTCTTCATCAAAACTCTCACTGTTTTTGATTTCAGTCTGATTTCAAAATAGCACAAGCTTTAAGACAATTTAATACTCTTTATTTTGACATCAAATTTAGTGTGTTTAGAAAATGACTTCTGCTATTTTTATTCAAAATAAAAAAAATTTGTAAAATGGGCACTCATTTTGGACGCCCCCGGCTGTAGAGACCTTATGCAGCATAGATGCAATGCCAGATGTTTAGTTTGGTAAATGTGGAGTTCTTTCTCATGTTTTCCAATACTCAGCTGCTGGTACCTCGTTCATCGAATCCAAATCCTGTTATCTGCCTGACTACTTCTCTTGTAATCATCTTTGTTTGATATAGAAGATAATATCAAAGAACAAACAGTATATAACAGTATTAACAGTACCAAATATCATTTTTAATGAATTTACAGTTGTATGATTCTTATCTTGTTTTGTTTCAAGAAGAAGAAGATCACTTTTACTACTCTTCAGTTTGGTATGATACTAAGGAAATTTGATTACTGCCATTCAGATTTCTTTAGTTTTGCCAGGGTGTCAAGAATTTGTGAGGGTATGCTAATGAAATGTCAACTGTATTTGTACAATAGATGTATTGTAATGTAATATGTTACAAACATCTACATACTTCATGACGTTTATTGTGTGATAAAAATGAATTCTCTGCCTACAAAATACATGTATATTTTATTCAAGTAATTGTGTACATCATAAGCTGAATAAAGTTCATTGGATACCAAAGTTTTGGGATCTGTTCATCATCATCATTATGAAAGCAGTGGAGAATATATCTCAGACATACGGGCCAGTATGCTGCACCCTGCATTAAACAAGACAAAAGATCTAGATCGTTTCTCCAGTGGGATTGCATGCAGTATCTGTGTAAGTTTAGACCAGAGTTGCAGTTTAGACCTTCCTTCTTGTTGAAATTATGGTTAAGAATACGGACCATTGTGTTTTAGAAATTTAATTGAAGCAACTCTAGTCTTTGTTCCATGCAAAATTAGGGAGAATAGTATGTAAGGGCTGTTATATGGGATATTATATAAATAGTGGATACTCTAGAATACAATGGACTGGATTATATGTTCGAAGCGTACTAAATTATCCCAAGTGCATTTATTTCCCCAAGGCCACAGGCTGCAATGAAATAGATTTGACAAGGGATTATTTAGTATTTGGAGTTCAGATAGTCCAGTAATGTTGTCAAGCATTCACTATTATGCACCCCTAAATCTAGGGCCTAGCCTAATTTGGCTTCATCTTTGCCAGATTTTGTGCTAATCAAGCTATTATGGCGCACATTGTTGCTCCACATATCCATTGTCATCAGCTTTTGTGCGCACCATTTTATTGTTAGTACGTTATTGCTCCCCATTCATTTACATGTAACACAGGCTTTCCCCCACAAAAAGTGATTGTTATAGTGTGCATATTGAAGGTAGGTCATGTGTTACTGATTTAGCCAATCACAGTGCATATTTTTACTATATATATGGTATTTGGCTATCAGGAGAAATATTTATATGAAAGTTTTATATTGAAGACATAACTTATGTAGATTCAATAATATGGAATGATATTCAGAGATTTAAGAAGAAGTACATAATTTGTATGATAAATTTTATGTTTTTTTTTTTGTTTTTGTTTTTTCATCTCCAAAAGTAATCTTTGTAAACTTCTGCATCAAAGCAATTGCACCAATATAAATTGATAGTTAATCAGAATTATATTAGCACACATAAAATTTTGTGATTACATTTAAAATCATTGTGTGAATTGATATTTGTACATTTAGTTTTACTCTTAATATGATTTATAAACTTTGGTGTTAAAAGGTTAAAAAATCTTTAACTTTTCTGATGCTCTGTCTCATGTTATCAGAAATTAATTAACCTACATAAAAATATTTTTGTACATGTAGTAAATATGTGTTTGTGTCACAGAGAAAAGGTTTTATCAAAATTATTTGATAAATATTGTTGAAAAGTGGAAATGCATACAATATGTATACTTTCAGACAAAGCAAAAACTAATAGGCACTGTAGAATTATGATTTAATCAAATTAAATATTAAAGAAACTGGAAAAACTCTCAGGTTTAAGTGTCATAACCTGATAGCTGACTTATATACAGTGCATCCCAAAAAGAACTATACACTTTTGACATGGCTACCAAATGAAAAATATGTGATTCTTGGGGAAAAGGTTTATATGTATATACATTTGTAAAGCTCATATCCTCAACTATCATTATGACACAAAAAATTCCGAAAAATAACGCATTCTTCAGTGAGCAATGCTCACTTTTGTGAAGGACACAAAAATTAGCTTGCGCAGGAATTCGCTATTCATTTATCACCTGGGTATGGCACGCCAGGAGGGATTCAAAGCAATAATGGAATAAATAAGCTGTCAGAGTAAAAGATATATGGAAAGTCAGAAATAAACAATCAATATTATGCACAAATGTAGTTTTTCACCGAAGTTTTTTTCATATCATTTGACTTCAGTTTATTTTTGTCTTTGTTAGCCGATTTATTCCATTATTGCTGTAAATCCCTCTTGGCATGCCATACCCTGGTGATAAATGAATACCGAATTCCTGCGCAGGGTATTTTTTGTGTCCTTCACAAAAGTGGGTACTGCTCACTGAAGAATGCGTTATTTTCAGAATTTTTTTGTGTCATAATGATAGTTTAGGGTGTAAGCCTTATATATATCTAAACTTTTCCCACAAGAATCATATATTTTTTATTTGGTAGCCTTTTAAAAAGTGTATAGTTCTTTTTGGGATGCACTGTAGAGTGTCATTCGTGTATAGCCTATTAAGTCAACATAAGTCATTTAATTTGTTTTAACTTTTTATCAGTTTGTATCCCTTTGTTTTGTTTCTTTTTGGGGGGAGTTTTTTTTTTCTTCATTACTTTAGATTTTTTTTAAATTGTCTCATTTTCCCTTTTACTTTGTTTTGAAAGTACAAAATATTTCCTTCAATGTTATAATCTAATTTTAGGCATATATCATAATTAATATTTTGAACATGCATTTCAGGGAAGAAATGTCAATTAAAATTTTAATTAATATGGTATTTCATTTTGTATGTATACATGTACCTTAAACTATTTGAACGGATGTATCTCTCTACATTACAATCAACTGTGATGGTGAACTTAGTTGGTGCTGTAGTTTGAACCAAGGGACTTTGTGAAGAAAGCACCCATGTATTTTTCGAAATTGAGGCCTCCTGTATATTAGATTATTGTTCTATCACTTGAGCCTTTATATCTATGGAAGTATATTTATTTCTATACTTAAGAAATGAGCAATGATCATCAAAAGCATTATTTTATACCGCCTTGGTAGATGTTACATGCTTTTTTATTTGTAAAAAAAATACAAACTACATTGAAATTGTAATGCCACTTAAATGCATGTTAGATTTGTTTCCTTTGGATGTCCTGTTTCTTGTACAGCACCAGAGTTTTTCCAGGTTTAGTTCTTAAATGTTCAAAATACTTATTGTAATACAATCCCTTAGGGTGGTATCTCACTTTGCGGAGACGTCTCCGCGACGGATAAAAAGTATTAGAGACGTCTCTGAGACTGTCTCCGCGACATTTTTCCAAAACTGTGACAAAGCAATTTCAGAGAACCGTCTCAAAGTTGTTTCCGCGACGAAAAGTCTCAGCGACAAATTTTTAAAACTTATTGCGGAGACGTCTCTGGAACGTTTCCGAGTCGTCTCCGCGACGTTTCATGAGTCGCGGAAACTAATTTGAGACGGTTCTTTGAAATTGCTTTGTCACAGTTTTTGAAAATTGTCGCTGAGATTGTCTCTAATACTTTTTATCCGTCGCGGAGACGATATTTTCTATAGACGTCTCCACGAAGTGAGATACGACCCTTAGTTTATGTCCTATTCAATGATTTTCATTGATTTGATGAGTTTTTTTTTATAACAGCTTCATATGCTTATACATGTAATTCATATCCCCCACCAAAATGACTTGTGTTTATTTACGTTTGTATGTATGAAATGTGCAATTGACATTGTATACTACATGTATTTACAGTCCTTTGAAGCAAATTGTTAATTGATGAATATATATATATATATATTTTAAACAGCAAAATTATGACGTTTCACACGTTCATTTGTCCAATTGTCTGATTATTTCCATCACAAACTGCTTGTTTATTCTGTTTTTCATTTTAACTGTCTGGCAGTCTCTCCTTCTCTTTCTCTCCCTCTTTTCTTTCTCTTTCTCTCCCTCTTTTCTTTCTTTCTCTCTCTCTCTCTCTCTCTCTCTCTTTAACTTTTTTTTAAACAGCCCATATCCTCTTTGTTTGTAAACCTGAAAGAAAACACAATTAATAATTCAAATAACTATGTATTCATATTGACAGTTTTATGACCAATATAAATAAAACTCAGAAAAATTCAAGTGTTCTTGTACGTACGATAAGAATAAAGAACACTTATTTTGCCTAAAGTCTACATGAAAAAAAATAATTACCTGCATTTTTATTAATGTATAAAATGTAATTATGTAATTTTTTTTATTCGTTTCAAACATGATAAAAAGTGTACATATAGGCCTACAGTACAATCCTGGTACAATAAAAAAAAAAAATTAAATCCAGTTTACATACATTAGTCATTGCTATGTCAGGCAAACAAGTCTCCTTGCCCGATATAGCAACAGCTGATATATGCAAACAGATTTCCAAATATTGTAATTCATTCTTTGATAACAATTTTTAATACTAGGCTATACCTCGCTAGTAATACTCTGTTACTGTGAAATTTATTTAAAGGGCTGAGAATATATTATTATAAATCCGGCCTATAGTATTACCTCGCTATAACGAAATCTCAATAGTATCTACTGAACAGTGAACACATATTTTTCTCAAATTGTGATCAGGAGAATGGCCTCGCTATTATAAAATCTCAAATCTATTGTCGTTATTGATTGTATATGTATCTCTAACTTATACATGTAGCAGGCCTTCAAGTGCTCCTACTTTTCCTACTTTTTCACTACTTTTTTGTCAACCTCCTACTTATCCTACTTTTTCTTTGAAATCTCCTGCTTTTCCTACTTTTTAACTACTTTTTTGAAAATGAAGAAAAAAATAATTGTAGACTTGTCACTTGTTTTATTAGGCACAGAGAACTACCATTTGTCTATGAATGGAATCACCTAATGTTGGAGCTGTTTCTGATGTTGGGATCTGAGCTCCGATTGTAGATTGAAAATTTTTCAATTATGACATAAATATTTTTTATGCACCTTGCATTGTTTAGAGTGCCAACTCAGCTTTGGCATTGTATCCTTTGACTATGTTGACCGATGTGTTGGCTCAGTGGATAGAGCGTCCTCCTCATAATCGGGAGGTCATCTGGGTTCGATCCCCGGCCGCGTCATACCAAAAGATGTTAAAAAAGTTGCTGCTTTCCTGTTTGGCGTTCAACAAAAAAGGGATAGAGCAACGTCCTTCTGGCACTTCTGGGCTCACGACAAAAGGGGCAAAACAAATATCCGGTCATCTTTGATTCGGACAATAAAAATTGGAGCATTTGGAGCATACGTTCATCTTTATTCCAGATCCATACGCATGCAGTAATCTACAAATGTGGAGCATGATTATTTTCCTTTTTACTTTTCAAATTGCATACGCCATACTACAGTGTGTCCAACAGAAAATGCTAATGGCACTTTAAATGAGTATGATTTGAAAATTACCAATTCATTGTAGTCACTATATAATTGTATAATCGTAAACTAGTATTTGTTTGATAGAACTGGCTTTAATTTTATGCTATATGGTCCATTGAACACATTGATATATGAGCCTTCTTTCAGCACTCATCAGAAAACCTCTCAGTCCAAGTTTCGTTATTACATTGAATAAAGAACGTGTATTCATTCACTAGCTCTTATTTTATTTATTTCTTCTTTATTTTTTAGAATTTGGGCCCACAACTTGCAGGCACATACTTAATTTTTTTTTTTTTTTAAGATGAAGGTTTAAGAAAATTGGCATGATATCTTTCATCAAACATAAAAATTATACTAAACATGTTATGAGCTGAACCTGACTACACATACTACTTAATACAAAGCTTGGATGGAGAGGTTTCCTGATGTGTCATGAACAAATGCTCAATCTTTGTGATTATTGGACCATGGGGGTGATTCACTAACATTTAAAATCAATCCCAACTACGGGCATATGGAACTATAACACAGCTATTGATCCTAAAATTGATTTTATCCCAGTTGGGATTGATTTTAGCCGTTAGTGAATCACCCCCCCCCCCGCCCCCCATATCACATAAAATTGCATCCAGTTGATATTTATATATTACATTGTAATTTTAATATTATACACATCTAGAGTGCCATTAAAATTTTTGTGGGACACGCTGTACTTACATGTATTGATGGATTTCCAATGCAAAAAGCGTAGTAAACCAGTGAATTAGGACTTTATCACTTGATGTTTCTCTTTTTTACACCATAAATAAACACGCAATGCCTCTTTCCAAAAACAATTTCCAAGAAAATGATGTTAGGTTACAAGCTTGAACTCAAGTGGCAGAGACTGCATACATGTACAACAGTAGCGGACACAGCCTGATTTCATACAATGAACTTATCGGGCCCATGCGTAAACATAATAGAGCCGCTTTTGTCCCCAGACAATTGGGCCCGAGAAATGTATTCAATTCGATTTTCTTGGATCCGCGCCTGTACAATGCACACGGTATCCAGAGTTGATAATTCAGGTTTCTTCCAAGTCAGTGGCATGTGAACTGAAAGAAGCATGGTGATTTTGCAATGTAACATTTATTGGAAATTAAAAGATAAACACTTTGTACTCCCTAGTGAACAGAAGACATCCTCAGTCATGTACATACATGTAATTATAGAACATGTGGCTTGATGCCAAGCACCCCTGAGAAAATATCTAAACACAAAACTCTCTGTTCATTGAAGGTTTAATACACAAAGTAATCTCAGCTTTGCATTATGCAATGGCGCTCCAAAATATTCTATGCAATGTCTTTCTCAATGAATTAAACCATGGATTCTACGAGGTCCTATTATTATCCATGGTTAAACAAAGGTGCCATCTTTAGTTTCTGATGGCCTTAGACCCAACTACTGGAAGCAGATGAAATTGGTAATGCAAAGAACCAGACTCAGTGTGATATGTTTATCCAATAATGTTTACCAGAGATGATTCAAATATATGTAAGATACCTCAAAGCTTTGATGTTTGGGCATGCACAAGAACAGAAAGTTGGGACAGGCAATACCTGATGCATTGTAGAAGAAAGGTTACCAGTTACCACTAAAGCAGCTTGTCAATCTTGGCTCAGATGTGAACAAAACATTCTGAAATTATGTAAACTGAAATCTCACTGAAATGGAATTGACTGGCATTGTGCTATTCATTCTTTGTAATGTGGCCTATAATGCCTTGCAAAAAAAACCTGCGTTAGCTTGGAGATAGATGGTGATGAGCAGACTGTGGTTCTGGATCTCTTCTATAATATCTTAAGACATCCGCATGCAGGAAGGAAGACTGCTGAAACCCAGTAGAATCTTGGTCTCCATGAAATAAATTTCCTTCAACACATACAAAGTTGCTGGCTATGAAAAGAGTGAATAGCATGCTTTAAGCAGAAAATCGGTAATTTGTTCAAGATCTCTACATTGCTACGGAAAACAGGAATGGCAAGTTTCATTAAAGAAATGTGAGATACAGAAAAATCACTAGGAAATTGAAAGATCCCCTGATGAAAGTGCAGCACTGGTTTTAGCATTAACAATGTATTCAATGTCTTCTTGATATTAAACAGTTTTGGATAGAGGCAAGTCCTGTCTGTTTTTGCTGTAAAAAAAAGAAAAATTTTATTCGAGTATAAAGTCATATATTGGATCACTGTTTGTTAACAGCATCAGTTTGATATCCTTTTAGGCATTTGATATTCCTCAAGCTTAATCTCAGATTCAATCTAAACTAAAAGATAGGGACTTTAATCTAAAACATTTATCTAGTATGTATTCCACAATTGAGGGTGGGGGGGGGGGTATAGATGTACTGCCTTGACTTTGAGTATAATGGATCTGGATCTATTTTAAAAAAGGATACAGTGCCAAACATACTCTACGCAATGTACATATACACGTAGGGTATATTCATTTCCCTCAGGTGTTATCATTGAGAATGGAATTTAGTGAGAATTTTTAAATCTACATGTACATGTACCTTATTGAACTTATCCTGCCATCAGAAACAGCTTCAATATGATCCCAGGAATGTTATTAGGACATATAAGGGGATTTCCATTCATAAACAGGTGATGATCATAATGATGTTAACATGTAGTTCTAACTGAATACTCTTAACAGCAACCTTTAAAGATTACTCTAACTTTCCAAACAAATATTATACTTGACAGAAAATTCTATCACAAGTTTGTTTTTTGCGGCTTATTTATGTACATTCGGCCCTTTTCATACAGATGAAATCCTACTTTTCTCCTTCTTTTTAAGATTAAATCCTACTTTTATCTTACTTTTTTAAAGATTAAATCCTACTTTTATCCTACTTTTTGGAGAATTTTGCTCCTACTTTTCTCCTACTTTTTCATTCAAGCTGACTTGAAGGCCTGATGTAGTAGCTTTCCTCTTGTCCCTCTCTCTCTCTCTCTCTCTCTCTCTCGATCGGTCGATCGATCGACCTGTCATCCACCTCTCTCTCTCGTATTTATTATGACATACATTTCCTCTGCATTACAGGTTTCAATAATCCTTAATTTATCATAAATATTTATTTTTATGATCAGAGAAGTTGCTCGTATTTGAGCTTTACTGATAACGTAGT
The DNA here is from genome assembly GCA_940671915.1 of Paracentrotus lividus. Lineage (NCBI taxonomy): Eukaryota > Metazoa > Echinodermata > Echinoidea > Camarodonta > Echinidae > Paracentrotus > Paracentrotus lividus. Next base: position 22,279,600 of record CALNVZ010000174.1, read on the forward strand.
AGAACATATAGGGCAAGTCCGAGCTATTTGTTCCCGAGGTGGTGATTTTTCAACTTTTCGACCATTTTTGTGTCGAGTGTGTCAGTAAAGTTTTAAAAGTACATAATGTATCATATATCACCACAAAGTGTATGAAATAAACTTAATGCAAATGAGGTTAAAAATTCATTTCAAGATCATATGACGTCACAGGCTCATTAATATTAATGAAAATGATGATCAAATGCATTAAAAATGCTATTTTCAACCATTATTTATAAAGGTTTGTTATAGGAATACAACCAAAAAGTACATATTTTCTGTTTCAATATCATCTTTTCTTCCTTCGGTGACAATATCACAAACCTAGCTCATAACTTTCCATATTGTTATTCTTAAAGTATTCATGTCTCAGTAGTAGTCTCACAAAAGTTACTGAACTGATGTAATATCATATGGTTTTATTACTCGTCCTCCCACCTCAAGTAATGAAACAAAATATTGTTTTTTACAGTAATGTCTTGTATTATAGTTCTTTTTATCAGTGGGATTTTTTTTTACACAACATGTTGCTACGCCTTGCGGGCTACACCAAACATTTAATGGAAAATATTTCATGGAATAATTGTCCCATGTGTTACATGTCATATTTTATAAAACTTGACCTTGCCAGAAAACGTGAGGCTGTATTGACATTAAAATATGCATTTACAAAGTTCATTACATGGTTAAGAGGATGTCACTATGCAAGTTTTTATCTGCTTTTTATATTTCTTGTATCATGTGAACAAATTCAAAATTTAAAAACACCGGTCCCATGTGTCACGAACGAATAAATTATCATAAATTAAATATGAACTGGGTTATTTTAATTATTGTTTATGAATTTGTTAAAGGTTCTTAGTATCTTCAAAAATATACATAAGGATTGGGATTTCAATTTAAGATTTATCAAAAAGGCCTATTTTTGTCTCTGAATGTCCCGTTTGTTACATCACAAAATGATAGCGGGGACTTGACCTGTAGATAAACTCAACATTTTACGAAGGACAATTTTTTTTTAAATATAGTAATGTAAATCACCTATAGTTCTGTCCATAGATATAAAAAAAAAAAAAAAAAAAAAACTTGTGCCATCTCTTGCATAAAAATTATTTTAATGATCTTCGATCAAAAGGTAAATGATGTTAAATTTGTTGCATATTTATCAGTTATTTAATTAATGTGAGAGCCTTGAAACAGGCTCGAGAACACAGTTTGCCAGCATCGTTTACAATAGAGTGTTTTGTTTGATTAAAAATTTACATCATGCTGTTTCTTCTCATTAAACATAGTTTAATTGGTACCTGTTTATACAACGATACCGAACAACGGGATTTTCTATATTGAGTTGGCAATTATTTGATTCTGGGATGCACAAACCATAAGGTATGGATCCGGGGGGGGGGGGGCAAATGAGACGAACGTTTCAGGTTATTTAAATGGCCACACAGTAAGTTTTTTTCTTGAATATTGTCATATATGTTTCTGTTTAATCTAACAATAACAAATATTTTTTAAAGTTGCGATTTACACAACGAATCGGAACATGTAATGAACTTATACTAGCATATGCTACTATAGGATTAGGTTCGAAGAAGAAAACAATAGTTAAAAAATAAATAAATAAATAAACAACATGTGGTGATGCCTTATCAAGTTTACATAGCATTTATGTTCATGTATATATCTGAAAATTTATGTTGCAAATTTACATATTGGTATGTCAACAAACTAAGGCAAGAGCGACTATTCACCAAGGAGAACTCGATTTGACATAATTATTGTTTGCATTCATACATACTAGAATGTTCATACTGCAAAAAATATACATTCTACCTTCTGTGTGCAATTTATATATTTTTTTAAAGATTTTTAAATCGTTATCATGGACCTTTAGGACGAACAGAGCTATTGTATCAATGACGTTGAATAGAATGTTCCCTCCGTAACATTTAAGTATCTGTATTATGTCATATTACATTTACATCTACTTTACATTTACATGTACTGATTTTTGTACGGAATATAAAACCAGAGGCGGCGGAACCAAGGGGGCAGGGGGGCACTGTGACCCCCCACTTTCTCATCTACCCTAAAAGTGCCCCTCTTCCTGAATAAGAAGTACCCCTTTTTTTAGCTAATAAAATGCCATTTTTTATAGTAAAAAGGGGCACTTTTATTACTAAAAAGGGGCACTTTTAATACAAAAAAGTGCCCCTTGTTACTTCATATGTCTCTTAAAACCAAAATTTTCGGCTCGCGCTTCGCGCTCGCGGATACTAAACAGGGTCTATAATGCACAATAAACTCCATTTTTAAGCTTATAATTTTCTACTCGCGCATCGCTCTCGCGGATTGATGGGTCTATAATGCACAATGAACTCCATTTCTAAGCTCATAATTTTCAACTCGCGCATCGCGCTCGCGGATACTAAATAGGGTCTATAATGCACATTAAACTCCATTTTAAGCTCATATTTTTCAACTCGCGCATCGCGCTCGCGGATACTAAATAGGGTCTACAATGCACAATAAACTCCATTTTTAAGCTCATAATTTTCAACTCGAGCTTCGCGATCACGGATATGTAATAGGATATAAATTAACTCATTTTTTCGGCTAGCGCTTCGCGCTCGCAGATACAAAATAGATTATACAATGCTCAATTAACTCAAATTTTCAGCTCGCGCTTCGCGCTCGCGGATGCTAAATATGGTCTATAATGAACAATTATCTCAAAATTTTCGGTTCGCGCTTCGCGCTCGCATACCTCTCATTATCGTTGATAAGATACAAAGCCATTAAAAATTTTCAAAGCACAAATTTAAAGGCAAATTTCCTGCGAACCCCTACTTATCTGAGTACTTTTCTTATAAAGCCTCTAGTCTCAAGTGCCCCCTCTTTAGAAAAAGTGCCCATTTTTCATCGTGACCCCCCACTTCCGCCTCTGTATAAAACCATACCAGATCATTAACAATCAAAGAAAATGTTTCTACTACAAATATTCAACAATATGTATCGGCTTGCAAGAGCTTTGTCAAAGAAACAATTAAAATAGAATACAAAAGTCATGTAATATGAATGAAGCAGCACAAGTATCATTTGAACATGTAAAACAAACGTACGCATCACAATAATTACATATATCATCTTCATTAATTTTCCATTGCACACAAAATATGAGTACATACACATGCATAGTTATATTAACAGCCTACAGACAGGCAGTTTTCAGGCTTTTGTCAAAACCAAGTCAAACCAACAAAAGATTTCTAATCATGTTCTAGCTCTATCACCCCTTCTGATAAAGAAGGGGAAAAAACTCTGACACCCTTTCTTTTAAAGAAGAAAAAAAAACACACATGGTGCCAAATATTTTAATTTTACACGATTAAAATGATTTGCTCTTGTCAGAATGTGTCAACCTTCCTTGTCCAATCCTTGGAGTATAAGGTAGATTGGTCTTCTTTTCATCAGAAATATTCATGAGCGCTCTCCGTCTGTTCTGTACCTCGATACACTCACTAGGGGTCATAAGACGAGTGCTTAGATTCTCCCCGGATTTCCTTCTCTCAAGAATCTTCTTCTGAGACGCAACAAGCACTTGAAGAGCCTTGGTGCCGATTTTGGGCGGGATATGAGGCCGTTTACTTCCTGAGCGAGCACTGCTGGAGATGGAACCTTCACCGATGACTACAGCTTCTCTTGACTGAGAAGGACGTCGAGCACCGGGGAAGGAACTGGACACAGGATTTGAACCAAAGTCGTCGTCGCTCATTCCGCTTGTCGGTCGTGGATAGAATGACGAATGCTGCTGACCAGCAGGCGGCCGTCGAATTGTGGGTGCAGACAGCGAGAAATGAGGGGTATTGGCGGGAAAAGCGTTGGATTCTCGCCTCGATGACGGGCGATCACCAGTCGGATGAAATTGAAAAGGAGATGAGGTTCCCATTCGTTGATTGCTCGTGGGAAATAAAGTATTATTACTTGGAGTCCTTGAGGAGCTTGCTCTTAGATTGGGATCTAACTTTGTCCCACTGTTTGCATCTATGTTGCTCGGTGGCAGAGGGCTCGATATCCGTTGAAGTTGATCCCGCATTGCATTCAGATTTAGAGCTGTAAGTTCGGGCAGTGTGGTTTTGCCGTGTCGATTCTGAAATGGCGAGGCGAGTATGTTATTCTTACCCCTTGATGTCAATCGTGGTTGCTTTTTGGTCTTCTCAGGATCCGGATTTTGGGGAGTAATATTCATCCGCAACGTGCTGTTTGGTCGCGTCAAATAAATCTGTCTCTTCTTGGTTTCGTTTCCCTGATTGGTTTTATCCATCTTCCGTGTCTGATGATCATCATCTGATTCGTCACTGTCATCATGATCATCATCCTCGCCATCGTCGTCCTCACTATCACCATCATCCCCGCGTTTTTTCTTAGTCTGGCCCTTTTTACTGGTTTCATCTCCTGGCGCTGGACGATGCCCTGATTTGATAGATGCCTCGTCGTCCTCTTTGCTCACCTGCTTGATGCAGTGAAGAAATTGTTTGAGTTCAGAGTACTCGCGATTATGAACCAACATGGTCTCGATGTAATCCTTTCTGAGTTTGGCTTGGTGACGTTGAAGCTTTTGCTGATCGTGTTTGAACTGGTTAGAGTTGATCAAGTCTACTTCGGCAAGAGAAAGACTCTCCCGTTTGGCTGTCAGTCTACTCGATCCTTGTCCACTCATCGTGATTTGTTAGAAGGTATAAACTGATGACTTAAACTTGATCGCAGAATTCATTTGAATAATAAGTCATAGGCCTATCTATTTCACTTTCGGTGAAGTACACCATCTTCTAGATTTCTTTACTCAAAGTATCCTTATTTCATTTCCGTAAATCCATTTGGTAACACTAGACAAAATTTATTTTAGCTGAATGTATAAAATAACGATCGATGAGCCATAGTGATTTCCATTAGTGTCTTTTCAGCGGTAGTCTTTTTGGTATATGTCCACGAAGATGGCATCAAATCCATGAGAAATGATTGATTTCACAAAAACATGCTTGGGTTTATTTCAAATGCATTAAAATTTCTTTCGCTCATCTGACGTACCCCTCTAGGTAAATTATCCTTTGGCTTCGAAAGTTTAAATCCAAGACATTATGACCAGCAAAGATTATTTATGATATAGTGTCCCAAAATATAAACACGTCCCGTTATCTCGTCACAACATTGTTGATGGTTTTGGCGTCCATTAGTAACAGTTATATGCAAAGTGGAGTCGGTTGCTCTGTGACCGTCTTAATAATCTATCCTGGTAATGGAAAGATGATGTTAACCAAAGCGGCTGTAGTTACGCAATGCCACTGTGTGCCTAATCAATAAACCATCTCGCGCCACCAGTCCATACCTGTTTCATTATTAAGCTACTAACAGTAATAATCCCCTCGTCCTCCGTCTCTGAGAACCTCCAGAAGCCCTAGCAGTGCTCTTTTACTATCCATCTTAAGAATCCTTACGAGTACCCAATGCCTAATGTTGACCAACGATTCTTTTCATGTTTGGATTTTGGATCTTATCCTCTCCTTGTATACTGTACCAAACAATATATTCAATGCATCCTTGTGGAGAGAAAAATTGATGTCTTTGTGAAGTGTGGGGAGATTGTTGAAAATATTCTGGAAGGTTAATTCCCAGTATCGAGGGATTTTTTTTTTTTTTTTTTTTTTTTTTTTTTTTTTTTTTTTTTTTTTTTTTTTTTTTTTTTTTTTTTTTTTTTTTTTTTTTTAAATCAAATTACACGTTAATTACATGAAAAGCGAATGTTTTAACTTTTGGCTGCATATATTTGTATATTCTTCCTAAACTTCTTTGTAACCCGCAACCTAAACAATTACTTTGATGTAGAATGTATATTATTTCTAATATCATGAAAACAAAAATGTGCACATTATCCTCAAAGAGTAATTTACCAAAGCACCTTCTCTCTCTCTCTTTCTTTCTTTCTCTCTCTCTTGTCTATATTTCTATCTTTTTGCCTTTTTTCCTTTCCGTGCTAGGTCTACTTCATTTATTTTTATTTTTTCATTTATTTTTGACACTCAAAATTTCACTTTCTGCAACAACACAAAATTTGAAAATCACAATTTTGCTTTCCTCTCTCTCTATTTTCTTGTGCTTATAAAATCATGATGGCTATAGGAACAAAAATAACCTTTAGCAAATAAAAGAAATAATTCTTTCGTTCACGCACTCTCGAATTAGTCAATTTGCTTAAAACTGGACATTCATAATTTGAAAGGTAACAGAACTTAGATAAATAATGAATCAGTACATTGTCGTGCATTACTACAACATTGGACGCCGCTTTGGGCATTAGTAATGTAAATATTGACTCAAAACAGTGATGCATAATGAAATGTTTAATTTAGCTTTAAATTTGGAATACCATTCATTAAAATAATTATCATGATTATTAGTTCTTTAATTTTTTTAAAATTATTATTATTTATTTATTTTGAGCCCTAAAAGAGGGAGAGGAGGGAGAAAGAAGACAAGCGAACGATTGGAGCGGTAGAATTAGAAAGAAGAAACAGTAGACAAGTGCGAGAGATTAATTTATACATTTTCAAAATAAAGGATACCTCATCCAACTTCCTCCCTCGTATAAAACAAACATCCATCTCTTCACTTTTCTACACAGTCATGCCAATATTAATATAACCTCGTAATTGGGATTGCACTGTATTGGAGTAATTTATAATAGTCCCCAGACAATGTTTTGTTTGCCTATACTTTCTTCATCGTCTTGGGTTAATCAAAATCTAATAACGAATCAGATCACCAAAGTACAACATCTGAATGATGTTCACACACGATTTTGAAGGTTGAAGAAGAATATAAAATCAGGTAGTTTATTTGATGATTATGGTTGATTATTTGAGGAGAAGGTAGGTCAACATACTGTTTTTATAAAGAGGGGTGGGAACGTTTCATATTATGAAAAAAAAAATAGAAAATTTAAACTTCATCTCTGGGATATAAAACATGATTAGGGTTTCAGATGAAAACGAAGTTTTATTTAAAACAAAGTTACTGACTAACATAACAAACGAACAATATGTTTTAATATAGAAATGATTATATCCGAAATAAACCAAAACATTTTCTCAGTTGATGTTGGGCAGATCTTACTTTACTAAGTTTAGAAATGAAAACGCTAAATGCTCTTATTATTTTTGTTGTTTTTTGTTTGCTTGTTTTTGTTTTGTTTTTTTTTGTTTTTTTTTGTAAAAACTTGCCCTGACTTAATTGTAGTTCGTTTTTAGACAATGTGGTATTCATATGATTTCAATATATAAAAAAAAATAATAACAAAACAATAGGTAAAAATGATCATCAAAGAAAAAGTAAAATCTGTTTATCCCCAACGCGTGGCATGAGGATGTCTAATGACTAATAAGGTAATTTTTTAAGTTTATCCGTTCTATAATGTATTAACTATTATCATATCTTTCCTGATCATTATAAAAACATATATAGATATTGTTACGTAATCATTTAATAGGAATTTATGACCGAAACAATCATGTTGGAGTTGGAGTTGGGGGTGTTTGGAACAGACTTTCTTACTACTCAGTCACGGAATTTTTATGACGACTTGTACCTAATTTCATTTAATAAAATAGACATTTACTTTTCATTAGGTTTGATATAATGAACAAATCATATTCAAATTTCAACTGCCGCCGACCTATCGAAAACGATATACCCAGGCGCGGATTCAGAGTCGGGGTGGGGCCTGCTTCC
>CALNVZ010000174.1:22293034-22327564 GCA_940671915.1 Paracentrotus lividus
CTATGTCGCAAATGCCATATGACTACTTCAGAATGACTTAGAAAATGAACTTCAAATAATCGAATGATGCAACTCACAGATTTTGAAATAAAACGGAATGAAAATAACCTACCAAAGAGTGACGAGTCTAAATTTTTAGCAAGAGTATCACAGACTTCCGGAGACCATGATTGCAGCGTACGCAAATGAGACGTTCATATGCAAATGATTTTTGTGCATAATTATGGAGTTTAGTTTTATTGTGGGACCTCTGTTTCAATTAATTTAGAAATCTATCTCAGATATGGATGTAACTAACTCAAGTAACTGTCATTTCGATCATGATGGTGTTGGCACTAATGTTATTATTGGGTTGTTGATTAACCTCATATTGTATTTATTGATGTTGGATAGACCGTGACTTGAGTTGAGTGCAAAAGGGTGTGATGGGAGTTAAAGAAGTTTGGATAACATTGTCGAGAGTTAAAAGTGATAAAAATAATACGTGATTTGTAGCATACCAAATCCACTCTGATTGTATTAGGTATAGATCTATTTATGATAGAGTAAAGCCTCAGGAGAAAAGCTTATTATCACTGTGATGGAATATAATTATGCTGCAAATTTTCAAAATTTATTGTCATAACTATTTTTTAAACAGATTAATGTAAGTTACTAAAAAGGAATGATACTGATAGAGTTTTAATACAAAACTGGTTTTCCTTATATTTAACCTTGAAAATTTAAAAACGTGTAGGTCTGTACCAACTATAAAGCACAAAAGATATACTATTCTAGGAAGCCAAGTTATAATCACTTGCAAAGAAATTCCACTTTGAGAGAAGAATGAGCAAAATCTTGGGAAATTGTATGTTTTCATGGGACGTACTGTAGTCTCCAACCCCCTGATCTTCTACCAAATTCCTTGCTTTAAAATATTTTTGTTTACTGTCAACCATTTCTACTACTGTATAAGTGGTTATTTTCGCGGTGACTTTATTTTCGCGAATTTCGCGAGTCAGTCATCGCGAAAATTTCCACTTCAATACAAGGCTATTTATAGTAATGAAGTCATCACCAAAATCGCGAAATTTTGCTCCCGCGAATTTCCCCAACTAGTCCGAAATCGCGAAAATATCTGTACGCGAAAATATTGGCTTATACAGTATTCTATTAGAATCATTTACCAGATAGAATTTTTCTATACTTAAACATTTATTTGAACATATAAGTTTGACAGAACTTTTTTTTTTTTAATCTTTTTTTAAAAGTGATCATTAACATGCCTCAGTAACCAAGTAATCTAATCTGAAATGTAGATTAGAAAACATACAACAAATTGAGTTTTGTACAGAGTCTTTGGCTTTGTGTGGGAAAGCAGGCTTTGCTTACAATGTTGGTATACAAACCAAGCGGTAGGGGGTACTCCGTGAATAGAAAATACTAAATCTTCCCAACTCTTTGGTTTGATCAGGAGTAAATGGCGACATCAGGCTTTTGAATGCTTTGTATAAGACCTAGTTCTATTATGATACACAACAGTTGGTCTAGAGTTCTTTATCACACATGTAGCATAGAATATAAATGGTAAATGTGAAGTATGGTGCCAGATCAGTGTACAGTCTGTGTAAAAAAAAAATGGTACAGTCGGGGGGAAAAATCATTTAGGTGTGAAATCTTTTAATACAATGTGTTTTTGTGGTACCAAATTAAAGCTAAATTTAGATTTTTCTTGCTGATGCGCTTTGTCCTACAGGTATAATTTGCTTTCGTAAAACAAAAGTTATGCTAAGTTTTGTGCAACGAGGAACAAATCGAAATTATGGTCATGGTCATTATGCGACATCATACAGAAAGGCATGGGATGGCGTGCAAAAATGGATTTTTCTTGATTGTAGAAAATTGGTAATATCTAAAAAAAAATACTGCACCAAATGTGGTGAAAAAATTTGCAGAATAAAGTCTGATTTCCCCGCTTTATGAAAATACCAAACAATACCAGGTTGTGATTTTTCTTCATACTTTAAAAAAAATTTTTCCACTTGTACCATTTTATTTGACACAGACTGTATTTATATTTTGCCAATTTTTTTTTACCTGAAATGTACAAGTAAATGTATTTTTGTGATACTAGATGTCCTATTTTTGTAATACCTTTATAGGACAATAACACTTTTTGTATCAAACTAGCCCTTTTAGTTTTACTCTCATGAATCAATTTCTCTTGAGATTATAATTGCTGTCAGTTTTCTATGTCTGCCTGATGCATAATTACAAAAATGAAATGTTGAAGAAAAAAAATGTTTAAAATATTTGGTTGAACTTATTTTTCACTGTTCAAAGAATTTGCTTTTTAATCTCTTGTGTGTAAAAAGCACTTTTCCAGTTAAACTGTTCGTGTTTTACAGAATGTCATCGCCCTGTTTATTGGATACAATTCCATACTTGGAAATAGAATATGATTCTTTACTTAAAACCAAAATACAATCGATTTCTTATACTATTCTTATTCTTACCAGAATACAGAGAATAAACACAAAATGTACTTCCCATATAGCTCATATTCCTACTTGTTCCTGTATTAGTAAGCCCATGTATTATAAGCCCATGACCCTGATGGACACCTCATATAGAAATTGTATGTTTGAGCAAAGATGCTCTTGTGTCAAGGTCACTTAACACTTCAATGCAGCAAAATCATCTTCACTAATGTATGCTTGCATGCCATGTTCATACATATATAATAAGCAAAATCATCTTCACTAATGTATGCTTGCATGCCATGTTCATACATAGATTGGTATGATGTAGTCACTTCACTCATTTACTTTGCTTGAAGAGCTGTGTCTTCAATTTGGGATTTTGTGCATATTCAATCAATACAGGTAGATGTACATGTACATATACAATTAGCTTTTTATTATATTTTCATAACAATATAAACTAAATGGGGGATGGGGTCTTCTGGTGCACATTTGTATGTAAACATATTAAGTTGTTTTTTTATATAGTTGCATTATAACGCATAATGTATTTTGCCTTTTGCATTTTGTTACATATATGTAACATTTAAAGACTGTCTACATGTACATAGCATGTATGACCAGTTATTCAGATTATCTAGTCAGACTTTATACTTCCACATTTTGACTTCTCTATTGATTGTCAATTTAATGCTCTGATTTGACATTAGTAAATTTATATTCAGTTTTACAAATCGTACACAGGCCAATTAATAAAAAATAAAAAAAAATAAAAATGATCACATTATTAGTGGAAGCTTAGTAAATAATGAAATATCTTAGAATTCAGAGCAAGAAATAAAAAGCTGAATCACTTCACCATTATCCCTCGTATTTATTTTAAAGTTGAGTTCTATCCTTTGGGTTTATACCAAGTTCTATATAATCTTTTGATTACTCAAGCATTAAAAGCTAAGGGATTATCTGGGATGGACATTGACTATATTTCATGTAGACTGTAGTTACATGGGAAGTTCACCCTGGAATTTAATTTGTCAATAAAAATAAAAAAAGCAAATAACAGAAAACTACATGTATGAGTATGAGTCAAGTTTTTTTTTTTTTTTAAATAGAAAACCCACTTTGCAAGCTACAACAACATGTAGTGACTTGCGAGCTGCTCTCCCATCTATGGTGTGGCATGTAAAAGTGAAAAAAGACCCTTCTTCACATTATCATATTATGCTATTGATAATCATCACAGCTAAATGTTTATATACATGCCTAGAGCTATGAAATATATCTATTCTGTCATAATGACTTTTCATACATGGAAGAGTACTTTGCAAGTAACATCACAAAATCAAAATTTAAAACATTTATTACTTCATTATTTATTGATGGTTGTCTTCAAGCTTTCACTCATATTTTCTTTTATTTTCTGCTTTAAGAAGTAAAAATACAACAATTCCAGTGTGAACTTCCACTTTAAGTTAAAAACATTACTTGTTTTTTTTTTTTTTTTTTGCTGGACGTACATCCCGTGACAATTTTTGACCTCTTTTTCTACTTCGATGTTCGTGGTGGATGCAAAGTGGTCTATCTTATAAAGGGCTTTAGCAAACCTGGCCATTGGTTTATGCAACATAAAGTCTGTGTAAAAAAAATATGGTACAGTCGGGGAAAAAATAATTTAGGTGTGAAATCTTTTCATATAATGTGTGTATCTGGTACCAAATTAAAGCCAAATGATTTTTCTTGCTGATGCGCTTTGTTCTGTATAATGGCTTTCATAAAACAAAAGTTTATGCTAAGTTTTGTGCGACGAGGAACAATTCGAAATTACGTACTTTATTTTATAGAGCACTGAATTCATGGCCATTATGCGAAACCTATACACAAAGGCATGGGACGGCGTGGGAAAACTGGATTTTTCTTGATTTTAGAAAACTAGTCATATCTCAAAACTTACAGCACCAAATGTGATGAAAAAATTGCAGGAGAAAGTCTGATTTTCCTGCTTTATGAAGATACCAAACAATAGCAGGTTGTGATTTATCTTCATACTATAAAAAAGCGTTTTCCACTTGTACCATTTTATTTGACACAGACTGTATTTTGTTACTTTTAACCCAGTTAGACTGCTGAATCACTGTCAGTGTGACCTTGATCTAGGAGTATATTTGCAGTCATTGTGTTTTCTTTCACTCCTTTGTATTCCTTGTTTATTTGTACCTGTGACCTCAAGCTTCATTGTTTGGTGAATTTTTTTTATTCAATTTGTGATTTGAGTTTATAGCCTACAACTTCCTTCAATTCCTCCATAATGAAAAAAAAAATATAACCCATGAGATATCAAATGTGTACAGCATCATGATAATGCCCATGGTACATATTTTTCAATAAAGGATAGAATTTTGTTTTATTTTTTTTGTGATGACCAACCTCAATTTCTCCTTGTAGAACCATGGTACCTATGAAAATAATTTTAACATCATCAACATACATGTACAATGTGATAAAATCTGGTTAAAGTGTGTTTTCAGTAAGGAATATGAATTCTTGAGAAATATAAAGTATATTCCTGTAGATTGTTTTGAAAACTAAAATAATTTTTAAAAAACCTTCATGTCCAACTGAATTTCTTAAAGGAGGACTCCAGGCTGAAATTGAAATGTTTTGCAAAGTAAAGTTCAATTTAGCAGAAAATTTCATCAAAATCAAATGAAAAATAGCAAAGTTATTATGCATTTTTTAGATTTAGATTTTTTTTTGCAAAACTGTTCTTGGTATAGTCTCATGCATATTATGCATACAAACTCCAGCCTAGAGTCCTCCTGTAAAGAAAGTCGATGAATATGTCCTTTTTTTAGCTAGGCAAAAAGAACAATTGTTTTTTTCTCCAAAGCACAATTATGTAAGATGACAAGTGCCCTTCATTACATTGTCAATAATACAGTATAAAAACCAATCGATGTATACAGAAATGTACTTAACATATCTGCTTACTGATACATGTACATGCAACAACAAATATCTTTGTCATTGGATTCATGAATAAACTTGTCGTATGCACCACCTCCCTGTGGTCATAGTGAGGGCATATGGCAATTTCTTTTTTTTCCTTTTTTTTTTTCATCTGTGGTTGAGTAATTAAATGACTTTACTGCATATACATACATTTGTATGCACACGTATCAATGTACATGATTGGGGTATCTTCCCAAATACTTTTTGTATATTGTCTCTTTCAATTTACATGTAAGTTTACTAAGTAACCAGCACAAATTTCCATTTTGATATGGAAATTCAACTCTATTTGAATTGATTAAATAATACAATGTAACGTAGATAAATATTGTATGATTGTCATTGCTTTAATATGATATCCATGTTTATGTTTTATTGTATAACTTCCACTATGATATTATTTTCCCAGATGTTGAAAACAGGAGCGGACGCAGACCGCCGTCATACAATGAAAGTATCAGGCCCATGCGTAAACATAATAGAGCTGCTTTAGTCCCCAGACAATTGGGCCCAAGAAATGCATTCAATCCAGATATCTTGGATCCGCGCCTGGAAGACCAAGAGGAGTGATCTCCGACCCTATATCCACAATGTATTATCGGCCTCCTGCATTGCACCTTATTATCCAACTCCAACTTTTATCATTTTCCCAGATGTACCAAAGCCCTAGCAAGGTGAAGACCAAGAGGCGTGGTCTCCCACCCCATGTCCTCTATGTCTTATCATCGGCCCTCTGTCTGGGTCTCTTGGTGATCATGTGGAATGTCTACCAGCTGAAGGTCATGCAGGATGCACACTTTAATAGCCACAATGGCCCATATTCCGGAGGCCAGCAGGTAGCGGAGGCATCAGCAGGGACCGTTGATGGGTACAGGAGACCTGTGGTGTGGATACATGCTAAACATGTAAGTTGTCTCCATACTGTCTAATACCGTAGTCACACCGGTGAGACCGACTCCAAACCGACAACAGACCAACCAAAAATAACATTACAATGAATTACAAGCTAGTAGTCGGTTTGGAGTCGACTCCTCGGTGTGACTACCATTACGGTATTACTTTGATCCTCTTGATCTTTTATCAGAGATTGGAAAATTTCACCTGTAAGAAAAGGTGAGGAGCCAGTGATATTATGTATATTTTAAAGATTTTGAAGGGATGTTAGTTGGTCTACTGCATGTAGTCAGTCCTCTATGTTTATGTGTGAGCTAATAAAGCCAACAAACCCTCAAGTCACTTGTCACATCTTTCAAATAATGAAATTAATTTTCAGTTCCGAGTTCTAAATAACACATTGCTGTTATGTTGTTTCTAACTCCCTTTTGTGTCATTGTATTTAAATGAGATATCGCCCTCCATTTAAATTTTATCAGGTGAATTCCGGGTACTTGAGGCATGTGATGGCGGTATTTGATCGGGCTGGTTACATCCGGGGTGACGCCCAGTCCAGCTGGGATGTTCTATGGGCTCATGACTATCCCTTTAAAGAACTCTCTGCTGTCATGTCAGCATTAAAACCATATCAGAAGGTAAGTGATATCTGCAATTGCTTCATTTAAAGTCCCAGACCGGACCGAGAAATGAAAACCAAAATTACATATAAAACGAAAGCTAATGTTTCTTCCTAATACAAAAATTCCCAATTTAAGCAATTTTATCTTCCATTTAGAAAGTATTTCATTAAAAAGGTGATCGAACCTCAACCAGGCCATCCCTCCCAAGTACTCGTAAAAGTACCCCTATTATATAATGCGGCTGATGACGTCAAAGAAGTTTAAGGGAATGCTGCTGCCAGGCATGATAGGGTTTCGGCTTTAGAAAACACGTTTGTATTGCTATGTCAGAACAATAGACCCCATGTGTGCTAGAATTCCATTGTTCTGACATAGCAATACAAACGTGTTTTCTAAAGGCGAAACCCAATCATGCCTGGCAGTAGCATTCCCTTAAACTTCTTTGACGTCATCAGCCGCATTATATAATAGGGGTACTTTTACGAGTACTTGGGAGGGATGGCCTGGTTGAGGTTCGATCATCTTTTTATGAATACTGTTATGAAAATTTAATTTATTTTGGGGGTATTTATGTTATACGCCTACTTAGCTTTCAATCGATGTAAGGTTGTATTTACTCCGTCAACCGTCTTTAACAATTTTGAAAGAGCAAAGTCATTTTTCAATGTCAAACTTTTAGTAAATGATGGCCAAGATATTCTTGATCATGTTAATATTACTTAAAATGTTTTTTTCTTATAAAACACTAGTTAGATGGTTTGGAACCTGCACACTTTCAGTATACCAAATTTTAAAGAATTCAAATGATCATGAAGATTTTTGGTAGAAACTGTGTAATGAGCTGAGTAATGAACAGATATTATAAAAGAAGATACAAGGTTGCTATCCTGAATCACAAACATGACATTCAGACTTTTGTGCAAAATAAGAGCTGAGGTTTTGGTTTAATATTTGTTCAAACAAACTTTCTCAAAACAATTCACTGTACGTATTAAAAGCCTAAATCATCTAAAATTCAAGTCCATAACCAAAACGTCGAGATTTTCATTGAATTCTTTGTGATGGTGACATGTACATGTAGTTAAAACTTATACTGCCAAATATGGTAATTTTGAAGTATCTTATTGGAGGCACCAACTCAGAATAAATCTCTTCTAAATTGATTAATCAGTTTTAATGAAAGTGGATCTAATGTCTTTTTTGCCCATATTCAGAAAGGTGTCCTAGGTTAAGCCAAAGCTTAAATCTGTGGTTTAACTACCTTGTATGGCTAACAAAATGTGACACAATCTGTCTATGTTACATGTTCCTTATTATGCTATAATGGTTAGGAAAATTTTTGTACTTACATGTATCATTCCCAGGCAGTTTTTAACAGTATCAGTACCAAAGATTCTGAGAAATCAAACATCTACTTTTCAAGATTGTGTCATATTTTGCTGTCATATTTTGCTACCCATAGTTAAACCACACATTTAAGCTATAGTTAACTTAGGACACCTTTGTGAATACGGGCCTTTGTCTATTAATAGAAAATAATCATATATTATTGACTTTATTGCATTCTTGCAGGTCAACCATTTTCCAGGGACGGGTTATATTACCAATAAAGTTTTTCTGGCAACCTCTGACATTGCATACATTCCCAAGGCTTTCCAGATGCCTGATCAGAAAGATGCATTTCTGTTAGAGGTATGGTGCAAGTTTCAATCTATTTCTTAAGTATTACCAACCAAGAACATATGTTAGATCAACTTTTATCGATTTCTCTAGTGCATTTAACACTCTGGTACCACATTTGTTAATTGAGAAATTAGATGAAATCAATGTAAACCCGCAATTATCAATGTTATTGCATGACTTCTTGTTGAATAGGCCACAAAGAGTAAAAGTTGGCAATGTAATATCAGATGTCCGTACAAATAATGTTGGGGTGCCGCAGGGCTGTGTTTTATCCCCGGCATTGTTCTCAGTTTATACTAGTGACTGTGTCACCAGAGATGAAAGCTGTTCAATCATCAAATACGCTGATGACACGGTTATTTCTGGGTACCTTTCAGTGGACGTAGACAGGTACTTTTCAGTAGTTTCAGCCTTCGTGGCATGGTGTGACTCGCACCATCTAAAATTGAACGTTGGAAAAACAAAAGAAATGATTATCGACTTTCGGAGAAATGTTTCGATGGAACACATGCCACTTGAAATTCATGGCAAGTCTATTGATCAGGTCAGTAGTTATAAGTACTTGGGAATCAGCATAACGAATACTTTGGACTGGACAGAAAACACTGTCTCAATACAAAAGAAGGCGAATCAGAGGCTCTTCTTTGTGCGCCAACTCAAAAAACTGCGCCTTGATAGGACACTCTTGACACTTTTCTATAAGGCCATTATTCAATCAGTAATTATGTTCAATTTTATTTGTTTCTACGGAAATCTCAAAAAGTCAAACAAAAGTAAGCTTGAATGTCCACGAAAAATCGCCCAGAAAATCATCGGTCAAGATCTACCTTCAATTGAGAACTTGTTCACAGAGAGAACGCGTGCAAAAGTACAGGTTATAATGAATGACCCATCTCATCCTTTGTACCAATTCTATAATTACAACAGGTCTGGAATTCGCCTCTGCGTCCCCCGCACCAATAGAGTCCGGGTTAGGCAATCTTTTGTCCCTAATTCCATCCACATATTCAACAGCAAAGTTACTCGATAAATTATGCTACCAAAGTAACTCACTCGATCCTGGCTTTTTAATAAACTTCAATATCAGACGAACGATTTAGTTCGCTATCAAATAATTTTACAATGCAAAATGTTTTTCATAATTAGGCCTATCACGGCTTTATTACAATTGTCATTGCCATGTTCTTTCTTTTCTTTCTGTCAACTTTTAAGTCCTTTCTTTGTCTCTACCTCACTCATTTTCTTCTTCTTTATCTTCTTCTTTTTCTTCTTTTTCTTTCTCGTTGAAAATTTAAACCTAATTCGGTAAATGTTGTATAAATGAAGTAACAATGAATAACAATTAATGCAGAAACTTAGTTCTTTCCAATGTCATCGATTAATGAAATTAATTTGTGTATTTCCTTGTAAATGTAATGTATTATCTATTGTAAATGTATATATAATGTATTTCTATTATTTGTAAAACCGATGTACAAAGAATTTCCAAATGGACAATAAATATTCAATTCAATTCAATTCAATAACTCAGTTGTGTTATTAGCACTGCTTTCGCTACAACCACCACCACCTCTACACCAAAATCTACAAAACTACTACTACAAGGGATATTACTACCAGTACTTTCCGTATTACCACTACTACTATTATTATTACTGCAGCCATGTAATATTGTATTAAAAATGTGGGGTTTTTTTAGGTGGTTTTTTTTCCCAATTTTTCCGAGCCCATCCTTGCAAAAAATTTACAGTATGAAAAATCACAAAATTATCCACTCATGATTTTCCTTAACTACCGGTCTAAAATCTCGAAATATCTATTTGCGAAAATATTGGCTTTAAACAGGTGAAGTTAGTGTAATTATTAGTGATGTGTTTTTACTTTTACTAGAACAGTACCATTCCTGCAACTGACGTTACTACTAATTGTGCTACTTCTAATCTGTTGCTACTAGTATTGGTACACCATACATTCTTTTTAACAAATGAATAATAGATGATACAAAACATATGAATGTTGAAATGTATAATTCTTTGTGCCTACATGTATAAACCACAGGTTATACCTTTCCTATTTTCCAGACTAAACAGAACCGAGACACGCTTTGGGTTCAGAAGAGCAGTTCTCACAGAGGCATCAAAGTCAAGTCTATTGATGGTGAGTCTAAATTTGTAATAATGATAATAGATGTAAAATAAGAGAACTGCTGAAACTGCTTATCCAATAAAGGAGAGATAGTGGAGTAAAATGAAGTCAAAAGGAGCCTGAGCTTTCGATCCCAGCAGAATCTTCGTCAGAGACAAAATGACACAGATATGTAGTGAACAAACAAGCATATAGAGAAGGGAAGAAATAGCTACAAGAAGCCTAGAGTGATAGAACAAAGGGAAGACCAGCCAAACTTGTTTGTTCACTACATATCTGTGTCATTTTGTCTCTGACAAAGATTCTGCTAGGATCGAAAGCTCAGGCTCCTTTTGACTTCAATGATAATAGATGATACATATGATTACATATATATTGTGCTTTTAAAATACAATATATCCACCATGGTGTTTCTAAGTGCTCAGTGCTAAGTAATTATTAACCAACTTAGCTAAGCTTCCCTGATAAGGTGCACACAGCATTCAAGGAATTTCTTCCTACTGGTACCCATTTACAGCACCCGGGTCAAGTGAGGCAAATTTGTAGATTCATGTATTAGAGTCGTTAAGCAAAGATATAAAATCATACAAATTTTATACAATTTATTGGATTTATAGGAAGTTTGATCAGGAATGTGTAATGTACTTTTCAATACTTCCAAAAACGAACAATAATGGTACAAGTTCTGTTACAAGTGATGATAGTGTTTGCCCATATTATGGTAAACTCCAATAAATCCATAATAATATTTGGAGTAATTTCTAAGATAGCTTGTACCACAAAGTAAAATTAAGGATTGTCTTATATTGGTTTTGATTACAAGAACTGGACC
Source organism: Paracentrotus lividus (assembly GCA_940671915.1). Classification (NCBI taxonomy): domain Eukaryota; kingdom Metazoa; phylum Echinodermata; class Echinoidea; order Camarodonta; family Echinidae; genus Paracentrotus; species Paracentrotus lividus. The sequence goes on from CALNVZ010000174.1 coordinate 22,304,680, forward strand.
TTTATGCCACAAAGACCTTCATTCAGCAGTACATCGCAAACCCTTACCTCATCGATGGAAAGAAGTTTGACCTCGGTTTCTATGTCACTTTGACCTCCGTTGACCCCTTACGAGTCTATGTCCTTCATGATGAGATGCTTGTACGATTCTGTGCTAAGGAGTACAACCCAATAGACTTTAAAGATGTCAACAAATATGTTGTTGGTGATGATTACACTCCAGTATGGAAGGTAAAACCCTTAATTTATCTTAAGTTGTGATAGAAGCATTAATTTTAATAAATTGAACATTAATTTTAATCAATTGATACTGTGATGATGTTCTGAAAATGTCAAATCCGTTTTTGACAGAAACAGTGTAAATGCAATCCATGCACAAATTTTATACTTTTATTGCATCATCTGTTGATGAGGCACATAATAATTTTTACTCTGGCTTTAGTGTAGCTACATTGTATGATGTATGCTTTTAAGAAATCATACACACAGCTACTTATTAATGATGGATCTGTAGTTTATATACATGTATAAACATAAAGTACTGGACATTTTCACTATGTATCTTTCTATTTTTCATACTATTTTCTTGCCAGATGCCATCATTACAGAAGTATTACCAGGAAGATAATTATAACTTTATGGAGACTATGAATGCATATTGGAGATCACAAGGTACATTCTCCCTGTAATAGTAATGTCACATAAATACATAAATTTAGCACTCTAAACTTATGTAATTCAAATTCTTTCTTTTTCTGTTTGGAAATATTCAACAGTCATAAACTGCCATGTAAACCAAGTGAATACACAGTGAATAAATATAGCCATGCGTTTTAAGTTGGGCCCATGTTGTGTGACACACTCAAAATTTGTACTAATCGTGCACATTTCCATGAGAGTGGCTGTAACTTTTTCAAAATTTATATTAACTCCACAAAAGTATACATTTTCTGGAAGCTGAATGTCTGAGGATTTCATAAATGCGCTTGAAATTAACATAGGTGGCGCCCTTGAAAGGTTATGAATCTTAGAACCTAAAAAATTCATGAAAAACGATTGTTTTGGAATAAAATTGCAAAAAAATACTGTTTACCCTACAACATTATTTACTGCAGATGTGAACTCGTCACTTTTAGAGCTTTCAAAACATGTATAAATTGTTATACCCTGGTAGAGTTTACTGCATTTTGCTCCAGGCTGGAATGATGACTTCAAAAATTTCAAATTTTAAAGAAAATGTACCTTGTTGCCGTGTTCTAAGTACTGTAACTCGCTGTTTAAGATACTAGACATGTAATGAGGGATCCTATATAAGTTGCTCAGGCAGAGAGAAGTAGCAAAGTAGTACTGACATGTGAAATTCTCTTTGTCTTGGTAAACATTATTAACCATAATGTCGCATATAAGAGCCCTTTATCTGTAAAGAAATTTTCATTATATAGTACAGTCACAATGTACTACAGTGTACAACACTAAATCTGTTAAAATTACTTAAATTATAGATCATAAACAAGCTAAATTAAGTATGTCACCAGGTTGTAAGCATTCCAATTGAATGTACATGTACCCTCCTATGAACTTGATTTAGCTCATGCACCACCACATGAGCTAAATTTTCTGCGCCAACTCCTCCTCCACCCCTGATCTTTGTTAGTTAACAATAAATGAAGAGAACATAAATATCTATAACATGATTGAAGGCATGATTTTTTTTTTTGCCCTACATGATAGCTGTGATTTAAGTCCAAATTCAGCTTTATTCATGTACCTTGTATATATGCATTCAGTTTTGTCTTTAGAAACAGCATCAATTTTGAGGAGCAGATGTCATTATTACAACTTTTTGAATAAAGGTAGAGTAATTATAATGGTATACGTTTTCTGAATCTGAGATCAGTTGGTTAATGTAGGTAAATTGTAGTAGGTTAATTGAAAGTTAATGAATTGATCATTCCAGTGTGATATAATTGAGTGCAATTTTCCTATCCTTTGCTGCTTCCAATTGAGTCCCTACTGTTGAGGCTGTACTAATTGATCTTACAGTGTGGTTTGAGGGCTCTGGTGCAAATTTTACAGAGAAATTTTGAATTTGATCTTTTAAAACTATCATTTATTTTTAAATCATAGGTAATGATCCAGATAAAGTATATAAGCAGATATATGCAGCAATCAGAGGGGTTTTTGTGAGCAAATATCCACAACTTTTAAGTTCTTTACAAAGGCATGAAAACAAGCGGTAAGTATTGCTCAGACATTGTCCTTGTAAAACTTTTCACAATTCAGGAGTCAAATTAAAAATATATTCCCTTGTTCATTGTATAGTGTACCCTCATCTTGATTTCTTAACATCCGTTCGTTCAAACTATGGAATTATTTTGACTTCTTTTTCTCAAAAAAATGAATGAAAGCCTACCTGTATAAAACACCCAAGGTTATTAGTGATTTGAAATTGCCAGCAGATGATTTCTTCTATCATTCCTGAGTATAAATTCACATTTTTGTCAAACAGTAATTTCTTGCTTAACCATAGTATTGTTGTGTATTTGAGATGTATATCTGGTTTTCTCCCATTTCTATCTTCATAGTGTCTTCTTTGAGTTGATGAGATTTGACTTTGTTCTTGATGAAGACCTCAATGTTTTTCTTATGGAGGTAAGATTCTCAATGATCTTCTTCTTTCATATCCACCATTTACAACATTAAGTATAATATGAATATAATGTACATGTTATATAACACAAACAAAATTATATATTTGGCCATGACTTTACACATGTACAGCCTTCTCATTTGCAGCCATCAGATCATCCTGGTTGCAATGTTCTCTATTTGGACATTGAAGGAGGTGTCCCATAGTTTGTGGCGATATCATTCTCAATGATGATGGTGAACAATATAAAAAAAGAGAAGGGTATAGTACCTGCTTTTGATCTTAAAATGCATAACATTGCCTCCTTAGCCCATTATAGAGCATATTTTTCAAAATAATCTCCAAAATTATTGTTATGCTTGCCAAGTATTTTTTCAGATGAACCTGATTTCTATAGGCTAAATATGCTATATCATAAATGTATAATTTAAAATGCTTGTTAGTAAGTGAACCCTCAATATGAGGTAAGAAGGATTAATAATTTATTACCCATAATGGCCTTGAACCCCTGATCTGTCAGTAATTAGACCATTGCTTCTAACCACTGAACCTATACCTCTCCAAATAATGACCAGTCTTTTCTTCTTTTTTTATCTTTCATTTATGTCAGGTGAACATGTCGCCAAATTTGTCATCTGCTCATTTCACTGACAATGCCCATCTGTATGAGAGGGTGGTGTACAATGTTCTTAGTGTTAATGGTGTAGCAAGGAATGTGCCTTCTAGCTTAAAAAACGGGTATGAAATTAGCTCACTGCTGTACATTTACGAAATTGTAATTCATCTTTTTATTATGCCGGTCTAGCGAATACATATATAGTGTATGATAGTTATCCCAGAGTTACATAAGGAAATTTCACTTGAAAGGAAATTGCATTCGCAGAACTGAATTGTAACCTTCCAACAATGTGCAACATTCCTTTTATTTGAAAGAAATACATTCAAATAGAAATTAGTAACATGAATAGAATGCAGTGAATTACAACAACAAAAAAAATGACTAGAATACGTTTTGCCTTTCATGAATTACCCCATGTTTTTTTTTAATGTATAAACATATTATACATCAAGTTAACTGTTATTCTATTGTACTTTTCCACAATCTAAGTGATTTCTTGTAGTACGCAATTTAACTGCAACACCATGAGATGAATTCTAAAAAGGACTATTAAGTGTCTTTCTTGAGTGTTTTAAGCTTTTAATAGAACTACTTCTAAGGCTGAATGGAGATACTTAATACAAGTCCTTCTGAGGCATACACGCTGATGTTCAGGCGCGGATCCGGGGGGGGGGGGGGGTGGAGGGTGCAGGCGCCCCTCTAAGATTGGAAAAACAGCATACCTTTTGTACATGGACCTTGTGAGTACCCCCCGTAAAAATTTGAAAAACTTTTGTTTTGTTTTTTGCTTGTGAATACTTCGGGGGTCGATCGATCTAGCGACCTGACCCTACCCCTGTAGGTAATACGTATGAAACTTGATGTTAGCCGAAGGACAGAAATTTTTAATTCCTTCTCAAGCATATCACTTGATGTTCATGTGCGGATCCAGGTGTGGGGATGGTGCAGGCGCCCCCTGTAAGATTGGAAAAACAGCATACCTTTTGTACATCGACCTTGTGAGCACCCCCCGTAAAAATTTGGAAACTTTTGTTTTTTTGTTTTTTTTTTGCTTGTCAATACTTCGGTGTTGATCGATCTAGCGACCTGACCCTACCCTTGTAGGTAATACGTTTCAAACTTGATGTTAGCCGACGGTCAGAAATTTTTAACACCTACCCAACCCCAACCCCCGCTTCCCGCTTATCACGCCGCCAGCATGACATGAAAAAAAAAATTGATGTACCTTTTTCCTCGTCCAGCATAACGTGAACAATTTTTAAGGTACCTTTCCCCGTAAAAGTCTCTCTCTGGATTCGCGCCTGATGTTCCCTTTAAATTGCCTATTTCTAATTCAGAGATGCAACTTTTCAGGAGATTTCCTGAATGCACAAATTGTTTTACTTGCTTCAATTATCTATTCTCAGCTTTTTAATGGATTTTTTTTCCTCAAAATTTTGCAATTTTTCAGGAATTTCTTTGCCAATTCTCTGAATTTGTTTTGGTTCTGAGTAGCATTTTTTGCTAATTCCTTCTCATCTTCCAAGCACCATCCCTCTAGGATCATGTGACCCACATTGTTATTATTACTAAGTGGTAGCATGAATATATGTTTTGTTTTTGTTTTTCTTGTAGTGATTCAAGAGAGAGAGGGATGCAAGTGAGTACCAAGGAGATTCTTGTCAAGTCAGACCTCTGTAGCTCAAAACAGTGCTATACATGCCAACAAGAGGTAAGAGTCTTCCATAGGAATTGGGAATGCAAATTAAGGTCATGGGTTCAATCCCTTGCACGGTGCTTTTCTACATTGTTTACAAACACAACGTCAATAACAGTCTAACCAGCCCCAGGCTTACAGTTGCTACATGTATGTTGGGTAATCATTGTACTGAAGTTGATGCAAATGTGTCTTTACACAATCCTCTAAATGGACCCCTGTTTATTCAACCATGAAAAGTTGCCCAGAAAATGTGGTATGAAAAGTAGCCAAAAGGGTTACTCTAGATTAAGAAAATGTGAAAAAGTAAATGTTTACCTTTGTACATTTGAACAGTGGGCAATTTCCATGGTGGATCACACATTCTTTATATAATTTGCGGAATGAGCGATGTTATTGCAGGTGATTGATAATACATTTCAAATTTCTACCGGTTGTTGTACTTTGTCACCAGGAATGCAGAATCTGTTATAAATGTCTGAAACCGGCTCAAAAACTGATGCTTCAGGATGCCTTCTTAGAACACAACAACAGGCAGAATATGAGGAGAGTTTACCCTGAAGCTATAGTAAGTTTACTCCACTCATGTCAGCTCCAACTATACCAGCTAGTATATTTTGTTTTGAAGTATTTAGGAATATCCTACATGTATGTTATATCGTATCATAGCGTAAACCTGACTAGATTATAAACAATGACCCCAATGCACCTTTCCACCTAAAACAAAACCTGAATATAAGAGATCATAATGACTAACTTATATTCCATACTATTAAAATTATTTTGCACAAAATTTGTGTTTAAGTGCAAGCCTGCTTAATTTTTCTGTTCAGAATGGCTTTGATTGTAGCAATAATTGAATAACAGATTATTCATCCATTAATTCTTGATTGCAAGTATGTTGCGATGACAGAAAAAGTCTGATATCTCAAAGTTCACATATTTACAACTATTTAATGTTCGTATGTAGAGAACAAATACACATTTTTCTCCAATTGATATAGTTTAAACAATTTTTTCTTGCAATTATGACTGACATTTTTTCAGCAAAATATCTTCTATGTTTATTTACTCCAGACACAAGAGCAAGCCAAGAACTACAAGATGTCATCCGATGAGAGCCTTCATGAAAGCGATCAGATCATGAGAGAATGGTTTGCCGCAAAGTGTGCCAAAGATCTCTCATTTTGCCAGTGATGTGCCAAACAGAGTACAAAGTTATAAATGATGCAATATGTACAGGTATTCCCTGGCGGTATACCTTAAAAAAAAAAAACAATCTTACCTAAAGAGTGTTTTTCTTCATTGGGGAGGAGATAGTGTTCAGCGTGGCTCTGATATTATGATGAAGATGATTTGGAACAAATAAAGCCACTTTCAAGATGAAATCCAGAAGTGCCACTTTATACTAGGTTCTTTCCATTGGCAGCGCAAAACAAATACCATCAATTTCTGTCACATACACCTCAGTTTCACTTGCACAAGGATTTGTTGAAAATCTAGCTTGCTTGCTATGTAATGGACTTACTTTTTAAAAAGTATTATATGCACCTATCTGAAACTGATGTAAATCAGATGTAGTCTGTAAGAGTTACTTTATGCTGCAATCCCAAGTTTTGATTCAATATACTGAAAAACTGAAAACTTTGGAATTTATTTCTTAATAACCATTTCTCACGAAATGCACAAATTTTGTTCATTCGACATTATGTAACTTCTGCGAAAGTTCAATTTTGGAAAAAGTTCTGGTTTGACAGTACTTCATTCCAATAAATATTTTGGATGATACAACACGATGTTTACAGGGTATTAGAACTGATCAGACAAAGACTATATTTTATTCTTATTTCAACCTTACACTCGTGTATCATGGGTGATATGGAATATAATTTTATTGACATTAGGAAATGAACATCGAAATTTGTCTTGCTCTTGTCACAAGTATTTCAATTTTATTTTTATGCACTTCTTTATAGTTCTAACAACCATACTTTAGTTTCTGTATACAGTCCTTTGCAGCAGCTTTGGAATGACACATTTTTACCCGTTGGGGACTGAGCCTGAATATATTCGGGCTGAGGTCTATGGGAAATGTGTGTTGTAGCCAAATCAGCTCATCTCCAACAGGTTAACATTTTTTACCATGATCTTACAACAATTCAATTCACAGAGTTTTCAGACAGAAATATGATGTTTTTCTGATTTTAAAATTGTGTACATGTGCACATTTATCTCAAATATCAATTTTTTTTTTTTTTTTTTTTTTTTTTTTTTTTTTTTTTTTTTTTTTTTTTTTTTTTTTTTTTTTTTAATGATATACAAAAAATGGCATTAGAAATGTATCTTTGGGGTTTCTATTTGTATCTTATTGTGGTTAAATTCTAACTGAAATATTAGAGAAAAAGGGTGCTCGATTACTTTTGCATGTCTCTTAGGAATTCAGCTTCTTTTGGGTGCCATAAATTGTTTGCTAAATCTGGTATATTTCTACCTTTTGAAGTGCATCTTCCATTATTGGTACAAATTTGAAATATAATAATAATTAACTTCAAATGAACATTTCCCATTCTTGATTACTTATATCAATTTGTTCTTGAGAATAATGCATGGTTACTGTGTCTGTTTCCCAGCTTTTGTCATATTATTTGACATGAATATAATGTCATTTTTAGAGACATGGCAGTTTAGGAACTCTCTTTATCATGTTTTTTATCTGTGGACGTCATCATACAGATCTTTTTCTGTAATCGCTGCCCAAATATTGCCATGGATATGCCATTAATAGAATATGTACAGCACTTAATGCTGGCCAACATTTGACTGTATCAGTCACTATAAACATAATCAATGGCGGATCCAGGTGGGGACGCCGCCCCCTCTATAATTTGAAAACCACTCGTTGACTGTGCATGTTAAAGTCAGACAAATTTCGGCTGCGCCCCCTATTTTTTTTCAAATTTTCGGATGCGCCCCCCGTATTTCAAAATCCTGGATCCGCCACAGACAATTTTATATAATAATTGTCAGAAATCTCTCTGCCTTTTTAATATAAAACATTACAAGTTTTGTTGCATGTGATTTATGTATTGATCTAGCATATGCCAGGGCCAAGGCTGAGGGATTTAAGTTGTACCATTAAAGACTTATATTAAACTTTGGTTCCTCATATACAATAACATACCCATTTTAATACATTCCAGTAAAATTTAGAATTTCCATATGAGATAAGTACTAAATGTATTTACTATTGTAATTGAGTTGCAAACACTTGTAGTATTGCATTTATTGTACAGTAAATTGTTTTCATTAAGTGAGAATTTCCCTTTAAAAAGAACCCTTGCATAAAATTGATTCATTCTGATTCATTGAGAACTCTAGTGATAATTTTGGACATGATGCAGTAGATATATAAAATAATTTTCTCATGATTTGAAAAGTGTGGCCTTCTTTCAAATTTGTATCGGAACAAATTACAGATAGAAAAGCAGATGAGAAAATTTATAAATAATAGTTAAAAGAGAAGTTCTAAAATTTATAGACATGTATCTAAATTATAACTTTATATGCAAAAGAAATAGTTTAGAAATGTCTAAAATTACATTTCAAGGAAATACCTACCTGTAGGCCTACATGTATCTACATATACATGTAGCATGTTGTACTGACACTGTCCATTGACTGTTGTCTCTCTACAATGCACCTTTAAAGATGTATGTCAAGTCAGATTTATTGTTAATATCAATCATATGTTTTTGTTTTGGCTATCTCTTGTAATTTGCATTTATATTGAATATTGGTTTTTATCTCTTTTATTATAATTTATCTGTGCAGTACTAAGAATTCTTGAGAAATAAGGGGCAAGGAGATTTAAATTAATTTATGAGACATGAAGGGCTTTTACATTTCTATTAGAGCAAACTATTCTTAGAGTCTGGAAATTATTGTCAGGGATTTTGATTTCTTGTTCATATTTCACTTAAAATCGATACTTTTTGTTGTTGTAAAGGAATGGGCCGTGAATTATATCAAATTAGTTATTTCATGTTACTGCAATTATAACACTGTTGATTGATAAATAAACTCCCCCATAAAAAAATAAATAATAATTGGATACCTGCAATAGAATCTGAGTGATGTAATTAGTTTTAATACCTAAAAGAGATTGTTTCTAAAGAGTAAAAATATGATTGTATTTTGAGCCCTTGCAGTACTCCTGTATTAATTTGTTTTTGAATGTATTTTATATTATCGGACATTTGTATGTATATATTTTGTATTGAGCTCAATTTTGATAAATCTTCTCAAATCTCACTATCATTGTGTATTTTGTGTGATTTATTTTGTAAATCCCATTTCACACATTTAGATTTTTTAAATTTTGACCATCTTTATTCCAAGGCTAGTTCATACATATTCTTTCTTCTCCCATCACTGTCTCGATCTTATTTGAAACAAAACGATAGGCCTAAATGTTTTGTTTGATGGTGTGTAGTTGTATCACCTTGTTATATCAATTGTCATAAACAAAAGGCTAGCCTAAACAAAAATAGCTTGTTGTATTGGAACTCTTAATAATTATTGAGATTCTTATAAAAATGAATTGTGTATATACCTGATGATGGTTGAGGAAATCACTTCAACCTGCATAAATTGGAAATTTTGATTACATATGCCAACTACTTATAGTCAAAGAGTGACTTGCAACACTTTCAACTTCAATCCCTGAAATAATTTTTGTCCTCACTATACATTTGTGGAGTGGGGTGGGGGCTATAGCTGAAGTGGGACCCCATCGGGGGGGGGGGGGGGGGGTCATTCGCTGCATGATGTGCTACGCATGCGTGTCCCCAAAAAGCGTCGAAAAGGGTACGTCTGTTTTCAGCCTTTCGACGGCGTCAAGGCTTTCCTTAAAATAAGGGTGTTTTTCATTTCAATTGCCATTTTCATAAACATAGGGGTGTTTTCAGTGGAAATTGCTGTTTTGGGGTCAAAATTTCACGGTGTTTACGCCATTTAGGGTATGTTTTTTCCAGTCAGATGTCGAAAAGGGTTGCAAATTTGACTACATGCAATGAGACGTTTAGGGTCCATTTTCAGGAGGCGGGGACACGCAGCACTTTTTTCTTTGTGTGACCCCCGGGCAATAGGCCCTACAGATTTTTACGGCAACGAAAAAAAAAATAATTATCAACATATTATAGTATGCTGTGCAGTTGTAGGGTTATGGAGATTAATAACTTATAACATTAAAACCGATTCAAACAAATTTAACACATCATTGTAAACTGAATGCTATCTAAAGGAAGAATTTAGGGGAAATCTGATGACGGGTATTTGTTCGCTTCAAAGGGTCTTTACTATTTTAGGTCAAGACTAGCCTATCATCAGCTAGAGGGCTCCTCGTTCTTTGTATCACCCAATATAAACTCGCCCCAAGTCGCTCACTTGTTCAAGTTTTAAAAGAAAGTTAACACAGAATGAGATGAAAAACTTATGGGTGTTTAATTTCTCAGAATACAGTCATTATTTTTTTGACATATTTAACCTTTTTATGCAGTATATAGGAAAATTAGGCCATTGTACAGGAGTCAATAACTCACGGGACCGAATGTTGTAATGTGAATATGTTTTGGTTGATAGTGATCATATCTTTTGGGACGATTCACAATACACGTAGATAATTGCGAATAATCCGACAACTACTCGCTCGAAGCTGAAGTGTGACTTTTCTTGCTCTGTAAAACAAAAGGAGACGTAAAATACACAAAATGTCTGGAATTGCAAAGACCCTTGTACTTCGTACTTCCCCAGTATTCAGGACCAACCTCATACAAACCAGAGCAATTAAGAGCTTGCCTCCAAAAACACCTCTGACGACGGTGGTAAGTTTTCTTTTTTCGAGCCTGCGATGCCCACCTTGTTTGACTTGTCTTGAGTAAAGTTGTGTGGATTTGATTCTGGTGCAAATAAAAAAAAAAATGTGAAGACTGAACTGAATGTCTAGAGCAAAAATACATGTAGGCCTAGGGTCTATGCCTAAATTCATGTACAGATTATTCTCATGTAGACTCTAGATTTTTTAGGTCTAACGTTAATGCCTAATATTCCAAACTGAAATCGTGCACAAAAAAAAAAAAAAAAGATCATGAAATTTGAATTTGAAAATTTAAAACCAGATTTTTATTTATACTAATTATAGGGGCCTAATTGGTAAGTCTTCCTTTTGTTCCCGCCAGTAAGTGGTTGCTAGTACTGCTAGTGCAGTTAGCATCGCGCATTCCCGCCGCAAGGGTATGCAGCGACGTGAAGGGGATAGGGTTGACGTCAACCTCAACGCACGCGCACTAACGTACTAGGTTAGGGTAGGTAGGGTCGATTCTTTGAATTTTCTGGTGCTAAGTTTGTGCAGTTTCGTATCCTGCTGCGAGAAGGGATAGGGTTGACGGCGACGTGAAGAAATAGGTTGACAGCGACCCCTGCGCACGCACTAGGCCAGGGTTATAGGACCCGGGCATGCCGGGGGGTCACTCAAAGACAAAACTTAAAAGTTCTACCCATGCGTGTCCCCGCACCTTGAAAATGGACCCTGAACATCGTATTGCACTGGACAAAAGATACCCTAAATGGCGTACAGCTGTACACAATAAAATTTGGACCCCTTAACAGCAATTTCCACTGAAAACGCCCCTATTTTAAAGGGGAATCCAACCCAACATGCCCAAGGAGAGAATCAACCTTATAGGAAAGAGGAAAATGAGAGGAGCAATCTAAAAAAAAGTTTCATCAAAATCGGTTATCAAATTAGAGAGTTATGAAAGTTTGAAAAGTCTAGTTGTTCCTTCTATGGGTATCCTCAAATTGGCATCATCAGCTTCAAAATGGCCGATCTTATGGACAACTCTCCATTCATTTTGTACACAATTTTTCAGATTTTCCCCATTTTCTTTCAAAATATGTCTTCTTTAATTCTGAGCTCAACATATGTTGTGTGAAATATATTTTCCCATGACATATTTTGAGCTCAGAAGTAAAGAAGACGTATTTTGAAAGAAAATGGGGAGAATCCGAAAATTTGTGTACAAAACAAATGGAGAGTTGTCCATAAAATCAGCCATTTTGAAGCCATTGTTGCCAATTTGAGGATATCCATAGAAGGTACAACGAGACTTTTCAAACATCCATAACTCTCTTATTTCATAACCGATTTTGATGAAACTTTTTTAAATTGCTCCTCTCATTGTGCTCTTTTATATAAAAATGATAATTTTTGGGGGTATTGTTTCCCTTTAAGGAAAGCGTTGACGACGCCAAAAGGCTGAAAACAGACCCTTAGGCTTTTTGACACTTTTTGGGGACGCACATCATGGGGATGCAAATCATGTGATGAGTGACCCCCACCCCCTCCCCCCCCCCCCCTTTCTTAAAACTGAACTTGATTTCCCATTTCTAAAATAGTCTATTATAATTTTTTTACCTACCATTATTCAATATCTGGGAGTTTGGATGTTCCTTTTTACTACTCTTGCTGTTTTTAATTCTATTTCTCTCTTCTACTTCTGGGTGACATATAGGAATAATACTTTGAAGTTCCAGATTTTTTTGCCATTATAAGGGGGGAAAAAAATCATCAGGTTTTTTTACTTGATAGTCTAGTGTTCAAAATCAAATTTATTGAAATTATTTACTGTGATAAATATAAAACATAAAAATATAGGAGGGGAAGTTGCAAACTCTGCCACCATTGATACAAGAAACAAATTCTTCAGTCAAAGAGTCGCCAACGATTGGAACAACTTCCCACATGGAACTACCTCCCACAGCCAGTAGTTGAAGCATCATCAACCATGTGTTGATATTTGCATTAGTAAAGTGTTGACATATCTAATCTTGTACAGGGTCGTATGTTCTTCCAAACCAAGTTTAACTACATTGTATAGACGAGCAAATAAGCTTTGCAAGCCATGTACAAAGCAGATATCACAATATTATGGTACATGTATACAAGAAATGTATAGAATTCGCGTTGCCTGTTTTCATGAAGAGTGATTCGTGTAAACCTCTATTTTCATTTTGTTGATACTAACTCATAGTAGGGATGGCCACATAAAAGCAAAAAGCCACTAGAACAGTTTCCACTTCACTGTTTGGATGTAGTCACCCATGCATTTACAATTCAAACAATAACCAATGCACTAAGTGTTCTGCCTACTCAATAATACACAGGCAGAGAAATAGCAAAATTTTCAATAAAAAACAAGCTTTCGAAATTGTCTTTTGGCCAGTGGTAAATATCAATAGTTTTTATTCCAAATTGGTCAGTTTCTTCCTTAGAAAATACCTAAGCAGGTGATCAACTTCTGCTGTTGAAAAAAATTGATAAGAAGAAAACTACAGCATGTTCAAAGTGATGCTTCTGTTTGATGTGTGTTATGACTGTAATTTCTCATGATTGGAATAGATTCGGATAAGCAGAAGTAGGGATCTATAAAATTTATCTATTTTTGAACAAAAAATGTATTGGGTGAAAAACAAAGAATGATGTTTACCACTGGCCATTTAGAGTAAAATTACTATCCTCTCTTCAACACTCAGCTCTGAGCCACACCACCATGAAATAGCCTATTGTCTAGGGTGTTCCTATTGATACATGCCCTATGATATTTTTCCACGGTGGTCATATTGGATCATGTACGATAACCTTGGCTACATGTCAAACCATCAGTTTGTAACTGCCCATAACTTTTTATAACGTATATAATCTACTCAACACACTCAATGTGTTATATAATCTATTTCATGATGATACACACATAGAAAATGTTGGTATGATTTGGTTTAATAAATCAAAGAAAAAAGGACCATAAACTTGAGCTTTTATTGCATTTTCTGGCTTTGTCTGAAACTTGTAAAGTGTTCTAGCAGCTCATTGGTAATCTGAGACACTCTTTGGGTCATATCTTGCAATGGAACATCCAATTTGATAATTCAAGTACCAAAGTGTTCTTTTAATATGCTCTATCCAATAAGCCTAGCGAAAACAACTTAAAAAGAACTTAAAATTTTAGTGGACATCCCTACTCATAGTGCCTCATCATTTTTTGTATCCTCTATTTTATTTGTGCAGGAAAAGGTTGCTGGTGTGTCGGTGATTAGTCTTGGCTGCCTAGTCATCCCTGGATACATCATGTCACACTTGGACAGCTACAAGGCCAGGGATTAAATCAGCAGTGGACTATAGTCTAGTGAAAATATTGTGCATCCAGAATCTTATTTGTACAATGTCACCAGGGGACATGGTCTGTGTAAGCAAGCATCATCCTTCCAGATATCAAGCTGCTTTCATCACATGCTATCAGGATCTAACTACCAACGGGGGAAATTGATTTGAAGGAGTAAATACATGTATGCAGGAATGAATCAAGGAGAGCTAGCTTTTCATGGAAATTAATCTCATCACTACACACGTTGGACTTGGGCCGACTCAATATATTTTATCAACCTTACTGCGGGCTCAAAGCTTTGACTTCAGTCAACTCTACACATAACTTCACAAATTGTAGCAGTAATTCATCAAAAAGAGCATGCCCATGAAGGATTGTCAGGGATGAAGAAATGTTTGATCTAGAAATATGTCACCTGATTGTGAATTCAATGTGCTCTAATACCATAAATGAAAACCTTACATGTATTTTATATCTATACCATAATCAATCAATCATGCAACCAATTAATTAGTTACAGAGCCTTAACCTTTAAAATGCTCTATTTGTAATTTTTAGGATTAAGTTTTTGAATTAAGTATTAAATTAAACATTTTTCCATTACCAGTATCTTGAATTTATAATTAAATATAATCATGGTGAGACATACACGTAAAGTATATCCATAATAAAATGATGTAGTTTTGTACTAAAGATCATGCATATCCTGATAAATTTCTTTGTAATAGACCAGTCTTCTGGTGACATGTAGGTAATTATGGTGTTATGTTGGAAATTATTATTAAAGTTTTGAAGTGAAGAAATTTGAATTTTGGGCCAATTTTGCATTTGTCATTATTACACTAATGAAATAGCATTATTTTATATTTAGGCGCATTTTTTATTTAGGCACACCATGCTACTCGTGACTGACTGAACCTGCATCTGAAAGAGCAAAGCATGTTGCAAAATATATGCACTTAATTAGGGGCCAAAATAAAAAAAATTGTTTGTCTGCCCTTCCCGACCTACCAAAAAATTGTGAACATGGCCAGTCGCGTTTTTTTTTAAATTTTTTTTTTTTTGTATAACACAAGTTCTCATATTCTCGATTAATTCCTCCATTTACAACATTTTGATTCCCAAATGAATCAATTTTCAGCTAAAACAAAGTTGGGGAAAAGTCAATAACAGCTAAAACAAAGTTGGGGAAAAGTCAATAAAAATGTCGACTCATTTCTCATTTTCTACTTACATCGTATGATGCGCGTTGAAATCTGTACACAAATTTTCTGCACGGCGCACGCTTGCGCAGCAGTGCAGGCAACTAGGCTAGGCCAGGTGCATGCATATTCAGGCTGGCGGCGCGGCCATGCCAGGGGGGCTCGGCGGTGATGCGGCATGAACATATGTGTATCCATATCTAACGAGTTGACTGTTCATGTGTTGGGCAAAAAAATTGTAAAATTTTTTTAAATCTTACCGAACGACCCATTCAGTCAGTTGCGAGTTGCACGATGTGCGGAGGCCTTTCTAAGGGTATACAGTCCACTCCTGTTAAAAAGAGCACAGATACAACATTTTGGTACTTCATGTACCTGTAGCATTGCATAACAAGATAACTTGCACCAAGTGGCCGGGTAAGGCGCCTTACCAAAAGATAAAGCTGCGGCCCCCTGCGTGAACACCAAAAAGCAGGATTATATGCCAGATATACTGTTCCCTTATTATTCTTCCATTGACTTAATTGCAGGGGATTAGTACATCTGGTTTCAAGCGCCGTTGCGCAGTGTTCACGCAGAAGGCCATGGCTTTATCTTTTGGTAAGTCGCCTAAAGATTAAAAACAAAGAATATGTGTACACACATACATACATTCGCACATCATCACACAGTAAACAATTCACAATATAATTTCCCATTTGATGTTTTGTTTACCAAGATCAACCCTAAATGTTTGGGATGTGTGTGTGTGCTGGTATGGATGAGATCGGGTATGTGTGTGTGTGTGCTGGTATGGATGAGATCGGGTATGTGTGTGTGTGCTGGTATGGATGAGATCGGGTATGTGTGTGTGTATTTAACTCTATGGTGTAGAGGGTGTATGTAGGTGTGTGTTTTGTGAGGATGAGGATGTGGGTGTGTCTTTGTGCATGCACATAAGTAATAAATTCTCAATTTGTTTTAACCCAGCCACTTGGCGCAATTGAGATCTTATGCGGCGGTCACAACTCCCCGTACCTTCGACGTGCAACTCCCTACGATGGATTTCGTAGAAAAATCGTGCAGCGCAGGTATCTCGGAGGCACAAGGCATGTACGACGTGCAGGAAGTTTTTCCAATACCCTTTCTACAGAAACGCAGGAATCGCAGAAATTGACCAATGACCTGTGCATGCATTGCACATGCAACGCAGGCTACGTTGATGGCACGTGCCCCGTAGCCTACGACTAGTTGTGACCGCCCCATTACCCTCCTCTGAAGATTGTTGTTCAGTCATGCGTGCAAAGATCCAAATGAAAATGGTACCAACATATATGTACATGTATTCTAGGAGGATGACTTTACCAAGACATATCATGAAACCCACGATTAAATGTCCGTAATTTAAATATAACAACTTCAAAATGATAGGACATTTTTATTGACTCATTCTGTATAACTGAAATCCCAAAATGAATCTTTTCAACTTTCATCTTTATGGTGAGCAATAGTTTCACAAGGATTAAATGCAAATATATCAAAACAATGAATTCATAATGAACAAAAATTCCATACCAGGCAAGTTGTATGTATAAAGGTTTCTAATGATTTAATTGCATTCAGGACTTTTTAAGTTATTCTTGCACAGTTATATCATTTACTACCACATCACTCCAATCTGTTTAAAAATATTTTAACTAAAGTGGTTATATTAAGTATAAATTTAATTCATTTCCAAGATAAAGTACACCTAGGCTTACAGACATTTATGCATTACAAGTTCGTGTTATCAACATAATGGAATTACCACACAAATGTGTATGTTACATGTGTAATCATAATAGCATTATCACTCAAGCATGTACAATGTATGTTCCATGTATAATATTTTCACATATTGAGAGAATAAATGTACAAAAATATAACATACGCAGCGAATATCCAATACAAACCAAAATGTACCATTAGGATGAATAAGGGAAGAATTTGGTATAGTAAATAACAGCACACAATAGAATGATCAATGTTGCTATGAAGGGCAGCCTCAAAGTTGCAGTTCCTAGTCACTTGATATACATTGTCAATTATTACTTAGTATTTTGGACACAATCATGATCTAAACATGTTGCATTAATCATCTAAACATTTGCTGGCTTTCTGGCATTACCTACATCCAACATAAAATACATGTATATGCACGTACACAAACATGTATTTCCATTTTGTTTATCATTTTTAAACAGCATAGAGTATGAACATCTTCAAAGTTAACTCTAACATCAACTAATATACCTCTCCGGTCAAATGGAAAAATAGTATATGTGATATAAGTACATGTACAAGGTGAAGCTTAAATATCCTGGTGATGAATATTTTAAATGTTCGATGAACCATATTCTTATCCTTATGTGTTAGCATTAAGCTGTCTAGTTTCTAACCGTCCTACATCCTAACAATCCATATATGATACATAATATTATATTGTACATAAGTACATTGGCATACATAAAAGACAATCAATATAAACATAAAATTATGTTAAAAATAAGAACAAAGTTCTATTTTAACTGTAATATACAAAATATAATGATTTCACATTAACTGGGGGTTGTGCTAACATTTTCCATAAAAATGTCCTTTTGGAGTTCTATTCTTTGATCTATTGACAAGAAAACTGGATTTATATTCTTTTCTTTTGTATGTATGTATGTGTGTGTGCGTGTGTGTGGAGGGAGAGGGGTTTACATAGTTATATTCTCCAGTGTAATTTTATAATACTTCTCTAAGATAAATATTTCTGCAAAGGAAAACCAATTGAAAATGTACCGTATTCAAAATTTCATTAGTAATTAAGGCCAAATGATTATCTATGCCAGGTCAAAGTTACACAAGTTCACATGATTTTAATGGACTCGATATGATTCATAATAAAGTTGAACAATATGATGGCCACTAGCTTAAATCATAGTGATTTTGAGAACAGACGGTCTTGTAATGTTCACATGTCGTCATGAGGTAATCTATAAGCAATTTGCAAATGCACACACGATCTTTTATTTATAACGAATGTCAAGTGATTATTTGTTCCAAATCAAAAATATAATTTACTAGAATTTGTATGGAAATTAAATCCATCTCATGATTTATAAAAAAGTTGAAAAATATATCAGCTATGATTCATACATGGAGGGCTACATGTAGGTTGGGGTGATTTTAAAAGCACATTAACCCCACTGATTGTGATATCCCCCTCTTTCACAATTCCAGGGGCTGGGTCTATTTTGGGCATAAAGGTCTAGTGTGTTGCTTTATAATTGGGGTAAAAAAAAACCCAACAGTCCTGGCAAAGGCCTACCTGTGCACTAGTGTGCAACAACAATTTTTCACTTCTATGCAGATCATGCATCTGATCTAACACAATGGGTGTTATAGTAAAAAGTCTTTCTTAAACAAATTATACAATATTTCAGCTACAGACCTATTGTTTTGACAATTTACTAATGAACCATAAATTCAGAGAAAATGTAAACTGCAGACTAAATCTGTTTTGGTTTCAGCTAAGAGGCTGCTCTCAATTGAGGCCTCAATTGTTATATATTACTTTTACATAATCTTTATAACACTTTCCTTCATAAGCACCAATATGAATAATTTAATATATTATATCCAAATCTAACAGGAACAATAAGATACTGGTAATACTGATTGACTAATTGCTCTATAAATGTGAAAGTTATAATGTTACACTGTACTGACAATATCTTGATATATGAATTTGTGCATGAAGTATATATTAATTACTTAAACCTGATATGAATAAGTATTGCCAATGTCATTCATGGTGATTCATATTGATTATCCCATTTATAATCCAATAATAACACTTTACTCTGTGATGTCCATTCACATATTTCCCATTAAAACCCAACAAGGCATACAATGTAGCTTACAAAACAGTGAATCATGTCTGGCATTATTGGTACAAAATTGATGTCACTAATTTGGAGGTAACAGCACATACTGCTTCATTGCATATCATTATCTAAGAATAAATATTATTAATCAAGGAAGTATAAGAATCATTAACTTCTTGTACATTATTTAAAATTTAGGCATGATTAAATTAACCTGCAGCCTATGGAAAGTCATGTTTCAGAGCAGGTTGTGCCCGGTGCCCCCCCCCCCCACCCCCCACTCAAACTGGACGTCATGATCATGAATAAAATACATGTAAATGAATTAAACAGAACAAATATGACTTGTCTATTTATCTTTAAATAATGCAGACAACAGTTTCACTGTGATAGTCTGCACAATCAATAAATCTGGCCCGACATATAAAAACATTATCCATCTGTATGAGATGAATTTTCCTTCATGGAATGTTCACCTGATGAATAAAAAACAATTTCTAAAAAAGCATGATTGGCTACAAATTCGTAATAACTTACATTTGTCCCTGTTTAGGAAATTATGACATTAACAGGAATAATTAGGAATATTATAACATGATTGGTTCCAAATTCATAATAAATTACATGTTTACGAAATTATGACCATAAACATAGACATTTTTTTTTTAATTATCAATTCTAAACAAGAATGACAAAATATTATTTGTTTTTATCATGTTATGCACACTCTCTGATAGGGCACACTCTCTGACAAGGTACCTCTATAATCAATAAACAACTACTAAATAGATTTACTAAGCACATGATAGAGGATAAATTAAAATTAACATGTATGTATTTTTCAGGATACTAAACAATATTTTTTATATGGTACAGTATTCAGTCTTACTGAAAAGTACTCTCGTATTTCATTTGTGACAACAATGAACTTGTGACTTGCTATGCTTTATCTTTGCAATATAATAGTTACCTTTGGCGTCCGTTCTTACATTTAAACAAAAAAAAACAATCACAAATATTCTAGCTACTTCGTACTAAAGACTGTTTGCATTGCAAAATATTGTTTCAAAAAAATTATTTCTAAGAAATTATTTTGATAAAATATCTCAACTTAAATTCTTTTTAAAGAAACCATACATTTTCCCTTAATTATAATGTTATTTCAGTTACATTACATTCAAACTTTTATTAAAGTTCCAAAATGACAATAAAATAATTTGACGAGAGTGCTAAGAGATGTTTGATCAGTAGATGATTATCAAAATAGTAACATATAGAGGAATTGATAAATCAGTTAAAACTATATACAAATGAAATGAAAACAAATTATTTTGTTTTTCTTCAGATAATTTTTCAAAAGTTATCTGAAAACATTTCTGTGAAATATTCTTATTACAGTGGAGGGTGTTAAAACATTAAATCAGCATAGTAGAATTATAAATAATTAAAACAAAAAGAGAATGTTCAACATTCGTAACTTTGTAACTTCTTGTCCACAGGTAAAGATCATTATTATAATATCACAAAAATGGTCAACAAGGTAAACAACAAGGTAAACGACTTTAAGAATGTTTACTAAAAATAATTATATAAAGCCTATGAGAGAAACATCTTGGAAGACACATTATATTCCATCTACGGTCTCACAAAGAATGGGGTGTATGTTCCAGGTTCGGCTTCAGGAAACTGAAAAGAAAAAAAAATACACAATTTATATTTATTCTTCAAGACTTCAGAAATCAGTTTTGCTCATTATTAAAGATTCAATGGGGAAATTCTATAAGGGTAGGATGTTTGAAAACGGATGTTTCCAACACCCTATTTCCAGCAATATGAAGAAATTCCACAAGGGTAGGATGTTTCAAAACAGATTTTTCAGCCCCCATTTTCGGACAATTCAACATCCATGCAATTTATATGGAAAGGCAATGACAAGGCTTGCAATAAACTTCTTATAATCACCATGAGGTATGTGATATAACATAACTAGCCTTATGTAAAGAACTTTGAATATATCTCACCTGTTTTGTAAATTGGTCGACACAGGCTAGTCTAATGCGTTCAGCCACTGCTGGACTGTTGAGAACAAAGTTTCCAAGTCCCTCATCAGATCTGGCAGACAAGATGGCGTCTTTGATGGCAAAGAAGACAGATGAGCCAAGGAAGAGAGGAGGTTCACCAACGGCCTGTTGGATAGAGAAGACGACATCTTTCTTATTTTATTGACAGTTATGTGGTTTGAAAAGATTTTATTCTTAGATGCAAAAGCTGGTTGTTTGGAGCCCTGTGCCCTTTAACATAAAGGCCCGAATTCACAGCGGTGGTTTAAGTTAACCCATGGGTTAAATCGCGTCATATTGCGTCATAATTTAACCCATGGGTTAAATTTAACCCATGGGTTAACTTTTTGCATTTCACAACGGTGGGTTAAATTTAACCTGGGTTAAAACGCGTCATAATACGTCATAAATTTAACCTACCCAGAGGTATGGGGTAATCTGTAGGTTAAATCCCATGACGTCATGGATTACTCATCTCGTCGAAAAATAGTTGACGACGCAGCAAAAAAAGTAAACAAAAATGAATGCATATCTGGGGATAATATCTGTCATTGTGGAAAAACGGATGAGAAAAGTGTGAGTATCTTGACTTTGTAACAAGTACATTTAATCAACATTCTTTTCATGTAGCTGTGTTAGTATGTTTCTTGTTCAATAATGTGAAAAGATGATAAACGTCCTTGCATGTCCCCTCTGTACAACTCATCAATCGCGTCGCGGTATTTTCGCATAAAGGGATGTAGTCCCATATGAACGATTTTGTGTCATTTGCCCTATTAATAATTGTATAAGACAAGATTTTCTTGATTCCGAAGTCAGATTTAAAAAAAAGAAAAAAGGTTTGAATAGGCCTAAGCCCTAGAGTCTTTGAATTTTTTTTTTTTTTTTAAATAATAACAGTAGGCCTAATACAATGATTAATTTAATTCCCTGAGATAGCTTCCTTAACAAAACAGTAACATTGAATTTCGGGCCTAACGTCAACGACGTTGTGGTCGTTGGGCTTATCATTCATAGGTCTAACACTCAGTTAGGCCCTAACGTTAGGGTAGATTCTAAAGTTAGATCTAGGCCTAGGTCTAACTGCTGTTAGTCTAGCTAGCCTCCCTGGTCTGGCTGGGATCTGGTCTTAGAAATAGGTGGAGGCTTCACCAGCACGCCCAGCCTGCTTCTTTAAACAATGCAGTCAATACATTTTAACAGTGTTAATACATTTGTTTTTTTTTGTTTTTTTTTCGGGGGGGGGGGGGGGGGGAGGCATGAAGAAAGAAGAAAAAAAAAACAACAAAACACTGAACATTGTCATTGGCCTTTGACTTTGAGATTGAGCTTGACTTCGTTGTTTGTTTCTCGAATGATTAATTGTTTTTTGTTTTTGTTTTGTTTTGTTTTGTTTTTTGTTTTTGTTTATTAGACTAAGCCAGGTTAGGCCTAACGTTAATTCTAACGTTAGCTTAGGATCTATTGATTTTTTTTTCAACGATGGCAATATCGACGTTTTCAAATTCATTATTTTTCAATCTAACGACAATGTTAGTAAATAGT